>SJXQ01003067.1:154979-279576 GCA_006408695.1 Aepyceros melampus | reverse complement strand
GCCTCCATTTGGCTTGGAGGCCACAAACTTGAGGCTCACGCCTGCTAAGCCCTTTTAGTTGTGTCTGAGTCTCTGTGACCCCATGGACTGTAGCCTGCCAGCCTCTTCTGTCCATGGGATTCTCCAGGCAAGAGTACTGGAGTGAGTTGCCATGCCCTCCTCCAGGGGATCTTCCCAACCCAGGGATCAAACCCACATCTCTTACGTCTCCTGCCTTGGCAGGTGGATTCCCCCGTCGTCAATCCCATTTCCCTTCCACTCTCCTCTCAGACACAGTCCCACAGCCAGCTTTTCTTCTGCTCAGGAAGACCCCCACCCTGACCCTGGGCAGCTGTATCTGCTCTCTTCTGCTTGCCACACTCTAACTCTGTAAGTCCCCAGTGGGGCAGCTGATAACTCCATGGGACCATTGCACACTTGAAACGTGGCTTGTGTGACTAAAGAAGTAAATTCTTCATTAAAAAAAATTTAAGCTAATTTAAATTTTTGTGTAAAAAACAGAGTCAATTTCATTATTGGAAAACTTTTGAGGATATTTGGAGTAATTTGAGGATTGTCTCTACTTTAACTTCTGGCTGTACATTTAATAACTTTTCTGGCTGTAAACGACTCTTTAACTGTGCATTTTATGAAATCTAAATCCAGATCGAGAATTTCCAGTGAAAATTTAGTATGCAAATTGAGAGAGACTGTAAGAATCAAATACTCAACAGATTTTCACAACAGTGGAAAAAAAGGAATATAAAATATCTCATTACTAGTTTTTATATTGATTATTGACTACATGATAAAGTGATGGTATTTTGGATGTATTGGGTTAAATAAATGCATTGTTAAAATCAATTTTAGTCATTTCTTTACTTTTTAATATGACAGAAATTTAAATGACTTATGTGGCTTTCACTGTGTTTCTGTTGGACAGAGCTTCTCTAACCCTCTTCTCTGCCCAGGCTCTGGAACCAGAAGAATGTGAACTCTGGCTCAAGCCATATCGTCACTAGTTGCATGATCTGGGATAAGTGACTCGATCTCTCTGGGTCTCAGTTATTTTTTTAAAATCAGTAAAATGGGTATGGTAGGAACCACGTTGAAATACCTACCTACCTCAGCCACTGAGTACCTACAAGTGTTCAAACAAGTTAGCTGCTATTGTTTCTGGCCATGTCTTAATGCAACCCTCAAGGCTCCCCTAAAATATCATCTTTGTGGGGAAGGGTCTAGTTCTTTGCCTTTACCTCTCTTGTAAACTTTGACGCATTTTATTGCAAATAAAACGACATCATTATTGTGGTTTTTCTCAAAGGGCAGAGACTCCCACTTCTTTGTATGTGAGTGTGTGCTTTTAATTCTTTTAAACATTTTATTTATTTCTGTGGCTGCCTTGGATCTTAGCTGCAGCACGCAGGCTCTTGTTGCAGTTCCTGGATTCTCTGGCTGTGGCACACGGGCTCACTATCTCCGTGGCATGTGCGATCTTTGTCCCCCAACCGTGGATCGAACCCACATCCCCTGCCCTGCAAGGCAGATTCTTAACCACGGGACCACCAGGGAAGTCCCTGCTTTTAACTCTTACGGAAATGTTCAAACAGATACAAAAGTTGAGAGAGTAGTGTAGTGTATCAACCACCCTGCTCCCATGACTACAGTCTTCCCATCACTGTATTTCTCTTGCTTTACAGGGTACTCAACACACGGTTCTGTTTGTGGTCGACGGCAGACCACCACACTTCCCTCGCTGCTCCTTCCATCGAGCAGTGGAGTCAGTTTCTCCATCTGCTTTCTTCAGGACTGGCCTTGTGAACTGCATGGGCCATAGACTGTGGTGGAAGCGACTGTTGGACTCTGGCTGGGTCTCAAGACCTGGCGGCTTCTGCTCCTGCTCTCTGGGAACCTGCCACCTCGTGGACAAGCCGAGCTAGCCTGCTGGAGGGCGAGCAACCACAGGGAGCGGAGACAGACAGTCCCAGCTGAGGCCTTCTGGGACCAACCGGCTCCCTAGTGGCCCGAGAGGCTGTCCTTGACCTTCTAACCCCAGCTGAGCTGCCAGTCCACTGCAGAGGTCAGACAAAGTGGCCTGGAGCCTGGAGCCAGGAGCCATCCAATCAACCCCCAGAATCAAGAGAAATAATAAACATCCTTAATTTCGTCTCTATGTTTTAAGGGTGGCTTGACATGTGGCAAAAGGCTACTCGACAGATTTTAGCGCAAGTTTTGGAACCAGTTAAGGTCTCCCCACGGAGAAGGCAATGGCACCCCATTCCAGTACTCTTGCCTGGAAAATGCCATACACTGAGAAGCCTGGTAGGCTGCAGTCCATGGGGTCGCTGAGGGTCGGACACGACTGAGCGACTTCACTTTCACTTTTCACTTTCATGCACTGGAGAAGGCAATGGTAACCCACTCCAGTGTTCTTGCCTGGAGAATCCCAGGGATGGGGGAGCCTGGTGGGCTGCCGTCTATGGGGTCGCACAGAGTCGGACACGACTGAAGTGACATGGCAGCAGCAAGGTCTCCCCAGCACACGCAGGGCAGCGTGCTGTCTGTCCCCCAGAGGCTCAGAAACTGTCCCCCTCTCTACAACCCCAGCATGCTGTCCACCCAGAACCTAGGCCAGCCACCGGCAGAGAGGGCTCAGCTCTGACAAACCCCATTTGTAGGTGTTTCTGGACTTATTCTGCTCACCAAATATGCTTTGAACAAATATGCTTTCAAATATGCTTTGAATATGCTAGATAAAATGTGCCAGGAACTGGTTTAAAAGATTAAGGGAAAAGGATTTCCCTGGGGGTCCAGTGGTTAAGACCCCATGCTTCCAAAGTGGGGGTCTCAGGTTGGATCCCTGCTCTGGGAACTCATGGAGCTAGGATCCATTTGCCATGCAGCGAGGCCAAAAAATTTTTAAAAATGAAGGGATCCTGCTGTGAAGCTATTCCCAAGGTGTTGTTGCTCAGCCACTGTCATGGCCAACTCTTTGTGACCCCAGGGATGGCAGCACACCAGGCTTCCCTGTCCTTCACTATCTCCTGGAGTTTGCTTAAACTTATGTCCACTGAGTTGGTGATGCCATTGAGCCATCTCGTCTTCTGTTGCCACCTTCTCCTGCCCTCAATCTTTCCCAGCTTTAATCCCAAGGTATTAATCTCACATATTTTCAGGGCAAAAGAAACTCTCTGAAACTCTCTCGCTATCATGGTGATGGAGAGAGAACAGGATAGACTCTCACCATCCAGGAAACTCACGTTCCCGGACATCCGTACACATAGACAGCACCAAGGCTCCCTCCTAGAAGGCATGGAATCCGGGGGTGTACTGAGCCCTGGAACAAAACACCTCTTTTAAATAGAAGCCCGTCTTATTGGATCATTTGGTCAACACTTCCTCCTGTAGTATCTGCGTCATCTTATTGGGGGAATTTGAATTCTTTGGATAATGGCTTCAGAAAGTTCCACCTTATTGGACTTGCCCTTGATCATTCTCAATGCCTTTTATTCTCCTTTCATTTAATAGGGGCCTTTCAGCCCCACTGACTCCAGCTGGATATTAACCAGCAGCTGTGACTGCCGTGCCCAGTACTGACCTGTGGGGTGGCTGGCGTTCCCCTCAGAAGTGCCTCTGGCTTTGCCTCTGCTTTGGAGTCTCATGGCGCGATTGAAGATGGAGTTTCTCTGGATTGGCTTGGTATGAGATGCTTTGTCTTGAGCTTCCTGGTTGGCATGGGGCATTCTCGCTTCTGAGAGGACCTCAGGTCTCACACTGGCCGGCTCATCAACTGCCCATGAACCACTCACTGATTTCTCCTGCGGCTTCTCCAAGTCCTCAGGGTCCCTGGTCTCCATTGAAATAAGTCTGATTGTTTCTCGGCAGGAGGACTAGAGATCAGTGACTTTTCTCAACATCCCTGGTTTTGAGTGCTCTAGGAGATAAAGAGACCAGTTTTCTGTCAGGGTCATCAGGCTAAAGTTGCCATGTGGAACATGGGATTCCGCTCCCATTCAGTTGATGAAATTTGCAATAATCTGTGCATCCTGGCGAACCACATCTTTGTCGATGAAAATTAACAGTTTAACCACTGCAATTTAGATGCATTCATGTCTCATTCTATAATTGAGGTTTGTTCATTCTACTCAGAAGCTGCACTTATGGGGAAAATGCTGAAAGTGGCTTATGGAGCTAACTTGCAAGTAAACATTTGCTGAATAATTCAAGACAGTGTAGCAAAACTGGTGCGGGGAGGAAAGGAAGATGTATGGACCCAAAAAAGAGCGAGCTGTGGGAAGAATAGGAAGGGCTGTCAGCGAGTGACAGGTCCCAAGACAGTAAATTTAGAGATGGGAAGTCTGAACCCTGCAAGAGCAAACCTCTTGCCGTCCACTGGGAGCCAAGTCTGGTTGGTGGCTTAGTGGCCTCTCTGATAAGATGAGGTTGTCCGGCAGCTGCAGGAAGCACAAGGCCTCCCTGATCCCACGGTTACCCCCTCAGTTGGAGTAACAGAACCCTTAACCTCCTTCTAGGGTGACCATGGGCTTCCCTGGTGGTGCAGTGGTACAGAGACCACCTACTGGTGCAGGAAATGCCAGAGACTCGGGTTTGACCCCTGGGTCAGGAAGATGCCCTGGAGGAGGGCATGCAACCCACTCCAGTATTCTTGCCTGGAGAATCCCACGGATAGAGAAGCCTGGTGGGCTGTCCGTGGGGTCGCAAAGAGTTGAACATGACTGAGTGTGCGCACGCGCACACACACACACACACACACACACACACAAAGAATCAGCCCAGAGACCGGAGCACTATGGTGTTAAAGACTGACAAGTGTTAAGATGGGATCCTGCCCTAAGGAAGCTCAGTTGGGGGGCAGCGGAAGTTCCTTCATAGATCAGCTATGCAGCCCCAGCAAGACCACCTTGGTCCCAGCACCAGGCTTCTGATCCATAAATGCTGGGTGTGCACCATGGGAGTGATTGGACAGTTGCTGTCCTGCTGGCTAAGCCCGGCGTCCCTTGGAGAATCTGGCTGCATTAAAAAAAAAAAAAACAAAACTTTATTTTTGGCAGTGCCGGGTCTTGGTTGGTTGTCGTGTGTGGGCTTTCTCTGGTTGTGGTGAGTGGGGGGTACTCTTCATCACGGTGCCAGGCTTCTCACTGCAGCGGCTTCTCTTGGGTCGAGCACAGGCTCTAGAGCCAGGCTCAGCAGTTGCGGCTTCCGGGCTTAGTTGCTCTGGGACCTTCCCAGACCAGAGATCGAAGCCGTGTCCCCTGCAGGCAGGTTATTTATCACTGGAAGTCCCTGGCTGCAATTTCAGGTAGCCGGAGAGAAGAGAGCAGTGGCTAAGAGGTCACATTTAGGTGCTGGCACCTGGGAAGGCATCATTTATTACAGACGCAGGGAGGAACCCACAGCTGGTGGGCAGGTTGGGCGATTTGCACTGAAAGCAGGTTTAACCTGAGTCAGCAAGTGTGGTTTAGTTGCTCAGTCATGTCTGACTCTTGTGACCCCATGGACTGTATGGCCCACCAGGCTCCTCTGTCCATGGGATTCTCCAGGCAAGAGTACTGGAGGAAGTTGCCATTTCCTTCTCCAGGGGATCTTCCCAACCCAGGAATCGAACCCAGGTCTCCTGCATTGCAGGCAGATTCTTTACAGACTGAGCTACGAGGGAAGCCCTGGAGTCAGCAAGATGTAACTACAAAGTTCAACTGTTCTTGGACGATGACATAGACGGGGAGAGGATGGGATGGCTCTGTCCCGGCCAGGTAAGCGGGGATCCCTGCTCTATGCTCTGGTGAGGACCTGCCCGTCCACAAAGGGGCTGAGGGGGTGAGCAGAGGAGCCCCCAGAAGGACCAGGTCATTACAGCTATGCCCTCTGGGGCCGGGACAAGAGGAGCTGGAATGAGGACCACAGGCAAGGACAGAATTCAGCTGTGGATTTCAGAGCTTCTGAAGGTGGCCATGAATTCCTGGGTCACTGGAGGAGTCCAGACAGAGACTGTTGGGACTTTAGGACTCAGTGACTCTGACCTATGCCCCTCAGGCCCAGGGCCTAGACACTTCCGTCCTGAGGCTGTTCTCAGCTTAGAGTTGATCGGAGGCAGTAAGTGGGCAGGCATCCCGTGGGCAGGTAATACAGGAGTGAAGAATGTGCTGGGGCCAGTCTGAGGAGGTCTCTGAACTGGGTTGCGGAGTTTCTATTGCATTCTTGAGGACTGTGAGGGAGGAGGTAGTGGGCTCCCGGAGGCTCCAGGCAGCCTGGGCGGGAGGCATCACACAGGTGTATCAGCCAGGGGTGGCGAGGGAGGGGCAGCTGTGGGAGAGGAATGGCAGGATCCGTGACTCAAGATGGTCCTGGGAGGAACAGGGAGGGGACCGTCCTAGTGCCTGTGGTGGGTTGGGGTGACTGGGCGGGCTGGTGTGGAGTGGGAGAGAAGCCAGCTTCGGCTTGCAGCACACTGGTTTCAGAGCATCTCCTGCTCTGGCCATGGGGCACCTTGAAGGCCCCTACAGCTCAGCAGCCCTTTGGCCTTCAAGGTCATTATTATTATTGTTATCACCATCATTATTATTTTGAAAGTGAAAAAGTCGCTCAGTCATGTCTGACTCTGTGTGATCCCATAGATCCCACCAGACTCCTCAGTCCATGGAATTCTCCAAGTAAGAATACTGGAGTGGGTTGCCAGATCCTCCAGGGGATCTTTCCAACCCAGGGATCGAAGCCAGGTCTCCTGCACTGCAGGCAGAATCTTTACCATGTGAGCCCGCAGCGAAGCCCCATTACTTTAGTGCCAGGGTCCAGCCCCAGTGGATCCAGGGATATTCAAAGGTGGGACGGAGCAGGCGGATAGGAAAGGATAGGACAGGATAGCTCAGGACAGGATAGAATAGTAGGCAATTAATAGAAAAGTAGAAGGCTGAATAACTTGGTTTATGGGGAAAGCCAGTAAAACCTCAAGACAAGAGGTTTCACCATCTATGTGGGCCACCAGCGTCCGCTTGAATCTCTAAAGGGGCCCCACTGTGGGCCCTCTTTTCTTGCAGAACTTAGGGCCAGGGCAAGTAAGTAGACGTGGTGAGCCTCCCGCTCCAGATGGGAATTCAGCCTAGAATTAAAGTACAAGAGGACAGAGACAGAGAGACATGGGGGGAGCCAGATATCTTTAAAGAAGAAACTCGAGAGAGCAAGTCATTTGAGAAACTGGTCCATGAAGCTGGTCTGAGAAAAAACTACTCAGAGAAACTGTTCCCAAGAAAGACTGGTCCCAGAAACTGGCCCCCACTTTATTATTCATATATCCTTTTTATACAATGAAGATCAGTGGGTTTCACAAATTTTGGCAATGACAGCAGCCCTGACTCTTATTGAGAGCAGGCTTAGTCTCTGCATACCTAATTGTATACACAAGTCTTAGGTAATTTACATCATCTTCCAGCCAAAAGGCCAATTCGACAATTTACAGCTCTTTTCTGATAAGTGTTATTTCTTCCAAGGTCTGGCGCCATTCTCGGGAGGCACTAAACAAAGTTGCATTCTCACATAGCAAGGACACAGCAAGCGAGAGGGGGAAAGCCTAGTGTTGCTAACATCAAAAAACTACTACATATCTATTTCCAAATATTGTTTGTATAGCAGAAACTTCCAGGTGCAGATAAGGAGGTCTGGCAGCAATCATTGAGGCAACAGTGAAGTCTATCCTTAGAAGAGGTTTGTAACTTTAAAACACTTCAAGGCCCTTTTGCCCCTCACAGCTGGGGGTTGCGAGCAATTCACAAGCTTGTAAAAGGTCAAGGGGACCTGTTTAGGCAGGCTAGAGCATTATCAAAGGGAGTTGGGCCGAAACACTCCTTTCAAATGCAGGAAGCTAAAGCTTTGAATTAACTCTTTCCGAGAAACTGGCAGAGAACAGTGGAGAAACAGACAAATACAGAACAAATTTTTATTATTGGGGCACATGCTCAGGAAAAACCAGGGAGAAATCCGATGACTCAAATTGCCCTGCCATCTTGAGTTTGCCACGTGACCCTGTCATGGGTGGGATTCCTCTCGCTGGCTCCCAACACTTTAGGCTGTTCAAAAAAGAATTAAGGTATACTTTCTATGCAGTAGAATGTGTCTTTGTTAACCGTATGGTTCTGAGTTCTGACAAACACAGACAGTTCATGTAACCACAGTGGAGACATAGGACATTCGGTCACCCTGAAATTCCCTTGTGTGCCACGATAGTCAGCCCCTCCCCTGCCCCTGGCCCCCAGAGACCACTGACCGTATGTCTTTCCCTAGTTGGCCTTTTCATGACTGTTGTGTCGATGGAACTGCAGCCTTTGGTGTCTGGCTTCCTTTGGCTGGTGTGGTGCATTCGCCACACAGCCCAGTTCTATCAGTAACGATCGCCATTGTTAAGACTTGGTGGAAGCTAACACAATATATCGTGAAGAGCTCTCTGCTGGGTGTCAGGAAACTTAGGTTTGAATCTCCATATCCTGCTGCTTGTAATCACCTACTAACACGGGGCAAGTTAGGACCTGTTTCCTGTCCGGGAAACACGGAGTTGGGTGGGTGTTCTTGGGGTCTCTTTAGCCAAGCCTCAGGGTTTCCTTGGTGGCTCAGATAGTTAAGAATCTGCCTGCAAAGCAGGAGAACCAGGTTTGATCCCTGGGTCGGGAAGATCCCCTGGAGACAAGAATGGCGAACCCACTCTAGTGTTCTGGCCTGAAGAATCCCAGAGGAGCCTGATGGACTATAGTTCACGGGGTTGCAGAGAGTCAGACACAATTGAGTGACTAACACTTTCACTTTAGCTAGATTCCAAGTGATCTGGGGAGACTCAGAGAGCCCTCAGAGAGAACCTCACGGTGACAGGAACCCTGGAGAATGCTCCCAAATGTCCCTATCATTATCTTTAAATGAGGGAGCTCTGAAAGCCTGAAAAAATGTATTCCATCCTTAAGACACCACACACACACACACGTACACATGCAAACACATAATTTGTGAAACCTAGAAAAAACAATTCTCATTCCACCTCAATTACTGCCTACTTCAGGCAGATGTGTTCTAGCTTCGCGATGTTTTTATAATTGCCACACTTCTTCCATATCCATTAAATGCTGGAAAGCCCGACAGCCCTCCCCTGTCTTAGATTATTTTTCTTAAACTCCCAGTAGCTTTAAGCCCCATACCTTCCTGTTCCAGGTGGGTTCAGGGTGGAAGTGTGGGGGGTGGCTTTGTGATTGGAAGGGGGCCCTTATGGCAAGACCACATAGCATCCATTCATTCATTCGCTCACCCCTCGTGAGCATGGGTGCCGTGTTGTCTATGTCTGGGACCTGCTGGCACAGTGTCCGCATGTCTGTTCTGTGTCAGCCCACACTCCCCCCTTAAGAAGCTCCAGATGGGCAGGACTCTGCCTGTTTTGCTCACTGCTGTTCCTGGGGCCTGGACACAACAGCACGCTGTAAACACGTGCTGCTGACAACAACAAACGAATGTTGCAGTCCTTCTGTGAAGTGGCGGTGATGATTAGCATCCTTTCGTAGATAAGGAAGCTGCAGCTGTGGTCACTTGCCCAGAATTGCATAGCTGCTAAATGGCACAGCAAGGATCATGCCACATCCGTCTGACTTTGTTGGGGGAACCTGGGATGGGGTCAGAAGATGCTGTTGTAAGGACTGGTTGAAGGCTGGACTGGGTAAGTGAAGGCGGGTCCTCTCTTCTTGCTAGCTGTGTGGCTGCTGGTACATGAGCCAAGAGCAACCAATAGACCTCTGGGCACTGGGCTGAGGGCCAGGGGGCCTCTTTGCATGAGTCAGTTGCCTGGGAGGTCAGGACTCATCGGAGTAGGTGATGAAGAGGGGCGTGGGTGAGCTGCCCAAAAGCCCAGCTGTGATAATGCAAGACAGCTGCTGGAGTGGGGTGGGATGATGGCATGGTGGGCTCTAGGATATGTGTCTTCTAGACTGGGGCTTCTCAGGCGTTCATGTGCAGGGGCTCTAAAGACGCAGATTCTGACTCAGTAGGTCCAGGGCGGGGCTCGGGATGCCAATGCTGTGAGTCTGAGGATCAGCCTTGAGCAAAAGTACAGCATCCTTGACAGATTGTGGGAGTGAGCGGGCCCCAGGCTGCCCTCGCTTTGGGCAGGTCTGGGAGGCATTGCCCCTGGTGAGAAGTCCTGCTGGACAGCAGGGCTGGGGAGGGAAGAGGGGGAGAGGTCAGGGAGAGGACTGAAGCAGGTGCTGTCCCTTCGATGTCTCCTTCTGCCTCTTACAAAGGAAAGAAGTGTTGGGGTGGAGGGACGGTGGAAAACAAGAGATATGGAGGGAGAGTCCTCCAGGGGCCAGGGCGTGAAGCACGTGTGGGCTCTAGACGAGAGCCCTGGGCACCTGATTTGAACAGGCCTTCTAGGTGCTGGGGTGGCCCAGTAAGACCTGGCCATGCCTTCTTGTAGCTAATAGGGGCTACAGGAGGGAGTACAGACTATAGGGCGGGGAGGCAGTGATGGACAGGAGCAGTGCGAGGTGCTTTGCTGGGAAGGGTTGTGGAGATCAGGTCACAGGGAGGCCTGAGTCAGGGAGCTTCATTCTCATGCCAATCGGAACATCCTGGAGGGCAGCTCAAGGTCAGGGCCTAGGACCAGCGCCTTGGGCTCGGGCTCAGCCAAGCAGGGGCTAAGCAGGGGGAGACCCTGGTAGCTTCAGGCAGGAACACTTGGGGAAAAGGCTCAACAGGACCACACTGAAGACGGCCTTCATCTCCAGGGAGGCTTCAGGGACCCTAGGATGTGATAGCTACTGGGGGGATTGTGACCTGAAGGGTGGGAGAATGAAGGCCCCTTCGCTGTGACTTGACATGACAGCAGATAGGGCCTGAATGCACTGACTCGGGCAGGCAAGTTGGGGCCCTAAAGGAGGAGGCCGGTGGACTCAACCCAGCTCACCGGCATCGTTTCATTCCTGTCCTGGAATTGAACTGGCACCTAAGACTCCTCCCAGGTAAGCAGCAGTATTTGCCTTGAGCTGTAAACAACAACGACCTTTTTCTTTTCTTTTCTTTCTTCCTTCCTTCCTTCTTTGTTTCTTTCTTTCTCTCGTTCTCCCTTTCTTTCCTTTTCTCTCTCTCTCTCTTTCCTTCCCCTGGGGCAAAGAAGGAAAGCTAGTGAGGAAGATTCTGGGCACAGCAGATGAAAAAGCATGAAGTTTCTGGCTTGGGAGGAAAGCCTCAGCATGGAGGAAAGCCGCCCTGGGAGCTGCTTTGCCGTCAGGATGACCTTCACTGTGAGAATCACACGTGTAACATGTGACGGCTGCAGAAATTGTTGAAAAGCACTTGACCACAGGAAGACCGCTGCTGCCCCTGAGCCTGGAGGAGATGCCACTGGGAGTATCTTGGTGTTCTCAGTGGGAACAAAGGAGAGGAAAGGAATGGGAGACCCAAAGAGAACAGGAGCCTCGGAGAATCTGAAGTGGAAATTCAGAAAGTGGGGAACAGGCGGTTGGGGGGGGGGCAGATCAGAAAGGCAGAGGGAGAAGGGGAGTTGGGGTAAGGTCCAGGCACCCATGGGCTCTGCACATGGGGTGAAGCTCCGGCTGTGCTGTGGCCCTGCTTGGGGGCTGGCTTGGCTTCAGGAGGTGGTGGGGTCCTTGTAAGATCCAGATCAGGGTGAATTGGAAAGTTGAGTGTATAGAATATAAGGGAGCAGAGAGGGAGGGGGAAGGGGACAGGCACAGTGGGGCAGGAGGGCTCAGGTTCAGTTGGGGGGCCTCTCTAGAGCAAGTTTGCGCAGAGGCCTGGAGGAAGCTAGGGAGGAGCCTGGGGATGATGAGGCAGAGCTTCCAAACTGGATTTGTTGACTTGTCTTTGGCTCAAGAGGGAGAAAAGGCGAGATGAACCTTGGTTCTCCTTGCAGGTTGTTGAAGTGATACACTGGGAAAGAAAGTAGGACTTTGAAGGAGACATTAGGCCTGAGATCAAAGAGAAGACACGTTTGGCAGGAAGCTGGACTTGGAAATGGTCCTTTGTGACCAGCGCTGAGCCTACCAGGGTACCCTGGAAGGCTGAATATGAATTACAGTGACAATTCCTTGAACAATGACTTAACAATAACAGTTTCTAATCCTAATAACTGTCTCTTTAGAAGTGAGAACAATAGAACAGAGGAAGATAAGGGATGTTCTCAAGGCCATGAGGCTGCTGCGTTCCTCTGGGACTACATGCTTCCCGCTGAGCTTCCTTCAGCATTGCATCCTAGCAGCCCGGGACACACACACAAGATAGAGGTGGGTTAGACACAGGGACAAAATTCCTTTGCAGGATAAAATGGACGGCGATAGATCAAGTGTGAACAGCACTCCTTTTCCAATAATGCAACAGAAATCAGTGGAATTAATTTTAAACCTGGGACCGAGACAGTGGTATAGAGAGGGTAAAGGCATTTCTTTTTCATAGGACAGTACTTAAATGCCAGAGAATGGTGGGACACTGATATGAATGCAACTCTATCTGTCTATCCATCCATTACCTAGCTATCCACCATCTATCTATCCATCCGTCTATCCGTCTATCCATCTATCTTTCCACTCACCTATCTATCCATCATCCATCCATCCACCAACCTATCCATCCATCCATCTAGCTATCCATCCATTTATCCATCTGCCTATCTATCCAACTATCCATCTGTCTACCTATATAGATGGGTTGGCCAAAAAGTTCATTTAGGTTTTTCCGTAAGATCAATCAATCTATCTATCCATCCATCCCTCCACCCATCCACATTACACATAACCTGCAACATGAGGGAGGAGAAAGTCAGAGGCTAAAAAACCAAACTAAATATTCTTGCTGGAAAAAAAATGGTTAGTGACAAGCATAAGGGAGAAGAGGTCAAAGCCCCATGGAGCTGTGTCACTGTGGGCAAAGGAGGAAGGAAAAGGCCAGATGGAAGGACTCCAGGTAATGGAAGTTAAAAAAAATTAAACCTTTTACTTTAGATTTATAGAAAAGTTGCAGACATTGGAATTTCTAAAGCAGCTCCTCAAGGAACTAAACAGCTTCAAGTACAATAGTCAGGAGTTCAATATTTGGAGGTCCTCACACTTCAGTGGGGCTTCCCAGGTGGCACTAGTGGTAAAGAACCCACCTTCCAGTTCAGGAGACATAAGATATGCAGGTTTGATCCTTGGGTTGGGAAGATCCTCTGGAGGAGGGTATAGCAACCTGCTCCAGTATTCTTGCCTGGAGAATCCCATGGACAGAGGAGTCCAGTGGGCTCTGGTCCATAGGGTTGCAAAGAGCTGGACGTGACTGAAGCGACTGAGCAGGCACGCGTGCATGCGTGTAGAGGAGAAGCATAAGACAAGCTGAAGGAAGCATCTCAAGTGCAGAGCAGGATTTTCCCTCTGGCTCTGGGACTGCTGCTAAGGCCAAACAGGGCTTAGTTCTGTTGAAATTTCTGCTGTAGCTTGCATCAGCCAGCCAGCCACCATGAGGGATTACTGAAGGAGGCATGCCTCCCCCCGGAATCCTACCTTTATAGGACAAGAGGAAGGACTTCCCTGGTGGCACAGAGAATAAGAATCTACCTGCCAATACAGGGAACACTGGTTTGATCCCTGGTCCAGGAAGATCACTCTTGCTGAGGGGCAACTAAACCCATGTGCCACAACTAATGAGCCAGAGCTGTAGAGACTGTGATCGCTACTATTGAACCAGCATGCTGCAACTACTGAAGCCCACGCTCTAGAGCCCTTGCTCTGCAACAAGAGAAGCCACCACAGTGAGAGGGGTTGCCCCTGCTCCCTCCTCCACTCCTAGGAAGGGAGGAGGGTGTTGTGGTGGCTCCAGGCCAGGTCTCCCATACCCTATCTCCCATCCCAACAGTCTAGCCTGTGCTAGAAGAAAGGAAAAGAAACTTTGAACAGTGTGAGTTTAAACTTTGGGAAACATGAACATGGTTGAAATGGGCAAAGGATATGAAGAGATAGCTCACAGAAAATACAAATCCTTAACAATCCATGAGAGATTTTCAACCTCATGTCTCATAAGAAGAGAGGAACTCCAAACCACACTAAGAATTTTTTTTTTTTGCATTTATTACTTTAGCAAAGAATCAAAACTGGAAAGTGATTGGTGAAGCTGAAAAACCAGAGGCATCTCCCTCCCGAATTGTCACTGGTAGGATTTTACCTTGATTCCATCCCAATGAAGGCAGTTTGGGACCCCCTATCAAGGTAAAAAGCATACATGTTTTAACCCAGTAATTCCATCCACAGGAATTTGCTCTGTGGATCTGCTTGCAGATGTGGGAAGTGGCCTGTGTACTAGCAACTCAGTGTAGCTTTGTCTAGGAGAAACAGATTGAATTTGCTACAATTTTAATCAGGAATTGAGCACACTGTTCATTCAGTCACTCAGTCGTGTTTGACTCTTTGTGACCCCATGAATCGCAGCACGCCAGGCCTCCCTGTCCATCACCAACTTCCGGAGTTTACCCAAACTCATGTCCATCAAGTCAGTGATGCCATCCAGCCATCTCATCCTCTGTTGTCTCCTTCTCCTCCTGTCCCCAATCCCTCCCAGCATCAGGGTCATTTCCGATGAGTCAACTCTTCACATGAGGTGGCAAAAGTATTGGAGTTTCAGATTCAGCATCAATCCTTCCAATGAACACCAGGACTGATCTCCTTTAGGATGGACTGGTTAAATCTCCTTACAGTCCAAGGGACTCTCAAGAGTCTTCTCCAACACCACAGTTCAAAAGCATCAATTCCTCAGCGCTCAGCTTTCTTTATAGTCCAACTCACACATCCATACATGACCACTGGAAAAACCACAGCCTTGACTAGATGGACCTTTGTTGGCAAAGTAACGTCTCTGCTTTTTAATATGCTGTCTAGGTTGGTCGTCGGAGAAGGCAATGGCACCCCACTCCAGTACTCTTGCCTGGAAAATCCCATGGGCGGAGGAGCCTGCTAGGCTGCAGTCCATGGGGTCGCTAAGAGTCGGACACGACTGAGCGACTTCACTTTTACTTCTCACTTTCATGCATTGGAGAAGGAAATGGCAACCCACTCCAGTGTTCTTGCCTGGAGAATCCCAGGGACGGGGGAGCCTGGTGGGCTACCGTCTATGGGGTCGCACAGAGTCGGACACGACTGAAGCGACTTAGCAGCAGCAGCAGCAGGTTGGTCGTGGAGAAGGCAATGGCACCCCACTCCAGTACTCTTGCCTGGAAAATCCCATGAACGGAGCAGCCTGGTGGGCTGCAGTCCATGGGGTCGGGAAGAGTCAGACACGACTGAACGACTTCACTTTCACTTTTCACTTTCATGCATTGGAGAAGGCAATGGCAACCCACTTCAGTGTTGTTGCCTGGAGAATCCCAGGGACGGGGGAGCCTGGTGGGCTGCCGTCTATGGGGTCGACAGAGTCGGACACGACTGAAGCAACTTAGCAGCAGCAGCAGGTTGGTCATAACTTTCCTTCCAAGGAGTAAGCATCTTTTAATTTCATGGCTGCAATCACCATCTGCAGTGATTTTGGAGCCCCAAAAAATAAAGTCTGACACTATTTCCACTGTTTCCTCATCTATTTCCCATGAAGTGATGGGACTAGATGCCATGATTTTAGTTTTTTGAATGTTGAGCTTTAAGCCAACTTTTTCACTCTCCTCTTTCACTTTCAACAAGAGGCTTTTTAGTTTCTCTTCACTTTCTGCCATAAGGGTGGTGTCATCTGTATATCTGAGGTTATCGATATTTCTCTCAGCTATCTTGATTCCAGTTTGTGCTTCCTCCAGCCCAGCGTTTCTCATGATGTACTCTGCATATAAGTTAAATAAGCAGGGTGACAATATACAGCCTTGAAGTACTCCTTTTCCTATTTGGAACCAGTCTGTTGTTCCATGTCCAGTTCTAACTATTGCTTCCTACATATAGGTTTCTCAAGAGGCAGGTCAGGTGGTCTGGTGTTCCCATCTCTTTCAGAATTTTCCATAGTTTATTGTGATCCACACAGTCAAAGGCTTTGGCATAGTTAATAAAGCAGAAATAGATGTTTTTCTGGAACTCTCTTGCTTTTTCCATGATCCAGTGGATGTTGGCAATTTGATCTCTGGTTCCTCTGCCTTTTCTAAAACCAGCTTGAACATCTGGAAGTTCATGGTTCACGTATTGCTGAAGCCTGGCTTGGAGAATTTTGAGCATTACTTTACTAGCGTGTGAGATGAGTGCAACTGTGTGCTTTTAGAAAAGTCTAAACATTTCCATCAGTGGAATCAGATGCAGTTGTATTTATCAAGAAAGAATCCTAGGATATCTCAAGAAAACAAAAGGGTAAAAGAATATCATGTTTTTCAGTGTAAAGGGGAAAATAAATTTACTTTTATTTGGATGTGCCTGAAAACTTCTGGCAAGAGTTACAAAATCTTAGTATCAATGGCTACATTACACATGTACTTTTATTAGAGGAGGGAGCATGGGCAGATGGAAAATAGGATTGGGAGGGAGGCAGATTTTACATACCGTTTAGTATTTTTTTTTTATTTTTATAGGTTATGTCAATGTATTAACCTATTCAAAAATTAAGTAGATAAATCTTTTGAGAAAAAACAAACGAGAAGGACAGAATCTTAGATGCAGAAATGAATCGATTCTAAAAACCGAAGGAGATGGAGAAGTTATGGCATCTGACAGGAAGCCACTGAGAGCCCTGCTCGGCAGCAGGTGGGTGTGGATGGAAGACAGCCGGTGGCCATAACAGGGAAAAATAAAGCTGTCTTCTGTTTATACGTTCAAGAAACCAGTACAGAATAAGAATGAACTGTTAAATGGGCTTTTTTAATCCCCTAATTAAAAGAGTCTCAGAGTAATTTAATAGAACAGAGGCAGTTTCATAATCAATAGGCGGTCTTAACACAATATAGCTTACCAGTGGGTTAGCAACACAATTATACACAAGTCTCCAGGCAAAAACCTTCAGAAATAAGACTAGAAGGAAAAGTCATCATGAAAAAGGGCACCAAGCATGTCTCAAATGCAGTGGTGCTGAAAAGCCAAGGCAGGATGCCATGTTCATCTTCATTAACTTGTTTCTTGGGGGCTTAGCCAAAGTAATGAGACATAAAACAAATGTTGTCAGAAAGGAAGATGAAATAAACTGCAATTTGCAGATGATATGAATGCCTAGAAAGCCCCACGAATCAATGGAAACTATTGGAATTATAAAGAATTCAGCCCAGGGCCAGAATAGGATAGATTGACTTCATGTCAACAACAGGAAAATAGTGAATTTCCAATCACAGTAGAAACAAAATCAGAAAATATAGGATAACTGCATAAATAAATATAACCTATGTAAAGGAAAAATGTGGGAAATGGAAGAAACTGACATCTTTAGAAAAGTATGAGGTTTTTTTTTTTTTTTTTTAAAGAAAAGCATTGGTTTTTCTTGGATGGGAAAATGGAAAATAAAAACATGTTAATTCTCACCATGTTAATACAGAGTTTTAGTGCCATTCCACCTAATAAATTCCAATTTAAAAACTTTTATTGGAGTATTTTCATAAAATGAAAATGAAGCTCATAGGCAAAATTGGCAGATAGGCAAGATTAGCTCAAATTTTGAGAAATATAGGTAATAGAGAGAGTCGCTTTTCCTAAATATCATAGAATGCTGCAATAATAAAAGGTGTGTGGTAATGGAATAAGGGAGTTGTCAATGAAACAGAATGCCAGCTCAGAAATGAGTACTTATCTACTAAAGTGTTTTATAGAAGAGGTATCACAGATACAAAAAATGGAGGGATTATAAAACCAGACAAAAATGTCACAAGAAAGGAAAAATATACACCAATATCTCTTATTAATATAAATGAAAGAGACCTCAATGCAAGACTAGCAAACTGATACATAAAAAAGATTATACACCATAACCAAGTAGAATTTATCCCAGAAATGCACAATTGTTTTAACACACAAAAATTAATTAATATAATGCACTATACCAATGAAACAAAGGACAAAACTACATGATATCTCCATTATTTGGCATCAATTAGCACTTGACAAAATCCAGTAATCCTTCATGATAAAAATAGCCAACAAAACAGATAAAAGAAGAAAATTTCTACTACTTGATAAAGGGCATCTATGAAAACCCCACATCTAACCACACTTGTTAAAGACTGGATGTTTTCTTATAAATCAGAAGGAAGAAAAGAAAGCCCACTCCCACCACTACTGTTCAACATTGCACTGGAGGTTTGGACCAGAGAAATTGGTCAATACAAATAAATAAAAGATACTCAAATTGGAAAGGAAGGCATAAAACTCTATTTGCAGATGACATGATCGTGTGTTTAGAAAATCCTAAGGAATTCCCTAAGAAAACTTTTGGGAATAAGTTCAGCAAGATCTCATGATATGAGATCAACATACAAAAATACACTGTATTTTTACACAGTAGGAATGGGCATACCAGAAATGAAAATTTAAAAAGAATGTTATTTATAATATGATCAAAAATATTAAAAAATACAAATGTAATGAAGCAGTGAAAAATTTATATTCTGAAAACCATAAATATTGTTGAAAGAAATTAAGGAAGACCTAAATAAATGGAAAGGCATTCTATTTTCATGGACAAGAAGATTTAATATTAAGGTGGTGTGTGTGAGCGTGCTAAATCACTTCACTCGTGTCTGATTCTTTTTTGTGTGTGTGTGTGTGTCTGATTCTTGATGACGCTGGAAGCTGTTGTCCGCCAGGCTCTTCTGTCCATGGTATTTTCTAGGCAAGAATTCTGGAATGAGTTGCCATTTTCTCCTCTAGGGCTTCCCTGGTGGCTCAGACAGTAAAGAATCTGTCTGCAATATAGGAGATCCGGGTTCAGTCCCTGGGTTGGGAAGATCCCCTAGAGAGGCAACCCACTCCAGTATTCTTGCCTGGAGAATTCCAAGGACAGAGGAGCCTGGTGGGTCACACTCCATGGGGCTGCAAAGAGCTGGACACGAATAAACATCTAACACACACACACAAACACCCCTCCAGGGGATCTTCCCCACTCAGGGATCGAACTCGTGTCTCTGATGTCTCCTGCCTTGGCAGGTGGGTTCTTTACCACAAGCGCCACCTGGGAAGCCGGTTCCCCAAACTGATCCAGCTATTCAACACAATCCAAATCAACAGCCCAGCCGGCTTCTTTGCAGAAATTAATAAACTGATTTTAAAATTTATGTGGCAATTCAAGGACCCACGCCAAAACAATCTTGAAAAAGAATAAAGTTGGACTTACATGTTCCGATTTCAAAAGTTACTACAAAGCAACAGTAATCAAGATAGCACGTGGTACTAAACCAGGAAGGGGTCAGTGACTCATTCTCCTTCATTCAGGGATAAAAATCGACCTCAGGAGAAATTCTGAATACTAAGGGATTTCCCTCAAGGGTTTTCATGGTATCCTTTTACACTTTTCAAATTTGTTTATGTATTTTTGGCTGTGCTGGGTCTTTGTGCTGCACTCAGGCTTTCTCTAGTTGCAGCAAGTGGGGGCTACTCTCCAGCTGCGGTGCAGGGGCTTCTCCTCGTGGTGGTTTCTCTTGTTGGGGAGCGCAGGCTCCAGGTGCGTGGGCTTCAGTAGTTGTGGTTCTGGGCTTAGTTGCTCTGCGGCATGTGGAATCTTCCTGGGCCAGGAATCGAACCTGTGTCCTCTGCATTGGCAGGTAGATTCTTAACCACTGGACCAGGAGGGAAGCCCTGGGGGAGACTTTAGAGGCCTTTCGGAAGGAGACTTGGACTGGCCCTCCTCCCTTTGGTGGAATGTTTGGTAAACATTTGGAGGGATTATCTTGAGCTGGAGTAAGTACCCAGAGGTGGTGCCTCTGGTTGTCTGTTAGCTTCCCATGCAGAACAGGGGAGGGAGTTAGGGAGAGCTGACATCCTTAAAGGAAACGGTAGGGGATAGCGTCCCTCCCGGAGGGCCCAGATTATCCTCATAAAGAACATTGTTCTGAATCTCCTCCAGCCCACAGGCAGACAGGCCACGGAGCCACACAGCTGCTTTCTCTGGTTGTCCCCACTGTCCTGAAGCCTCTCGCCTGGAAAATTCCTTGGCAGGTAAGGCAAGATTCTTCTGCTGGCTTCCAACCCGCCCCCCACCCCAACCCAGAGTCAAACATCCACAGAATGCCTCTCCTTGTGCAACCTGATGTCCTAGTGTCTCCTCCAAGATAAACTGTTTGTGAAGGTAACTGAATGAGGCAGCTTGTTCTCGGGAAATATTACCTATAAACCAGGGGCGAAATGGGAGCAGCAGCGTTGACCCAAGATGACAGTGTCAGTTTTAGACGTGTGGACCTACGGCTCCTTTCTGGTTTTAATTAGTTAGTCCATCCTGTCTTCGTTGAGGCCACTTTTAGGTTGAAGTCATAAAACCTTATTGGCTGAGGATCAAAGAACTCTCATCATTTTACTCTCTGTAACCCGGAGCGGAAGCCTAGGTCATCCCGAAGTGAGTTCAACCAATTATTAGGCTATCAATGAAACGGGAGGCGATGCTTCTATTTTACCTTGTCATCTATTAAAAAAAAAATTTTTTTTTTAAATCTAAGTATAGTAGAATACAGAAAGTGCCTGTATTCTAAGTATAGAGGCTGACTGCTTACCTCTGTAACCACACCCAGGCCTCTGAAACTCCCTCCCGTTTCCTCCCCAGCCCCCGAGAGGAGTCTGACTTCTAACAGCAAGGACTAGCTTTGTCTGTTTCGGTCCTTTGTGTAAATGGACTCGTTCACAACGTTCTCTCTTGTCTGACTTCTTCCTGTGACCCTGGGCGCTGGAGACCCATCCACGCTGTTCCACATCGCGGGGACACTTGGCTCTCAGGGCTCTGTGGTTCTCACGACGCAGGGGCCTCAGAGTCACCTAGACGATTAAATACAGATTCTGGGGGCTCCACCCCGGAGCTTCCGGGCGCTGGAGGTCGGGGGTGGGGCCCGAGACTCGGTTTCCAACAAGTTCTCAGCGTTTGCTGCGGCTGGTGTGGGGACCACACCTGGAGAACCACCCCTCCAGTTTGGCAAGGCCCATTTTGCCCTGGAAAAGGGCATCATTGTTGCGTCTGGAAGCCTAACCGGAGAGCCTGGGGAGGGACGGGAGAGCATGGAGGCTAGAGCTGGCGTCCTCAGGGGTTGCTGGTTGTTAGCCAGGGTGAGCGAGAGGATTAAGACCTTCTCCTGTCTGCTCCTGATGAGGAGTGCTGCGGTTCATGACTCTTGATTTATGAGCTGGGCACACCCGAGCCAGGGCTTTCTGGCTCCTCGAGGCATGGGTGGATACAGTGGAGATTTCCAGACCATAAGCTGGTCAGACACTGGCCAGAGGCCCCGGCCTCTGGCCACACACAGCACTGGTCAGCTTGCTCACTCGCCCACCCCTGCCACCGCTGACTGGACCCTGGCTGCCCCAGCCTCAGAGGGGCCTTAGGTGAGGGCTGTCCTTCTCCGTCTTCCCTCTAACATCTGGCCTCCTCCTCATTTGAGACATGAATGGATGAGGACTGAGAGCCCAGCCTCCCTCCCTGCTCACGGGTCGAGTCCACTCCTGTTCCAATGTCCTCCTTGTCCTTCTGCCCTGCTGCCCCTCTCTCAGGATCTCATCTACTTCCAGGGTCTTCACTCCCAGAGGCACCGGATCTGATAGCCCAAGGGTCCTCCTGGAATCACCATGCTGCCCCCCACAGGTGGACTCCCGGCTGTAAGTCCTTCCCGGGGCGGGGAAGAGCCACGCCTGCAGGATAGGAGGAGACTCCAGGTCACCCAGGCTGCCCCATCCTGGTCTCTGAAGAGCTCAGGACTCAGGCTTGAAGTCTGAGGAGGATAGCGGTGACCTGGGTCAGGAAATACTGACCGAACTAAGACATCGACTCAATGGGCATGAGTTTGAGCGAACTCCGGGAGATGGTGATGGACAGGAAGGCCTGGCATCCTGTAGTTCGTGGGGTCACAAAGAGTGGACACGACTGAGCGACTGACCGACAGACAACTGAGATGTTTCTGGAGGGGAAATGCCCAGAGCTGCAGACAACGGGTCCTTGCTCTCAGAGGAGCTGAGGCATCGTTTTGTTTCCAGCACTTTTCGCTTTGACTCATTTGCTCCTCCTACACAACCCTGGGGAGGGAGGGCACCATTGTTAGTCACATCCTGGAGCTTGGAGAAACTCAGTGACTTGTCCAAGGTCACGCAGCTGGGAAGTGACTGAGACGGGATTTGAATGCTGGTCCTGCTGGTCCCAGAACCCTGCTGCCACTGGGAGGAGAGGGGGTGAGCACAGGAGAGGGTGGAGAGGTACCCTGGGAGGTGGAGCACGTAGGAAGTCACAGAGGGAGGAAGTCTCTCCAGGGAGAGAGTGCGGAGCAGGGCATGAGGCATGGGGATGTCTGGGGGGGCCAGGCCAGCAGGCTCCTTTAGGCACTCACATCTTTTCAGCACCCCTCTCCTTCCATGTGGGGAGGCTTTGCGGGGAGCCCTGGGCAGTTTGGGCGCAAAGATTCAAGCCAGGTATGGGGGTGTCTTCCCCTAATGGCTGTGGCCCACAGTCACCTATTTGCTGACTTTTCATGGTGGCCCTTACCAGCTCACTTCTTGCACACCCCAGCTAGCGCTGGGTGGTCTAAGACTGAAGCTTCAGGGCCTCCGGAATCCTGGCATGGCTCTGGGGATGGGCCCCTGACACACCCTTAACCCTCAACTCGCCATCTGGAGGGCAATGGTGCTCTCCAGGCTTCCATGGAGTGAAACTGGTCAGTGGCATCCTGGCTGGGCTCCATCTGCTTACACCTGTGTCTGCCCCATGCTGGGCTCCGGGCGGTGAGATAGCAGAGGGAACTGCCTAACATCCTCTGTCATCCCAAACACGAGCTTGCTTTTCCTCTGGCTTTGCTTTCCTTCTGGAAGCGTCTCTTATTTGTACACTGAAAGTTGCAAGAATTAAAAGGGATTATGGCTCCTGGCATGGCATCAACACCCAGAATGATACTCCCAGGCTGTGCTTTTTACTCTTTGCAAGCTAAATGAATGAGCCACTTGTTTAACTCGTTTTCACATTTGGGTGTTAAAAAGACTCAAAGATTATAAAATGGATATAATGGTTGACATGAAAAGACAGGTATGGACTTTGAAAACAAAACAGCTCTAGGGCCCACAAGAGCCTTGTCTCTGTCCCAGTGAGTGGAATCTATGCCTCATCTCTGGGGACTGGCTGGTGGCAGCTCCCGAGAGTACCGTCCCCTCTGGGCACCACGGGGACAGCAGCCTTTCTCAGCTGGTGGGGGAAGGACAGGGCGCAACCTACTTTCTCAAAGTGAAGGGAGAGCCAGCTGCTGCAGGGTTGTTCCGTTGCTAAGAGAATTTTACCTACTCTGTGGACACTGACCCTCTGTCCCACACCCCAACCACTGGACAGGCTGTGAGCAATAGGAGAGAGTGAGCTGGGACAGGGCCACTCCTTCTGGGGTGAGTGGCCTCTGTCGGTCACCACCCTTGGCAAGCTCCCGCCCGCCTGTGGGCCAAGTTCTGGGGACCAGCCAGAGAGAGGCAGGCCAGGTGGCCGAGCTCCCAGGCACAGTGCAAAACAGATTGTGTGAAAGTGGACGATGTAATCTCAGTAACCAGACAGGGATCTTCATGTTCAGAAAGCTTCCCTCCCTACACTGGGACTCTGTTGGATTCTAGCAGTGGGGCCATTTGCACAGTGGAGCTGCCATGAACTCATGTATCCACCCAAATCCTAGGAGAGTTATAAAAAGGCCTGCCTGCTAAAAATGACAAGACCTGGTGATGTCTTAGTCAGCCAGGGCTGCCTTAACAAAATACCATAGACTCGAGGCTTAAACAACAGAAATTTGTTTGCTACCAGTTCTGGAATCTGAAGCCCTATATCAAGATGGTCAGTTTCTGGGGTTTTGGTGAGGGCCCTCTTCCTGGCCAGCAGATGGCCACCTTCCTGATATGTCCTCACATGGCCTTTCCTGGATTGTGCATGTAGAAGGACAGACAGAGAGAGAGAGAGGAAGAGGGGTGAGAGAAATGGTGGTGAAGGAGGGAGAAGGAGAGAGAAAACTATATTCTTCCTCTTCTTATAAAGCTACTAACCCCATCAAACTGAGGCTGAAGCTGAAACACCAATGCTTTGGCTGCCTGATGCAAAGAACGGACTCATTAGAAAAGACCCTGATGCTGGGAAAGATTGAAGGCAGGAGGAGAAGGGGATGACAGAAGGTGAGATGGCTGAGTGGCATCACCAACTCAATGAACAGGAGTTTGAGCAAGCTCCAGGAGATGGTGGAGGGCAGAGTAGCCTGGCATGCTGCAGTCCACGGGGTCGCAGAGTCAGACGCCACTTAGCCACTGAACAACAGCAACAACCTCATCAGAAGGGCCCCACCCTCATGACTTATTAACCCTAATACTTACCTAATATTAGGATTAATTATTAACCATAAATATTAACCCTAATATTTCCCAAAGGCCTCATCTCCAAATGCCATTACATTGCAGGTTTGAGCTTTGACATATGAACCTTGGAAGGACATAAATACTCAGTTTATAGTACTTGGCAAGAGAATAAGATGGTACTTGGCTTCCCTGGTTGGGAAAATCTCTATCTCAACCTGATTTCTCAAAATGGCCCTGGGAAGCAGGGATTTGTACAGAAGGCAGCCATCCTTCCTTCTTCCTGCTCCAGAGTCCTTTCTACAGTGTTTGCGCCATCCTCAGCCCTGGACGGGGAGGACCCTGAGTACACCACCCCTAGCCCTTGGCCATAGCTGACCAGAACAGGGTGGGCCTTTGACCCCAGAGAATGGACCTCTGACCCAGAGGAATCAAGCCAGAGGCTAGGCTAAGCCAATCAGACTCCCTCTCCCAGAGATAAGGACTGAGATGGAGATCAGGCCAGTAGGCAGGGGCTCTGGGCTGGATAGCCATGGGGGGTGGGGGGGGCGAGGGGGAGGTATTTTGAAATAGCCATGACTGGCCATGTATGTGTGTAGCGGGGCAGCTGGTGTGGACTGACAGACAGACAGACAGACACACACACACACACACACACACACTGAGGGAGGGAGAAATAACGTTCTCATTTCTCCTTCCTGGTTAACCATCAGCAAGCTGGGGTGTTTGTTTTATTTGTGTATTCTCCCCATAAAATCTCTTGAAACCTTTTCTTATCCCACCCTGAAGGGGTTCTTATGCGTTATTTCCCAGTTGTCCAAATTTGGCCTTTCCTATGTGGGAGACCCAGGTTCAGTCCCTGGGTCAGGAAGATCTCCTAGAGAAGGAAATGGTAACCCACTCCAGTACTCTTGCCTGGAGAATCCCATGGATGGAGAAGCCTGGCAGGCTACAGTCCATGGGGTCGAGAAGAGTCGGACATGACTGAGCAACTTCACTTTCACTTTTCACTTTCATGCATTGGAGAAGGAAATGGGAACCCACTTCAGTGTTCTTGCCTGGAGAATCCCAGGGATGGGGGAGCCTGGCAGGCTACAGTCCATGGGGTCGCGAAGAGTCGGACCCAACTGAGCGACTTCACTTCACTTTCATTTGTGTAGATCTAGGTTTCCACACTGCCTTTAGGACGAGAGTTAACTGGTCGGCTGTGTCCTTGGCGGTTCTCTCTACTCACTCACTGGGAATGGCTGTGGCCCCCCGGTGCTCAGCCCTGGCTGTTGAGACAGACAGAGTCTCCTCACAGATGTGGGCCCCAGGGGGCCGGCAAGAAGGAATCTCCTGACATCCCTCATCAGCCCAAACTCTGCTCCCATCTGGCTTCTCTTTCTCTCTGGAACCTTCTTTCATCTCTGCAGTGCTGGCAGCATCCCAGGGCCTTCGCCCGCCTCCCAGCGTGGTCCCGGGATCTCCACACAGCCCTGTGGGTAGCAGGGAGGTGAGGCAGGCCCTGAGGGAGGTTTACCCAGGAGGTTAGGTCAACTGAGGCACATGGAGGCATGGGCTGTTGGAATCGGGACCGGCAGAGTGTGCCTGAGCCTTGAAGGCGGGCTGAGAGGGACGTGGGGACAGCCAAAGAGAGCAGGCTGCTGGAGAAGGTGAAAGGCCACGAGCCATGGGGGAGCCGGGCAGAGGGGCTGGGCTTTCTGTTTCTGCTGGGGTGAGTAATTCAAGAAGGAGGTATTTTTGAAAGCAGACAACCCAGCAGAGTCATCAAGGGACTATGATTTCTTTGAATTGTCTCTCTTTCAAAATATTCATGAGATTTGGATGAATCTAGACAGTCTCTCCCTGCTGTTTACAGCTGCAGGAGCTTTGAACCAGTGGCTGATTCTAGGAGGTACAGCAGTCAAACATGCAAAAAAAGCAATAGTTTCATGTTCTATGTATCTTTAGGAGTAATCCAATTAGCACATCAAAACTGCGATTTCATAGGTATTAATGCTGAGGATGAAAACAGAGAATTCAATGTAAAGCCAGTCTGCAGACAGTATTAATGGCACAGTGGTACAAGGATATGTCAAGAATTTTACATGTGGAAAGTAAGTGACTGACATTCTGGAAATACTGAAGTGACCTGGATGAACCAGACATCACCTGGTTCCTTGCTCTTTGAACTGAGGCTTTCTTCTCTCACTCTAAGCCAGTGGTTCTAAAAACTGGTCCACTCTGAGCAGCAGCTGCAGCGTCTGGAAACTTTTAAGACATGCAGATTCCTAGCCCCACCCCAGACCTTCCAGAAGCCCGGGCAGGGAAGAAGGTGTCTTGGGGGAGGGGACAGCTGGCCTGTAACAAGCTCCCCCAGGGGTTCAGGTGAAGCCCTGCTCCACCTCAGAGAGTCTGGAAGTCGAGAATCATGTGCAGCAGTGCATGTCTGTGGAGTCCACCCCAGTGGATGGTCTCCTCCAGGCAGACCAGGGCCCATAGGGCTGAGGACACAGCCTCAGACTGGCACTAGGCGGAAGAACTCCCAGGCCCTCTCGCCAAGACCAAAGTCACGGGCCCAGGCCACTCAGACCTCTGACCCCAAAGGAAGGCCTGGGCAGTTGGTTACGGGTAACATTCTCCCCATTCACAGCCCATCACCCTCTCGGGGAGCTGGAAAGTGCTTCACCAGTCTCTCTCATTCTAAAGATGAGGAAGCCAAGACTCTGACAGCAGAGCTGCTCAGGGGCACACAGATAAGGCTCAGCTTCTCCCCTGGCTTCCCAAGCATCAGCCTGCCTACAAAGCCTCCTTCCCTACAGGGAATGGCAGGTCAGGTGCACGCGGACCACCTTTTCCTGTCCCTTTGACATGACAGACATTACTAATCAATCACAGCACTTTCCCCCTCTGAGCCCAGATTGGCCTTGTCTTCAGTAGATTCACTGCAGATGGTGACTGCAGCCATGAAATTAAAAGACACTTGCTCCTTGGAGGAAAAGTCATGACCAACCTAGACAGCATATTAACAAGCAGAGACATCACTTTGCCAACAAAGATCTGTCTAGTCAAGGCTATGGTTTTTCCAGTAATCATGTATGCATATGAGAGCTGGACTATAAAGAAAGCTGAGTGTTGAAGAACTGATGCTTTTGAACTGTGGTGTTTCTAGGACCTGTGAATCATATACGGTAACAGTACCGTATATGGCAAAAGGGTCTTAGCAGATGTGATTAAGAATCTTGAGATAAGGAGATATCCTGTATTATCTAAGTGTGTTGGTTGCTCAGTTGTGTCCAACTCTTTGCAACCCCATGGACTATAGCCCACCAGGCTCCTCTGTCCACAGGATTCTCCAGGCATGAATACTGGAGTGGGTTGCTATGCCCTCTTCCAACCCAGGGACCCATCCATGTCTCTTATGTCTCCTGCATTGGCAGGCAGTTTCTTTATCACTAGTGCCAATGGGGCAAAGAGCCCTTGCTTGATTACAGTATTAGAAGTCCTAGCCACAGGAATGAGATGACAGAAAGAAATATAGGGAATCTAAATCTATAAAAGGAATCCAAAGAAGTAAAACTATTAGGTTTGCAGATGACATGATGCTATACATAGAAAATCCTAAATACACCAGAAAAAAACACTAGAAGTCAGTGAACTCAGTTGAGTCACAGAATTCAAAATTAATATGCAGAAATCTGTTGCATTTCTATACACAGCAAACTATCAGAGAAATTAAGAAAATAATCCCACTTATAACTGCATCAAAAAGAATAAAGTATCTAGGGATAAACTCAGATGGCAAAGAAGCCACCTGCAATGCAGGAGACCTGGGTTTAATCCCTGGGTCAGGAAGATCTCCTGGAGAAGGCAATGGTTATCCACTCCAGTATTCTTGCCTGGAGAACTCCATGGACAGAGGAACCTGGCGGGCTACAGTCCATGGGTCATAAAGAGTTGGACATGACTGAGCAACTATCACCTTCACTTTTAAGGAGATAAAAGACCTGTACTTGGAAAACTATAGGATGTTGGTAAAATAAATTGAAGATGACACAAACAGATGGAAAAATATACTGTGTTCATGGGTTAGAAGAATGAGTATTGTTAAAATGACCATACTAACCAAGGCAAGCTACAGATTCAATGCAAAATGCCAATGACTTTTATTTCATAGAACTAGAACAAATAATTCTAAAATTTGTATGGAAACATGAAGACCCCAAATGAACAAAACAATCTTGAGAAGGAAGAACAAAGTGAGAGGTATCATGCTCCCGATTTCAAACTCTACTACAAAGCTGTGGTAATTAAAACAGTATAGTACTGGCGCAAAAACAGACACAGATGAAGGAAACAGAATAGAGAGCTCAGAAATGAACCCACATTTATACGGGCAATTAATCCACAATAAAAGAGACAAGAGTATACAATGGGGAAAAGAGAACCTCTTCAGTAAATGGTTTTGGGAAAACCAGACAGCTACATGCAAAAGAATCACACTGGACTTCTCTCTCATACCACACACATAAATAAATTCCAAATGGATTACAGACTTAACTGTGAGACCTGAAACTAGAAAACTTCCAGAAGAAATCACAGGCGGCCAGCCCTTTGGCATCAGGCTTAGTAATATTTCTTTGGATATGTCTTCTCTGGCAAGGGAAACAAAAGCAAAAATAAACAAATGGGACTACATCTTTTGCACATAGAAGGAAACTGTTGACAAAATGAAAATGCCATCTACTGAATGGGAGAAGATATTTCCAAATGATATATCTTACAAGGGGTTAATATACAAACTGTACAAAGAATTCACACAACTCAACACCAAAAAAAAAAAAAACTTGATTAGAAAATGGGCAGATGATCTGAATAGACATCTGTCTGAAAAAGACAGATGACCAACAGACTCTTGCCAAGATGCTCAACATCAGTTGAGTTCAGTTCAGTTCAGTCGCGCAGTCGTGTCCGACTCTTTGCGACCCCATGGATCGCAGCACGCCAGGCCTCCCTGTCCATCACCAGCTCCTGGAGTTCACCCAAACTCATGTCCATCGAGTTGGTGATGCCATCCACCATCAGCAAAAGGCAAATCAAAACCACAATGTGATACCACCTGTCAAAATGTCTGTTATCAAAAAGACAACAAATAACAGTGACGGCGAGGATATGGAGAAGGAGAATCCTTGTGCACTGTTGGTGGAACTGTAAATTGGTGTGGCCACTGTGGAAAACATTAGGATGGTTCCTCAAAAAATTAAAAATGGAACTACTGTACCATCCAACAGTCCACTCCTGGTGTTCACATGAAGGAAATAAAAACACTAATTCTAATACGCACTGCTGTGTTCATTGCAGCCAAGACATGGAAGCAACCTAAGTACCTATCAATAGATCAGTTCAGTTCAGTTCAGTCGCTCAGTCGTGTCCGACTCTTTGAGACCCCACGAATCGCAACACGCCAGGCCTCCCTGTATATCACCAACTCCCGGAGTTCACCCAGACTTATGCCCATGGAGTCAGTGACGCTATCCAGCCATCTCATCCTCGGTCGTCCACTTCTCCTCCTGCCCCCAATCCCTCCCAGCATCAGGATCTTTTCCAATGAGTCAACTCTTCGCATAAGGTGGCCAAAGTACTGGAGCTTCAGCTTTAGCATCAATGGATAGAGAATATTTGGTACACACACACACACACACACACACAATGGAATATTACTCAGCCACAAAAAGAATGGAATCTTGCCATTTGCAACAACATGGATGGGCTTAGAGGGTATTATTATGCTAAGTGAAAAAAGTCAAAAGAGAAAAAACAATAACGTATGATTCCATTACATGTGGGAGCTATGAAACAAAGCTAATGAACAAATGCAAAAAACAGAACAGTATTAACACAGAAGACAAAGGGGTGGTTGCGAGAGATGAGGAGAGTAAGGAAGGAAAGAAATAGCTGAGGGAGATTAAGAGATACAAATTTCCAGTTGGAAGATAAACGAATCACAAATATGAGAGGTACAGTGAGGAATATAGCAATAACTGTATAATACCTTTGTATGATGACATATTTTAACTAGATTTCTCCTGATGATCATGTTGAAATGTATAGAAATATCCAACTATGTTGTGTAACAGGAATTAACATAGCGTTGTAGAGCAATTACGTTTCAAAAGCAAATGAACAAGCAAACTCAGAGAAAAGGAGATAAGGTGTGTGGTTACCAGAGGTGAGGGGTGTGGAGAGGAGGAATTGGATGAAGCATTGAAAAGGTGCAAATGTCCAGCTATAAAATGCAAGGTGCAACATCATAATATAACACTCTGTGTGTTACATATGAAAGTTGTTAAAGAGAAAATCCTGAGTTCTCATCACAAGGAAACTATTATTTATTCTATTTCTTTAATGCTGTATCTATATGAGATACTAGCAGACTTGCTGTGATCATCATTTCATGATGTATCACTATGCTGTCCACCTTGAACTTACACGGTGCTGCCTGTAAATTATATCTCAATAAAACTGGAAGGAAAACATTTTGGGAGCATTAGGTTTTTGCCAGAAACAATGCCTTTACTCACCAAGAAACGTTTACTGGAGGAAAATAATCCTTGGATCCAACATGCTGACACGTCGAGGGAGACTTTGCTGGTGTGTGGTCTTCCCAGCTGACCACAGGCAGGCGTGAATCGTGTGGTCGAGGAAGGGAGGTCCTCAAAGCTGGACAAGCTCAGAGCCTGTGAGGAAGATTGAGTCAAGTCTTCAAAGAAAGCCTGTTGTCTTTATGTCTGAGGGTTCTCGGCTACACCCTCCTGTTTCGTTCTCAGTTCTCTAACTATTGTGAGCTGACAAATTCTCTTCCTATTTTTTTTTTTCCTGGCTGCTCCGCATGGTTTGCAAGAACTTGGTTCCCCAACCAGGGATTGAACCCAGGCCCTCAGCAGTGAGAGCACTGACTCCTAACAACTGGACTGTCAGGGAACTCACCCTCGCTGCAACTTAAAATCAACTTATATTTTGGGAAAAAGCATTCATTTTCTTGCTCAAGGCTTGTTGGGATAATAGTAGTGAGAACCACACTTATTACTCATTGAGTAGTTCACCATCGACTCATTCATCATCTCATCGAACACTCACAGTGAGCCTATATGATCATTACTGTCCTTGTCCCAAGTCCTCCATTTTCGCAGGAGAGAACTGGGAGGTTCAGAGAGGTTAACTGCCTCAGCCAAGATCACACAGCCCGTAAGTGGTGGAGGCAGCCTGGCTCTGGCAAGGTGGTTGAGAGTACTGTTTCTAAACTATTTCTCACTGCTTTTAATTTAGGACATTCTTATTTAAAGCAACAGCCTTTCCCGAGAAAACAGACATATGAGATTACAGAAAATTCAGAAAGAGATAAGAAGTAGACATTGATCCAGCCTGGGCCCAGAGGTCACACAAGTGTCATCTTGGCTCCCACAGCCTGTGAAAAGATGCTGCATATCTCCCCATACTTCTTCATTTTGGCAGTTTCTGTGATATTTCACCAGTGGATACGCAAACCAGCTTTGATAATGTTTTTGCAAGCATAGCTTAGGTGGGTCTGTTTATCTTTGATTGAGCATCAAGATGGCTTCATTCTGACCCCGAGCTGGCATCTCTCCCTGTTTTACCCTTGACTTGTAACCCGTATTAGCCAACTGCAAGTGACTTTGATCTCGGCTCTGAACCAATTCCAAAGAAGCCAGAAAACTGTAGCAAGTTAGTGCCAGAGGACGGCTCTGATATTTCAGGCACCAGGAAAAATTGTCAACGTGCCAGATACCTTTTAAATCCAGAAATAAAGAACCTCAAAATCATTTTTAAAGTTCAAAGCTAACTTCCTAAAAAGGACCTCAGCAGAAAAGAGGGCTTTTCTCCAGCATTCAAGAATCCATGCAGGAATGTTGTTGTTACTCAGACGAGAGCAAAAATATCTTTATAGATGTCCTCACTTTAATGAGCAGATTTACGTCGAGAGAGCATCATGAAAAACAAAGCCCATTGTGTCAAGGCGTTATAAATTTAAAATACTTGGAAGCTTTTTGTCCCATTAGTGGAATTTAATGGGAATCTGCTTTGGCTTAAGAATGACAAATGAATCAGCTGTGAACAGGAAACTGGACAGCTGATAGGCCTGGAGTGGAGGTGGGGAGCTTGGGAGAGGGGCAGGGGCTCTGATCATCTTATCATATCTTACTGCTGCTGGCCCAGGGCAAGCGCGCAGCAAACGCTGACCAGCTGAATGAGGACTTCTCTGAGGAGTCAGTCTGCAAGGAGCACACTGCTGTGGTGGTTTGAAACATGGAGATAAGCAAGTCATACCGAGGGCTTCCCCGGGGGCTCCACGGTAAAGAATCTGCCTTCAATGCAGGAAGATCCCCTGGAGAAGGGAATGGCAGCCCACTCCAGTGTTCTTGCCTGGAGAATTCCAAGGACAGAGGAGCCTGGCAGGCTACAGTCTATAACATCACAAAGAGTTGGATATGACTGAGAGACTAACACAGGCAGGTCATACAGACTAGCACGTGGGATTGAGCAGTGCTCCCCACGTCAGCCACCGAGGACCGACCCTTGTCACTTCTGGACAGAGCCGAGGGGTCAGGGTCCTCAGGTCCAACTTGCCTGCATTTCTCATCCCAGCTGGTCTCTGACCCAGTGGCTCCCAACCATCTCTGACCTTTTTAAGGCATAGTCCAAGCTGCTTGTCCACTGGAGGGCCTGGGTTTTTGAAGGGTTTATTTTTGAGGAAGTGAGTGAGTGAGTGAAGTCACTCAGTTGTGTCCAGCTCTTTGTGACCGCCTGGACCGTAGCCTACCAGGCTCCTCCATCCATGGGATTCTTCAGGCAAGAATACTGGAGTGGGTTGCCATTTCTTTCTCCAGGGGATCTTCCCCACCCAGGGATCGAACATGGGTCTCCCGAATTGCAGGCAGATGCGTTACCCTCTGAGCCACCAGGGAAGTTTCTGATAGGAAATGTAGTCATTAAATAATAATGAATCAATATCCCATTTTAAGTTCCTCAAAGATCTGGATAACTAATGGTCAGAACTCCTGGCTGTGGGAGACACCAGCGCTGTTGCACAAACCTCCAGCCAAAAGTGAAGGCGATGGGGGCAAAAGCCAGCTAGTGCTGGAGTCCAGAAGTGAGAAGTGGGTGCCTCTGAGACATGCTGACCGTACAGACCCCTGCCGTCATCTCTGGGAGACCATCCGGGTCTGGGCCTCATGGGCTGGGGCCACCCCCCTCCACCTTCCTCTTGCGCTAGCAAACCTGTTCCATGAGCATCCTTTAAACAAAATTCCTGCTTCCCCAGGTCAGTGCCTCTGCCTCTGCCATTCCCAGGCCCTGCAGGGACCCCATTTACCTTGTTGAAACTCCGCTGTTCTTTCCTTGGGAATGTGTTCTATGTAGTAGAATGCTATTTAAAGAACTTGCAACATTCAATAAGAGTTAAGTGTGAAAAAATGACTATTTTCCAAGAGAGATTTACTTCATCATATATGAAACTATACTCATCAGCTCTTCTTCTCCTGTAGAATAACTAAGAAGGGATGTAAGGTTGTTTAATAATGCTCAGCTCAAAGGCCACCTTCTCCATGCAGGCCCCCCTGATAGCCCTCTGATGATCCCCATTATTTTCCCTTCTGAAGGTAAGGCCTATTAAAGTAGAAAGATTGAGAGATGGCTTGACCCAGACCGCCAGGTCATTAATCAGCCACCTGAGACATTCTTCCAAAGGAAACCCACTAAGGGATGCTCTAGACATATGCCCCTTCTTTAGTGCTCAAGGCTTTTGCCCAGACCCAGTCTGGTCTTCCCGGGAGCTGGGCGTCAAGAACCTCTGTTGGCCAAAGAAAGGAGTCAGGCTGACTGTTTTCCCTGGGCACGTCCTGTAGATCCAGAGGCGGAGCCCCACCCACTGAGCGCGACGGCTCCAAAGTTGGGAAAAGGGAGCCCAAGGTGAGAATTCCTCCTGCAGCCTGGCTGCTGTGCCCCAGCAGTGCCCTGAAGATGCCAAGAGGGGGCTTCTGGAAACAGCCCACAGGCTCAGAGATGTAATTCCCTTCTTGGTGGGCCAAAACACCTCTCAGCCCCATGATACCGTACCCACCCTTATATCTGGGGGTGGGGCGCTCTGTGCCCCCTTCGTGTGCGAGGAGCCTCTGTCCTGGTTCTCCTCCACCAGCCTGAGGACAGCCCTGATACCATGTGCCCCCAGCCCCTCTCTAAAATCTCACCTGCCCCAGGTGCTTGGCGATGATTTGATAAAAGAACAAAGGGAGGACTTCTGCCTTCCTAGGGTGATCCTGGTAACTTTAGAGCGTCAGTGCTGACCCCTGCTTAGGGAGGCGATGGGCTCTCGGACATGGGGAAAGGACTCGTCTTGGAGTTGTGCTCTCTGATGTGGGGCTGGTGGGTCGCCAGCCGCTGAGCCAAACAGTGGCTACAGTGTAAATGGTGGAACCAGCAGGCCCAGCGACTAGACCTGGCCTCCTTCCCCCAAGTCTCTGGGCTGGTTTGCCCACCGCTGTAAGTTTCCTGGGCTGCCTTTACAGAGGCCAGAGAAGTCTCCCATGGGCAAGGTCTTAAAGCAATGATCTTCCTCCTTCAATGATCTCTGATCACATGCCCTCCTGCCTTTCCTGTGGGGAACCGCTTCCAGGGAGGGTTGTCAAGACAATGTGGACCCCAGGAAGGGGCAGAGTTGAGGATGGGGTCAAGGAAGATGGTCTATTGTGTGTTTTCACAGACCAGAAAGCCCAAGACACCTCCCGGATACCCTGGTTTCTACTGCTGCGAGGCTAAGCAGAGCCAAGCCAGCCAGGACAGGAGCAGAAAGGGAGGAGAAAATCTGAGGCAAGAGCCAAGAGGGAGAAGGTGTGGGAGGCCAAAGGCGCAGCTGGGGGCAGGCACATTGGGACAGTCCCGCCACAGGCATTTTTCCAGCCACCAGGGGCAGAACTCGGCAGAACTGTCACAAGTCCCAGTCTGGTTTAGCCAGGGACTGTGAACACCCCGACTTTTATTTAATTGGCATGTGTGCTAAGTCACTTCAGTCATGTTCGATTCTGTGCAACCCTACGGACTGTAGCCCCCCAGGCTCCTCTGTCCATGGAATTCCATTGCTTTTTCCAGGGGATCTTCCTGACCCAGGAATCGAACCCCGGTCTCCTGCATTGCAGGCAGCTTCTTTACCCACTGAGCCACCAGGCCTCGTTTTATGTTTTGGGGTTTTTAGTTGCTAGTGTAATTGATAAGCTAGATCTTTTTTATTGAGGTACAGTTGATTTACAATGTTGTATTAGTTTCAGGTGTTCAGCAAAGTGATTCCATTATGCATAAATATATACCTATTGTTTTCAGCTGTTTCCCCCTTAGAGGTTATTATAAAATATTGACTCTGTGTCTACAGAGTACAGAGCTCTGTCCTGTCCTGGCTGGCTTGGCTCTGCTTAGCCTCGCAGCAGTAGAAACCAGGGTATCCGGGAGGTGTCTTGGGCTTTCTGGTCTGTGAAAACACACAATAGACCATCTTCCTTGACCCCATCCTCAACTCTGCCCCTTCCTGGGGTCCACATTGTCTTGACAACCCTCCCTGGAAGCGGTTCCCCACAGGAAAGGCAGGAGGGCATGTGATCAGAGCACAGAGCTCTGTCCTTGTTTACCTATTTTATATGTAGTAGTGTGTGTCTGCTGCTGCTGCTGCTGCTAAGTCGCTTCAGTCGTGTCCGACCCTGTGCGACCCCATAGACGGCAGCCCACCAGGCTCCCCTTCCCTGGGATTCTTCAGGCAAGAACACTGGAGTGGGTTGCCATTTCCTTCTCCAATGCGCAAAAGTGAAAAGTGAAAGTGAAGTCGCTCAGTCGTGTCTGACTCTTAGCGACCCCATGGACTGCAGCCTACCAGGCTCCTCTGCCCATGGGATTTTCCAGGCAAGAGTACTGGAGTGGGGTGCCATTTTATTAATCCCCAATTCAGCTCTCCCCTTCCTTTCCCCTTTGGTATAACCATAAGTTTGTTTTCTATTAATATGTCTGTGGGTCTATTTCTATTTTGTATATATGTTCATTTCTATCATTTTTTTTTTTATTTCACCTATAGGCAGTATCATATGATATTTATCTCTCTGGGCTTACTTCATTTGGTATGATAACTTCATGATCCATCCACGTTGCTGCAAATGACCACCCAAAACTTTAAATCAAGGTTGAGAAGAACAATCTCCCGTTGATTGCCGCACCCGAGAAGCCTGTGTCCCCAGATGTTTGAATTGAGGCAGGCTCTGGCTGGATGCCGGCCAGGGGTGCAAGTTCAGCAGGTGGGAGACTGGGGCCTCTGAGATGGGACCTTGAGCAGCAGGTGCGGAGGCAGGGGAGCAGCCTCGCAGACAGCACTCCCCTCACTGCTGTGACTTCCGTCCCCCGCGGTGCTCCCTGACCCTGAGACTGGAGCCAAGGGCACGTAGTCATCTCAGTTTGTTTAGCCCTTCGCGGTTTAAATGTACATTTATTTTTAGGGCTGGAGCCACAGACGTGTGACCCACGCAGTCATAGGAGACCATGGCCGTAGAAGGACCCCTCACTTATAATGCTCTGCAATTGCAGTTCTTAATCATGTTAACATGTTTAATTCTTGGAATTCTTAGTAATGCTTGATCAAAGTGAAAGTGAAAGTCGCTCAATTATGTCAGACTCTTTTTGACCCCATGGACTATACAGTCCGTGGAATTCTCCAGGCCAGAATACTGGAGTGGATGGCCTTTCCTTTCTCCAGGGGATCTTCCCAACCCAGGGATGAAACCCAGGTCAAGGGGCTCCCTTAATCATTTCTCACGGGGCCCCACAACTTCTGTGGCCTGTCATGTTCATTATCTCACTTGTTCCTGAAGCTGTCACAGGAGAGGAGCCTGGAAGGAGTTACTACCCCAATTCCCAGATGGTGAAACTGAGTCCCAGAGGGGAGAATGGTGAAGCCAAGGCGAGTGAGAGACTCAGGGCTGTTTTCTCTCTTGAAGCTCCTTCTCGATGAAGGGTAAGTGGGCTTGCCTCTCCCTTCACTCACCTGCCTGGGGTCTTGCCTATGCTGCCCTGGCTGCAGCCCGCTTTCCATCCCATTTCATCTCATTTCATTACCAAACAAAACAAAACAAAACACTCAAACCGTTTGCTTACCTGCCAGGGAGGAGCTCCTGGGGTTAGAGCCCCCTGGACGGCTCTTGTTCTCCTGTCCTGTGTCCTGTCAGGGTCTCAGAGCAAGGGGTGTTCTTGGACTCCTCCGCTCCCCGAGAACCTGCGGCTGGAGACTCTGACCTCTGCTGGAAAGGGCTCCCTGGGAAGCATTCCTGACCTTCAGACTCGCCTGGCCGTGCGCTGGCCCCGTGCCCATGACAATCACTTCCTGCTTGGGTGTTTACCTTCCTGCGTGGGCCCAGCCAGGGTGGTGGCCCCAACCTGAACCAGAGGCCGTGCAGGAGGGAAGGCGCTGCCCCCAGGGAAGGCCAGAAGCAGCTGGTGCTGCAATCAGGTGCAAGGTAAGTCTGGTGGTCCCATGACACCTGGTCCCCCAGCCCACGGTCTTGGCCAGGCAGCCCCGCAGGCAGCTCCATCTAAGACTTGCAAAAGGTTGCACATGACGTCATGATTCAGCTCAATCCCTTCCAGGCAGGGACACTCGCTGCCTCGTACCAGAACTTCCTCTGTTGCTGTTACTATTGCTGTTGTTGTTGCTTATAGCTACCTTCTATTCACTGAGAGTCCCTTGGACTGCAAGGCGATCAAACCAGTCAATCCTAAAGGAAATCAGTCCTGAATATTCCTTGGAAGGACTGATACTGAAGCTGAAGCTCCAATACTTTGGCCACCTGATGGGAAGAGCCAACTTGGGAAAGACCCTGATCCTGGGAAATATTGAAGGCAAAAGAAGGGGACGACAGAAGATGAGATGGTTGGATGGCATCACCAACTCAATGGACATGAGTTTGAGCAAGCTCTGGGAGTTGGTGATGGACAGGGAAGCTTGGCGTGCTGCAGTCCATGGGGTCGCAAAGAGTCAGACATGACTGAGCGACTGAACAATAACCTTCTATTCAGTGACGGGTCCTGGGCTAAGTACTTTTCTTTTTTGCTGCCCTGGGTCTTAACTTCAGCCCATGGGATCTTCATTGCCACGTGTGGGATTTTAATTGTGGTGTGTGGGATCTAGTTCCCTGACCAGGGGTTGAGCCTGGGCCCCCTGCTTTGAGAGCGCAGAGCCTTAACCACCTGGGAAGTCCCTGGGCTAAATACTTTACACGGCTGCTTTATGTAATCCTTGTGCTAGCTTTGTGAGCAGAGAATTATGCCTGTTTTAAAGACACAGAAACAAAGGCCCAGAGAAGCTGATCATCTGGCCCACAGCCACACAGCTAGTAAGGTGGGCATCCAGGATTCAAACCCTATCTGATCAGCACCAGAGCCTGGGCTCTGAACCGCGCCATCATCTGTCAAGTTTAATTGCCACCATGTCCATTTTTAAGTTAAACTCAAACCAGCCACTGTATTAGCTGTCTGTTTGCTGGCAACAAACTAACCTAAGATGCAGAGGCTTGAAGCAGCCCGCATTTGCTGTGTCACGGTTTCTGTGAACCAGGAGTCAGCATGGCTTGGATGCGTCCTCTGCTCAGAGTCCCTCACAGGCTGCAGGCCAGGTGCTGGTGGGCTGGGGACCGCATCTCAAAGCTCCCCTGGGTAGGCTCTCCCTTCACGTTCACGAGCTTGCTGGCCGCATTCAGTTCCTGCCGGCTCTTGAACTTGAGGGTCTCGACTCCTCACTGACTGTGGGCCGGAAGCCCCGACAAAGGCCCCTCCTCCAAGGCAGCTTGTCTCCGGGGTGGGTAACGGAGTCCAAGAAGACAGAAGTCATAGGCCTTGTAGGCTACTCACATACAAGTAACATCCCTTCACTCTCACAATATGCTACTCACTGGGAGGAAGTCATCAGGTACAGCCCACATTCAGAGGTAGGGGGTCACACAGAGGCATGAATCCCAAGATAAAGGAATCGCTGAGGGCCGGCTTTGAAAGCTATCTATGACAGCCCTCCGATTACTGTGAAATTATGGTTTCAGTTTTTCCTCTGAAAGCTAAATAGACTTGGTCTTTTATCCATCCATCCATTAAGCCATACACTCAGCCACCCATCCATCCAATCACTCATCCATCCATCCATCAACCCACCTATAGACACACTTATCAATCCACCCACCCACCTACCCATCCATCCATCCATCGACACACCCTTTCATTCACTCAACAAACATTTGAGCAGGACACTATAAACCAAATCCCATATTCGGCTCAGCAGATACCAGAATGAATGAAATTATTCCTTCTGCCCCTCACTGTCCTCAATGACCAAAGGTTCCCAGTGGAGCTTTCGCATGTGTGGGGTCTGGGGGAATGTCTGTTGTTCAGGAGGATCCGTTTTCTTTCCTTCATCTGCCACCCTCCTGAGATCCTCATCCTCCAGCTCTCTCCATCATTGTCTCATGCATTCAGAAGACCTATTTTAAGCTCCTCCTAAGTACACAGTGTTATGATGGCAGGGGCACGCATGCGCATGAGTTAGAGTGCACCTGAAGATCTGATTTTCTTGGCTGTCTTCTTCCCCCTTCCTCATTGTTCTATTTTCCTGTCTCCCCTTAGGTCTTAAGGGAGGCCAGGCCCTCAGCGTTTTGGAGACACCTCTTCCTTGCCGCGTAAATGCAGAGCCCAGCTCCGAGGTGCCAGCAGTCCTGCTGGTGGGGGACTTGGTGGAGCAAGGGTGGTGGGGCAGGAATTGGCGCCACACCCCCAGGAGGGCAGGGCCAGAGGGCACAAGAGAAATGCGGACCCTAGCTTCACCTGCCTGTGGACTCTGTCTCCTGCCCCTGCCTCCCAGGGTCCAGGCTTGGGTGAGCAAAGTCCAAGAAGAGGGCCTACAGAAGTTGTCAAGCAGATGCCTAGAGGGGCTGGAGTTCCGAGTCTTCTATACAGAAGACCATTCATTTCATACACTGATGAGCACCTAGGGGGTGAAGGTGCTTGCCCCAGGCACTGGGGCTACTGCTGGAAGCCCCTCAAAAATGGATCCAGTTTCTTTTTCCCTCGTCCACCGCATCTCCTTGCTTCAGAATAGACCCCGTCACCTCTCACCTGTACCACTGCCACATCCTTTAAACAGATCTCCTGGCTTCAGGCTCTCCCAGCTCCTCCCGGTCCTCTCACCGCATCTACTCAGCATGCCACGCGAGTCTGCAGATACAGTCCCGAACCTGTCACTTCCCTACTCCAAAACATTTTATATAACCTCAGCTCACAGTTTCTTGCAGAATCCTTCTAGAAATGTTCTCTTTACATACCATTTCCCTCTCTCTTTCTCTCTCTCTCTCTCTCTCTCTCTCTCTCTCACACACACACACACACACACTCCTCTATATCCTTTGTTTTGCTTAGGCAGGACCACAGTATGGACATATTGCTCTATATCTATTTCTTGTAGTTTCCCAGTTCAACACACTTTAATTCTTCATTCTTTTTTTAATTGTCCACTGCTCTACTGTGGAAGTATTTGGGATAAAACTAAGTGTCATAGATTGATGTGTCCCCACCCCCAGCTCGAATTCATATGTTGAAACAATTCCTCGATGTGATGATATAGAAGATGGGGTCTGTGGAATGTGCTAAGGTTGTGAGGAACCCAAGTGTCCTTAAAAAGGGATCCCAGATAGCTCACTTGCCACTTCCACTATGGGAGATACAGAGAGAAGACGTTCATCTATGAACCAGGAGGAGGGCTCTTGTGCATGTAAGTCACTTCATTCGTGTCTGACTCTTTGCAACCTTATGGACTGTAGCCTGCCAGGCTCTTCTGTCCATGGGGATTCTCCAGGCAAGAATATTGGAATGGGCTGCCATGCCCTCCTCCAGGGGATCTTCCTGACCCAGGGAAAGAAACCTGTATCTCTTTATGTCTCCTGCAATGGCAGGCGGGCTCTTTACCACTAGCGCCCCCTGGGAAGCCCAAGAGAGTTCTCACCAGACATCAAACCTACGAGTATCTTGATCCTGAACGTACCAGCCTCCAGAACAGTGAGAAATAAATTTCTGTCTCTTATAAGCACCTCAGTCTATGGTGTACAGAAAGCCTGAATGGACTAAGACACTGAGAAATCCCTTTCAAAAACTGGGATGTCTTTGATCAGAGCTTTTGTGGTATTTTTGGGCAATCGGTTCAGTTCAGTCATTCAGTCATGTCCGACTCTTTGCAACCCCATGGACTACAGCACACCAAGCCTCCCTGTCCATAACCAACACCTGGAGAGTGCTCAAACTCATGTCCATCAAGTTGGTGATGCCATCCAACCATCTCATTCTCTGTCATCACCTTCTCCTCCTGCCTTCAATCTTTCCAGCATCAGGGTCTTTTCCAATAAGTCAGTAATGCACTGGTCATAGCAAACACCCTCCTCCAACAACACAAGAGAAGACTCTACACATGGACATCACCAGATGGTCAACNACGACTACCCACTCCAGTATTCTGGCCTGGAGAATCCCATGGACCTACAGTCCATGGATTCACAAGAGTCAGACAGTCCTAAGCCACTTTCTTTCATTGCAGATTAGCTAAAATGCCATGGAAATTTTGTTTCAAACCTCAGACTTGCAATTTGAGTTCATCAATAGACTAGACACATTTTCATGAGAATCTTGGTCTTGTACATCTCTTCCTTTTTCCTTAAACATTTCATTACAATTTTCACAAATAGCTCTTAACAGGTTGTGATGAGATATTTCTCTTGCAGGACTGATTAAAAGATATTCATTTGGGTTTATAAGCAAATGTCTATGAGAAAAACAAATCGGGTTTGACTCCTACAGGCAATGCAGGAATATTAATACCACTGAATTGGATAACTTTCTATCAATTTCACATTTCCAGTTACCTTGCTAAAAGTAAAAAAGAAAGGGAAAAGCTAATAATCTGATCTGAAGCTACCAAGTGTTGCAACAGGCAGGTTATCGAAAGGTGCTGAGAAAGCATGTGGTTGTGTCATTGTTTTTAACTCTGAACAAGTTCAAAGTTGTTAACAAGTTGCTAGCTATTCTAAAATTAGTACCTAAACTCTATAATAAAGATTTGATAAACACCAAGGTCATAGTGTATATATAGCACAGCGAACTATGTTTAATACCCTATGATAAAACATAAAAGAAAAGAATATGACAAAGTGTGTGTGTGTGTGTATATATATATATATATATATATATATATATATATCTGAATCACTTTGCTGTGCAGCAGAAATTAACACAACATTGTGAATCAGCTATACCCCAGTAATTTTTTTTAAGAGTAAGATTTCTTAGTTTACTGCATCTACCTAAGGGAATGAGGATCCACTCTTCTCCATAATATAGGTCATATTTACTTAATGGTCTTCCAGGCTAGCTCTATGCCTTACATTGTTAAGGATGTCAAACAGTTAACAGCCTTGTCATGTTGATTATTGATTATGCAAGCCTTACTTTGGGAAATATGTTTATTTGCTTTTGCCCTTTTAGGAGTTCTGTAGTATAGTCTCTAAAAAATTAAATGAAGAAAATCGATAATTACATCACAAATAAAGATGTGCATATTAAATTTTGTTGTTTTTGAAACTATTGCTCTATTAAAAAATGAGTTGAACATATAAACCATAAATTGTCTTAGGAATATACATGTTCAACAATATCAACTGCATTTAACCAGTTAAAGCAATAATAATGAATACATGAACAAAGCTAGAATACTGAACAACCTATCTTTAATGCAAAAATAATCAGAGAAGAATCATCTATGATATTCAATAGGCAATGTAAATAGTTAACCTCTAGGGGAAACGGAGAAGGCAATGGCATCCCACTCCAGTACTCTTGCCTGGAAAATCCCATGGACGGAAGAGCCTGGTAGGCTGCAGTCCATGGGGTCGCTAAGTCAGACACAACTAAGCGATTTCACTTTCCTGCCTTGGAGAAGGAAATGGCAACCCACTCCAGTGTTCTTGCTTGGAGAATCCTAGGGATGGGCAAGCCTGGCGGGCTGCCGTCTATGGGGTCACACAGAGTCGGACATGACTGAAGCGACTTAACAGCAGCAGCAGCAGCAGCAGCAGCAGCAGGAGCATACATATACATACATAAATTTGAGGAAGGGAAGACATTGGTTGCAGTCTATGGATCACCATAGAAACATCATCTTTCTTCCACATTGCCCATCACCTACATCAATGTGTTTCACCACTCCCTGCTCTTACTCGCTTCATTTCCCACTCCTCCATTCCCTACACATATGGTCTGCTCCAGATGTCTTCATTCTGGGGAACCAAAACACAGGTTCTTTTCTCAAAAAAGGTTGTCATCCTAAAAAAGTCTTCCTGTGAGAGGCCTTCTGTGCCAGTCTACTGTGAGATCAATTCCCTACAGTTCCAGATTGATTCTTTCAAATCTCCATCAGAAGCAGGGAGAAAGAAAAAGAGAAACTGGGACAACTCTACATTCACTGATGTAATCTCTCCAAACTTAGAAATTTGCTCACACATAGTCTCATTAATGGCAATTTTTTAAAATCTCAGTTTTATTTATTTACTTTACAATATTGTATTGGTTTTGCCTTACATTGACATGAATCTGCCATGGATGTGCATGTGTTCCCCATCCTGAACCCCCCTCCCACCTCCGTCCCCATTCCATCCCTCTAGGTCATCCCAGTGCACCAGCCCTGAGTACCCTGTAATTTATCTTGCATCTGCAGACAGGAACTATCCTCTTCAGTAATGTTCACCCTTAACAGCATCCTGGAACACACTTATCTTTGAAAAAAGCATCTGGAAGAGAGAATGTTATCTTTTACAAACCATTCTCAGCTAGGAAGACTACAAGGTAGATAAGAAAAGTAGTTTTATTACAGATAAGATGAAATTCTGTTTCATTTTTCCTCTCTCATTCTAACTCAGTCATACTGACTTCCTTGCTATCATTCTGATCTGGAGGCCCTGGAAAATCCCATGGACAGAGGAGCCTGGTTGGCTACAGCCCATGGGGTCGCAAAGAGTCGGACACGACTGAGCGACTTCACTTCACTTCACACTTCACTTCACTTCTGCCTCAGGGCCTTTTCATTACCATTCACCTTGCCTCAGAAGGTCTTCCCCCACAAATTTCTATTCCTTATCTCTTCTCTAGTCCTGTCAACTTATTAGAGGAGCTTTTCTATTTTCTTGTTTAAAACTATAGGCCTCTCTCCCCTGTTCCAACTGTCAGTTCAGTTCAGTTCAGTCACTCAGTCGTGTCCGACTGTTTGCGACCCCATGAATCACAGCACGTCAGGCCTCCCTGTCCATCACCAACTCCCGGAGTTCACTCAGACTCACGTCCATTGAGCCCATGATGCCATCCAGCCATCTCATCCTCAGTCATCCCCTTCTCCTCCTGCCCCCAATCCCTCCCAGCATCAGAGACTTTTCCAATGAGTCAACTCGTCGCATGAGGTAGCCAAAGTACTGGAGCTTCAACTTTAGCATCATTCCTTCCAAAGAAATCCCAGGTTGATCTCCTTCAGAATGGACTGGTTGGATCTCCTTGCAGTCCAAGGGACTCTCAAGAGTCTTCTGCAACACCACAGTTCAAAAGCATCAATTCTTCGGCGCTCAGCCTTCTTCACAGTCCAACTCTCACATCCATACATGACCACAGGAAAAAACATAGCCTTGACTAGACGGACGTTAGTTGGCAAGTAACGTCTCTGCTTTTGAAAATGCTATCTAGGTTGGTCCTAACTTTTCTTCCAAGGAGTAAGCATCTTTTAATTTCATGGCTGCAATCACCATCTACTGTGATTTTGGAGCCCCAAAACTAAAGTCTGACACTGTTTCCACTGTTTCTCCATCTATTTGCCATGAAGTGATAGGACCAGAGGCCATGATCTTCATTTTCTGAATGTTGAGCTTGAAGCCAACATTTTCACTCTCCTCTTTCACTTTCATCAAGAGGCTTTTTAGTTCCTCTTCACTTTCTGCCATAAGGGTGGTGTCATCTCCATATCTGAGGTTATTGAGATTTCTCCCGGCAATCTTGATTCCAGTTAATTTCATGGCTGCAATCACCATCTACTGTGATTTTGGAGCCCCAAAACTAAAGTCTGACACTGTTTCCACTGTTTCTCCATCTATTTGCCATGAAGTGATAGGACCAGAGGCCATGATCTTCATTTTCTGAATGTTGAGCTTGAAGCCAACATTTTCACTCTCCTCTTTCACTTTCATCAAGAGGCTTTTTAGTTCCTCTTCACTTTCTGCCATAAGGGTGGTGTCATCTCCATATCTGAGGTTATTGAGATTTCTCCCGGCAATCTTGATTCCAGCTTGTGTTTCTTCCAGTCCAGCGTTTCTCATGATGTACTCTGCATACAAGTTAAATAAGCAGGGTGACAATATACAGCCTTGACGGACTCCTTTTCCTATTTGGAACCAGTCTGTTGTTCCATGTCCACTTCTAACTGTTGCTTCCTGCCCTGCATACAGATTTCTCAAGAGGCAGATAAAGTGGTATGGTATTCCCCTCTCTTTCAGAATTTTCCACAGTTTATTGTGATCCACAGAGTCAAAGGCTTTGGCATAGTTAACAAAGCAGAAATAGATGTTTTTCTGGAACTCTCTTGCTTTTTCCATGATCCAGCGGATGTTGGCAATTTGATCTCTGGTTCCTCTGCCTTTTCTAAAACCAGCTTGAACATCAGGGAGTTCACAGTTAATGTATTGCTTAAGCCTGGCTTGTAGAATTTTGAGCATTACTTTACTAGCATGTGAGATGAGTGCAATTGTGCCACAGCTTGAGCATTCTTTGGCATTGCTTTTCTTTGGGATTGGAATGAAAACTGACCTTTTCCACGTCTGTGGCCACTAATGAGTTTTCCAAATTTGCTGGCATATTGAGTGTAACACTTTCACAGCATCATATTTCAGGATTTGAAATAGCTTAACTGGAATTCAATCACCTCCACTAGCTGTGTTCGTAGTGCTGCTTTCTAAGGCCCACTTGACTTCACATTCCAGGATGTCTGGCTCTAGATAAGTGATCACACCATCGTGATTATCTGGGTTGTAAAGATCTTTTTTTACAGTTCTTCTGTGTATTCTTGTTGGGGGCCAGCGTGAGGAACTCCGCCCATGGCAAAGGTCATGAGGAAGGAGGCTTGGCATACGCAAAGGCGTGATCAAGTCTCAGGAAACCCCCTGTTCCCCAGCATCTACCCCCAAAACCAAGAGCCTGTTTTATGCTCTCACCTACACCTCTGACTTTACGGGGGCCTCTCCCCCATAACCATTTCTCTCAGAAAAGGAGTTAACTTGCAGCTCCAGTTGATAAAATTCCTGGGCGTGACAAGAGTGTTTCAGCTTAGGAACTCCTCTAAAGGTTATCTAGCCTGCCTGTATAGGTTCTTCCGGCCAAATGTGATTGTTTACAGCCTCCCAACAGCGAGAGGCATGAGATGTTTTAGACTTACTAAAGGTAGATTTTTTTGGGAAGTTAGAATTTATTAGTATATGGGTTGATTAGGAATTATATTGGTGAAGGGTTTTTCATTTGTTGTGTCAATAATTGCTACTAATTCCCTGCCCTTGGGTGTGACAAGTGTGTCTCAGGTCAAACCTCTCTGCTGGCAAACTAGCTTGTGTGATAGGATTATCCATACTCCTGCCACGTGATTGTTTACTACCTCTCAACCATAAACAGCACAGAGTTTGGGGTATTTTGAAGGTCTTAATTAGCATAGGGCTTTTTTCATTGTTGAGTCAATGATTGCTGCCAGGCCTCCATGTCCTTAGGTACCTGGGAATATATTAATCAATGTATTTGGAATATAGAAAAAGAAATATAGTAGTTTTGGATGTTAGCAATACTAGATTTGTTGAGTTAATGAATTTTCTCCTTTGTTATAGATCACTGTNCGTGACAATGGTGTCTCAGGTCAAACCTCTCTGCTGGCAAACTAGTTTGTGTGATAGGATTATCCATACTCCTGCCACTAAGGAGCACATGATTGTTTACTACTTCTCAACCATAAACAGCACAGAGAGTTTGGGGTATTTTGAAGGTCTTAATTAGCATAGGGCTTTTCTCATTGAGTCAATGATTGCCGCCAGGCCTCCACGTCCTTAGGCACCTGGGAATATATTAATCAATGTATTTGGAATATAGAAAAAGAAATATAGTAGTTTTTGATGTTAGCAATACTAGATTTGTTGAGTTAATGAATTTTCTTCTTTGTTATAGATCACTGTACTTTGTTATAAATCACTGTGTCCTTGCTATGTAAAAATGTAACTTTATCACTATCTTAAAACTAAATAGATCCTAAGGGGAACATTGGTGAAAGGATTTCACTTGTTGGGCTGATGTTTTGCTGCTAAATCTTCATATTCCCTGCCCTTATAATAAATATAACTAGCATATAAGAGAAATAAGTATTAACCTTTAAGATTAATCATGTTAACCTTGGGTTAGATAAATTCCTATCTTGATTGTAACTCACTACACCCTCACCCTATAGGAATGCAACTTTATTTGAGGGTGGTGCCTGGTTTAAGAAAAAACACCCATGGAAAAAATAAGTTTTTTGGTTATCAGAGAGGGTCATAAAGTGTCAGCAGGCCTCATGGCCAGAAAACATGTAAAACCGCTAAGACCTTTTTTTATGTAAAGCACCTGATTTTGATAAAGGTCAGGACTGCTGACCCCCGCGTGACTCTGTATTCATCCCTATGTGTAAAAAAGGGTATATAAGCAAACCTGAAAATAAAGAAAAGGGGATCAGTTTCTGGAAAGGCTGATTCCCCCCATGTCATTCTTTCTTTCCCCTTCTGGCTGAATTCCCATCTGAGGAGTGGGTCCTCACCAAGCCTACTAATTATGCCTGGGCTTCTAAGATCAGACTGGGGAGGCCTCAGTGCCTCCTCTCCTTCGGGAGAACAGAAAGACACCTGTGGCCTACGTAGGTGGTGATTGGTATTCCACATAAATCAAGTTATTCAGCCTTCTTTTCTCCATCTAAATTTTCCTACTATACTATTATTTCCTAATCTAATCTTATATTTCTGAAAGTGTTTTTCTCGCTGACTCCGTCTCCACCTTCGAATCACCCTGGATCCACCGGGGTGGACCCCGGCGACTGGTTCCAAATCAGGAAAGGAGTATGTCAAGGCTGTATATTGTCACCCTGCATATCTAACTTATATGCAGAGTATATCATGTAAAATGCTAGGCTGGATAAAGCACAAGCTGAAATCAAGATTGCTGGACTCAAGATAACCTCAGATATGCAGATAACACCACTCTTACAGCAGAAAGCAAAGAACTAAAGAGCCTCTTGATGAAAGTGAAAGAGAAGAGTGAAAAAGTTGAGTGAAAAACTCAACATTCAGAAAACTAAGATCATGGCATTTGATCCCATCACTTCATGACAAATAGATGGGGAAACAATAGAAACAGTGACAGACTTTACTTACTTGTTTTCCAAAATCACTGCAGATGGTGACTACAGCCATGAAATTAAAAGATACTTGCTCCTTGGAAGAAAAGCTATGACCAACCTAGACAGCATATTAAAAATCAGAGACATTACTTTGCCAACAAAGATCCATCTAACCAAAGTTATGATTTTTCCAGTAATCATGTATGATTGTGAGAGTTGGACTATAAACAAAGCGGAGCATCATAGAATGGATGCTTTTGAACTGTGGTATTTGAGAAGACTCTTGAGAGTCCCTTGGACTGCAAGAAGATCCAATCAGTCAATCCTGAAGGAAATCAGTCCTGAATATTTATTGGAAGGACTAATGCTGAAGCTGAAACTCCAATACTTTGGCCACTTGATGCGAAGAACCGACTCATTTGAAAAGACCCAGATACTGGGAAAGATTGAAGTCATGAGGAAAAAGGGATGACAGAGAATGAGATGGTTGGATAGCATCACTGACTAAATGGACATGAGTTTGAGTAAACTTAGGGAGATGGTGATGGACAGGAAAGCCTGGAATGCTGAAGTCTATGGGGTGGCAAAGAGTCAGATATGACTGAACGACTGAACTGAACAGAACTAAGATGTTTTCTGGGGTAAGGGGATGTTCTGAATAATCTGATCCCAGTATGATATGAGATTAACCACAGAAGGAATGTTTCCTCTTGTGGAAAGGAAAATATAAGAAAACTTGACTCATAAAGAGCATGGCTTAAAAGGAGACCCTATAAACAGAAAAAGAACAGCTACATATATAATTTAACATGTTTTGCATAATTAGCTTTCTGCTTAAAATAGTAAAACCAAGAAATTTTCATTTCTATCTTAGTCAGTCCAGGCTGCTATAACTAAATCCCACAGACAGACTGACTTATAAGCAAGTGAAATTTCTCATCAATCTGGAGGCTGAAAGTCTGAAATCAGGTTGCCACAGTGCTCAGGTGAGGGCCCTCTTTTGGGTTGCAGACTCCTCATGGAGGCTGGGCTAGGGAGCCCTGTTGGCCCTCTTTCATAAAGTTACTAATCTTAATCACTTCTAAAGGCACCACTTTCAAATATCATTACCTTGAGGATTTGGTTTCCAACAAGTGAATTCTGGCAGGGAAGCAAGCATATTCAGACCATAGCAATCCCCTTTCAGTGGCAGTAATAACAATTGTCACAGTGATTGTGCTGTGTGTCAGGGTCTGTTCGAATATTACCACATTTAATCATCATTATTATCACCCTAGTATATATTAGATGTTGTTGTTTAGTCACTCAGTCATGTCTAACTCTTTTGTGACCTCATGGACTGTAGCCCACCAGGTTCCTCTGTCCATGGGATTTCCCAGGCCAGAGTACTGGAGTGTGTTGCCATTTCCTTCTCCAGGGGATCTTCTTGACCTAAGGATTGAATCTACATCTCCTGCATTGGTAGGCGAATTCTTTACCACTGAGCCACCTGGGAAGCCACTTTATATTAATATTAGTTACCTATATACAAATTAACCCCAAGTGGATAGCTTAAAACAGTAATCATTATTATCTCAGTTTCTGTGGGTTAGGAAGTCAGACACAGATTATCTGGGTACCTCAGGAATCTTGGCAGGCCTCAGGTCTTCACCAGCTATCACCTAGAGACATCGGTTCCTGGGCTATATGCGCCTTTTGATACAACTTCTTACAACATAGCAACTTGTTCCCTGAGAGATATTACTGAATAAACTCCCAAGAGAGAATCTTCAACTTTGGACATAACCTTGCAAAACATAACCTTCTACTACTTTTCCCATATTCTATTCATTCAATCCAGTCAACATTCAAGGGGAGAGAATTGCACAGTTACGCAAATGCTGGGAGGTGGGGATCACTGGGGCTATCTTAAAGCCTTCCTGCCAGAGAGTTTATATTAACAACTGAGGAAACAAAGGCTTAGCAGAGATAAACAGCCTGCCCAAGATATTTGGCTCTTTCATGATGAAACAGAGATTCATTTCTAGGCTGCTAGAGACCAGAGATCAAGTTCTTAATCAATGTGCTATGGAAAAACATAAATATTTTTTAAGAAATTAATATTTTCTTTTTACTGAACTCTTTTGATGACCATTTCTCCTCCTGTAGGAAAAGTAAAAGCCAAATAATAACAAAAATTTAGATTTATTAACTGCATTGCACTATTAGACATACAGATATATAGTGCTAGACTTTCGGTTTATTTTTATGCATTTCAGTATCTAGCAATTTTCTCAAGCCCATCAATCTTTTGGGTGTTTATAACAGCCAATACAATAAGAAGTGATCAAAACACATTTTCGTGTGTTTTATGGATTAGTATTCTAAGGAATGTTTATTTGGCTTAAAGTTAATGTGAAGGAAGAAAATGAAACTTTGCACAGAGTCAGCTTTATTAGAGAATGATTACAAGCACCTAACCTCAACTGAGTTATTGCTCTACAGTTGGAAAATTGAAATTTCTTCTTTTATCTCAAGAAGAAACAGATGAAGGGACCCTTAAGGTCATGGAATGATAGTCATTTATTGCCAACAAAGTACTGATACCCTGAGACTTCTTATTTAGGTTGAAATGCTAGCCAAGTGTTGAATAGTAGGAGAGTCCAGAGAGCAAGTAAAGGAAAAACAAGAGCTAGGTTGTCGTAGGGGCAAGTTTTATCACAATACAGGAATTCACACCAGGGCAAAAGCAGAAGCTTTCTGACAACTGCTGATTGGTTCAAACAGGCTCTGTGTGCAAACCAAACGGCCTGTGTCCTACTCAGCAGAGAGGAATTATCCAACTCTCACCTTTCTTCCAATTGAAGTTGGTGTCACAGTTGAACTGCTCCGTCAGGGTTTTCCTTCTTATGCATTGTTCCTGTGAAGAAAACTTCGGCATTACCAACACTCTTAAGATACTCACCGCCATTTCTTTAACACCTAACACATTGCCAGTTCTTAATAAATGTTTAAGAACTGCCTTGCATTTTTATGAACATGTGGGTGGTTTTAGCTGTGGATTTTCATCTGTATATTGATTGAGACCAGCTGGCAACATAAGTGACAAAATTCTGAGAGACAGGTTTCTTGTTCACAATATACTTCATTCAGCAAAAGGAGAAAAGGGTATAAATTTTTCAAGACAGTTAATCCTTATGGGATTTCCAGATCACCAGCATCTAAACTTTGAGGATTATTCTTTAAATCACACTTTTGTTTTCCACTTATCCATGAGGCTATCTGAACATCCAATTTATACTGGAGAACATTCTCATTGCAGAATTTAGATAAAAACATTTCATACTTGAGAATCTAGTCATCTGTTTAATAGCTCCCTTCATCAGTAAAGAGGTTACAAAGGAAAAATGTATTTCTTTTCAGAAAATGTTATTAATATTAGTAAAGAGTTTGATGTGATTGTACCTCTTATTATAATCCACATTTCTATATTTCTAATACATTGCTTTATCTAACCCATGAGGTATTATTACGTGGAAAACTGTCATTTACATTGAGTAAATGTCAGAGTAGCCATCAGTTCTTATGCCATGTGAAAATAAAAAATGACATTGACTATGAATTGCAGGGTAAAAGATTACCATGTAGAGACAAACACGAAAATGTGAACAGCTAAATGGGCCACAAACAATTTTAAAATAAACAGCCAAATGATATGTTTTCACATAATAATTAAAAAAATTTTTTTAATCCTATTGAGTTTGTACAATACAATTAGTTGGACCTGACATCACAAAGCTGGGAGCCAAAGTTTGTCTCTTCTTTCTTGATCCATCCTTATTTTATCAATATTTTTGTTGTGCTTCTTTTGAGCTATTTTGGAGGAGAGTAAATTAGGATTACTGATATTTGAACTGGCTGGAAAGGAAGAAGGGGGTCAGGGCGGGGGTGCGGTGGTATGATGCAAGGAGAATCTGGAAGTCAGTTCTGTTCACACTTAATCTTGACCACACCTCTCCTTTCCCCATCAAGTGTGAAGACACTGCCAATGACTCCCACTCAGCAATTCACACTGTTTGAGTTGTTTTGTTTTTAATTAACCAGTCTTATCTTGTTTACCATGAAGAACAATAACCAATATTCCTTGGGTGCTAAATGCTCAGCACAGTATCTATCAATAATTTAATCTTCACCACTATAACCCCAAGGAGGTAGTAGTGTTATCCCCATTTACAGAGGAGGAAAGTGAGGTTTCTGGGTCAAGTGCCTTGTCTAACTTCATAGAAGCAGTAAATGATTCAGCTAGAATTAACACCCAGGTCTTTCTAACTCCATGCTTATACTCTAACCTGCTGCTCACGTATTTTTGATATGGTCATTGGGAACTAAGGATGCCATCAAGATCACAATGAATGTTATTCATTCAAAGGCAAAAGAAACAAAGCTACAATTTTTGGTTTACGCAAACCACAAACTCTAACATGCCTAATCATACAATGGAAAAATAGCGAGTAATAGTCAGCTGTGAATTAGCACAATGACATTCTACCTACAAGATTACCAAAGCATTCTTTAAAAGTAAAATAAAGCAGAAAAAAAAGTTCCTCTTTGTCAAACTTTACATTTACCCATGAACCTCCACATTGAGATTATTTGTGGTTCAACACATATACACAATAAGGTATTTCATATTGCACCATCATGTTTTCTCAAACATCTAAACAAAATACTATATCTGCCAAGAATTAATCCTAACTTCACCAACTCCAACAAATTTTTTAAGATACATCACACTTAAAATCATTCAAAATAAATCCAAAATTTTCTTTGGGGCGGTTAATTACACAATTGACATCTCCATCAGGATGAATACCTTTTCTTTTACCTTGTTTTGTTTTGTTTTTTTTTTAAGCATTTCGTCCACTGGCTTGATCCTGGAGCCATGAATGAAGCCAAAAACCCTGCCTCATGGCTTTATTTAGTTACTGTTGAAAATGCAACTGTATTTTCTGTTTCACAAAATCTGTCACATGGTTGGACACATGCCACCAAACTGCCATGACTTAGCCCTGCACTGTGGCATGCTCTTCTCATTCATTAAACTGACTTCCCATTGTCTTAAGGAAAGACATTAAAGACAAATGTTATACTTCTATAAGTAGACGTTTTTAAACCTTCTGTTGTTTACAGCCAAGACTCAGACTCTTGGCTCCGGGGTGCAGACAACTCTCACATAAACTTGTTTCAGAACATGTGCTCTGCATTTGTTTCCTAGGATGCAAATGGCTCGGGCATGTGCTGCCTAAAATTCTTCGCACCAAGGGGATTTAGGTAAGTTCCTATAGTTTGGCAAACATTCTGCTGTGATATTTGGGTAAAGATCATAAAGTAATGCTTCTTTCATCTTCCTGACATCTAACCATTGGACAGCTTCCCAGATTGTTTCCAGCCAATTTTATTAAAATACGAAATCAAGCTTCACATTAGAATGAATGTGTATAATATTGAGCTCAGATGATATCTTTTGGATACATCGAGAATAAATTTCCACATCCACTTAAATATATAAATTGATGAAGATGAGCTTTCTGCCTAAAAGAACTCTGATACCAGAGGGCAGAGCCACACATATAGTCAAAATAGTTGAGTGATAGGCTCCCCTTCAGGGATACTGTATGTGAGGAAACTTGGAGGAAAGCAATAATATTGCTTTCTGTTAACATCCCAGCTACTTCTTTCCAAACTGCTTTCTCTCAGTATCAGCAGGTTTATGTCAGAAATCCAAAGAGAAATGGAAAATGGCTATTACTTCATCCTCCTCTGGATTAGTTGCCAAATTAATTTTTCTGATACTGTTCAGGGGGCCATGAAAATAAAATCACGCCTTCATTGCCCAAATATTGGAATTTAAAGACTATCAGCCAGAATCACAATAAAATGAAACTTGTTTGGAAAGTGTATTACAATTTTTAAAAAGGACCAACTGCTCACCTATGCCTGACTTAAAATGAAATTCCATGGAGCAGTGACCAAGATGGCAGAGTGGCAAGACCCTAAGCTCACCTCCTCCCATGGGCAGACCAAACTTACAGTTGTTTACAAAGCAGTTATTGATGAGAACAACCTGAAGACTAGAAGATCTTCTACGAGTCAAAATATAAAGGAACATAAGGTGAGTAGTAGAGGCCGACACACAGCATCGTCAAGACCCACACCACCAGGTAGCCCACACACACAAAAAGGAGGATAATTACAATTGCAGAGGTTCTCTCCAAAGAGCAAGGGATCTGAGCCCCACATCAGGCTCCCAAGCCCAGGGGTCCCGCTCCTAGAAGATGAGCCCACAGAACATCTGGCGTTGAAGTCCAGTGGGGCTTAATTTGGGGAAAGCCAGTGGACTATGTGAAATAGAGATTCCACTCTTGAAGGACACATATAAAATCTCGCACACTTCAGCCCCTGGGGCAGAAGCAGTAATGTGAAAGGAGCCTGGGTCAGACCCACTTGCTGAACTTGCAGAGCCTCCTGGAGAGGAAGGAAGCAACTGGGACTCACAGTGGGGACACAGATGCTGGCAGCAGCCGTTTGGAGGATTTCATTCTATCACGAGGACACTGGTGCTGGCAAGTGCCATTTTGGAATCCACCCTCTGGCTTATTGCCGGTGTAAGCCAGCACTGAGTCTGGTGGCTCAGTCAGTAAAGAATCTGCCTGCAATGCAAGAGACCCAAGCTCAATCCCAGGGTAAGGAAGATCCCCTGGAGAAGGAAATGGCAACCCACTCCAGTGTTGCCTGGGAAATCCCATGAACAGAGGAGCCTGGCAGGCTACAGACATGACTTTAAAAAGTAAAATTAAAAAGGTAAAGAAAATAAAATAAAAAGAAACTAAACCACCTCCACCATAGAAGGGGAGAAGCAGAGCATGACATGGTTGGATGGCATCAACTCAATGAACATGAGTTTGAGCAAACTCCAGGAGATGGTGAAGGATAGGAAGCCTGGTATGCTGCCGTCTGTGGGGTCTGTGACTGAGTGACTGAACAACAACTTTAGCTTATTAGCCCCAGAACCTGGCCCCAACCACCAGACAATCTGCACCAGTCCTGGGATGCGTCATGCCAAGCAGCAGGCAGGGAGGAGACACAATCCCACCCACCAACAGACCTGCTGCCTTAAAATCTCCTGAGCCCACGACCACCCCAGGAACTAGCCCTGTCTAGCAGAGGGCCTAGGACATGGCCCCACACACCACTCACAGGTGCCATCCCCAGAACTCCCAGGGCACTGCAACCAGAGACCCGGGGACATGGCTCTCCACACCTGCGGGTGGTGCCAGCCCCAGGACCAGTCTCACACATCAGTCAGTGGGCGACAGCCTCAGCCATGCCCACCACCCCACAAATCAAACAATGTAATAAACCACATTAACAAACTGAAGAATAAAAATCATACTATCATCTAAATAGATACAGGAAATGCTTTTGACAAAATTCAACATCCACTTAAGGTAAAAACTCCCTACAAAGAGAGTTATAGATGGACATGTGTGTGCTAAGTCACTTCAGTCATGTCCAACTCTGTGCAACCACCAGGTTCCTCTGTCCATAGGATCCTCCGGGCAAGGACACTGGAGTGGGTTTCCATGCTCTCCTCCAGTGGATCTTCCCAACCCAGGGATCAAATCCATGTCTCTTACATCTCCCACTAGCAGGCAGGTTCTTTACCAACAGCACCTTAAAATCTTAAAACCTAGAAAGCCTATAGATGGAACATACCACAACACAATAAAGTGTATATATGATAATCCTATAGCTAATATATTCAATTTTGAAAACCTTAGAGCATTTCCTCCGAGACCAGGAATACAAAGATGCCCTATCTACCACTTTTAGTTAACATAGTATTAGAAGTCTTACCATATCTTCTTTTTCCATCATCTGTTAATGGACACTTTATTTGCTTCCATATCTTGGAATTATAAATAATGATGCTAGGAACGAACTGTGTTTTTGGCTTTTTTCTGGGTTTTGTTTTGTTTTTTGGTGGGGGATAAATACCCTGGAGTGGAATTGCTGGATTATATGGTAGTTCTATTTTTCATTTTTTGAGAAACTTCTATACTTTTTCCACAGTGGCTGCATCAATTTACATTCCCACTAACAGTATACTATGGTTCCCATTTCTCCACATCCTTACCAACATTTGTTATTTGGAGTCTTTTTTACAATAGTCATTTTGACAAATATGGGCTGATATCTCATTGTGGTCCTAATTTGCATTTTTCAGATGATTCACGATGTTGAGCATTGTCTCATGTGCCTTTTGGCATCTGTATCTCTTATTTAGAAAAATGTCTATTCATATCTTCTGCTCATTTTTTTAATCAGGTTGACACATTCATATGTTTTTATGGTTTTTTTCCCCACATGAAGAATGCCCTTTAGCATTTTTTTTCAATAAGGGAGGACTAGTGATGAACTCCCTCAGTTTTCATTTGTTTGGGCAAGTGTTCAACTGTTCTTCACTTCTGAAGGCTAGTATTCTTGGTTGACTATTTAAAAAAATATTTTGAATATCTCATCACACTGTCTTCTAGCCTACAAAGTTTCTATTGAGAAATCCACCAATGGTCTTATGGGAGTTCCCTTGTATGTGGCAAGTCACTTTTCTCTTGCTGCTTTCAAAATTTTCTCTTTGACTTTTGACAGTTTAATTACAATATGTCTTGGTGTTGCTCTTTTGGGTTCTATTTTGGGTCTTTTTCAGCCATTATTGCTTTAAATAGACTTTTTTAATAGACTATAAATAGACTTTATTTAATAGACTTTAAATAGACTTCAGTTACTTACTCATTCCTTTCTGAGATTCCCAATGAATATATTATTCCATTTGATGGTACCTCTAAGTTGGTACCATCACTTTTTAAAATCTTTTATTCTTTTTCCTCCTCTGACTGTATAATTTCACATACACTATCTTCCAGCTCACTGCTTCTTTTCTCTGCTTGGTTGAGTCTTTTGCTGGAGCTCTCTCTTGAATTCATCAGTTCAGTCATTGTATCCTTCAGTTCTAGGCCTTCTCTTTATTCATTTATTTATTTGTATGGTTTCTATTTCTGTGTTGAACTTCTCACTTTGTCCATGCATTTTTTTCCTTAATTTTGTTTAGTTTTTGGTGTGTTCTTATAGAACCCTAAACTTCTTTAAGAAGATTTTTTTGAATTCTTTGTTAGACGGTTTATAGATTTCTATTTCTTTAGGGTCAGTTATCAGAAGCTTTATTCATTTCCTTTGGTGCTATCATGTTACCTGGTTCTTTATGGTCCTTAATTACTTGCATTGGTCTGCACATTTGAGAAAGCAGTCTCCTCTTTCAGACTTAACAGGTTCATGTCCATTGGGACAGACCTTTACTAGTCAGCTTCCCTTAAGGTTTAGATAGGCCAGCTGGTAGCATCCGTGGGCAGGTGGGGCTTGCTGTCAGCATCTCTAGCTGGGCAAGACCACTGCCTGTACTGTGAGATGAAGGGGTGAGCCACTGTCTGGGCTCTGCAGCAGTGCAGGCCTACCAGCTGGGCTATGCATTCAAGCAGGGCAGCCGGTGACTCCTTAACTGTACAGGGCTGTTGACTGTGCTCTGAAGTCAGGTGGGGCCTCAGGCTTGGCTCTGCAATTATCTCTGGTCCATGGAAGTTTCACGCTACATTACTAGCAGAGTGCTGCCATTGGTTGGACTTAGCAGTTGGGCAAGGCTATCAGCTAGGCTCTGCAGTCGTTCTTGCTTGGGTGTGGTCTCAGGCTGTGGTCCACCAAAATCTGAGTACTGGTTGCTGTAGGCCCCACCCCCTTCTCCCTCTCTGATACCTGGTGGTCAAGCCCTGCAGACTCCCCCAGTGAGCTCCATGATACAAGATCACACAACACTGGAGAGCTAGACGTTCCCCTTGGCCTCTCTTCCCACTGGAGAAAGTGCAGGCTCAGGCTTGCCCTCATGGTGCGGCTCTGTGAAGCCTGGGGGAAGGGCAATGTGGATGGAGCATAACAGTTCCTCTTACTCTTCTAATGTAGTCTTCCTTGATCTCTGCTGTCCAGGAGGTACTTCAGTCTAACCCCTGGGTTTGGAGATGTTCTCAATTGTGTCTTGTTTATGAATAGTTGCTGGTTGGTCTTATTGTGTGAGGGACTGAAGTCAGGAACAACCTATTTTACCATCTTAATGATGTCATCATTTTCACATCTCTGTTTTTTTATTAAATATTTATTCTCATTATTATATATTTGGTTGTGCCAGGTCTTAGTTGTGGCACACAGGATCTTTGATCTTCATGATGGCATGCAGGGTCCTTGTGAGCTCTTAGTTGCAGCATGTGGGATCTAGTTCCTTGACCAGGGCTTGAACCCAGGGCCCCTGCACTGGGAGTATGGAGTCTTAACCACTGAACTACCAGGGATGTGCCATTTAGCATCTCTCTTGGTGTAGGCCATTGGTCTGTGTCTCATATAGATGTCCAGCTAGATCTGTCCCTCTCAGTATGTCTTATACGCACAAAGAAGTCAAAGGTAAAAAGAAGACAGATGACATTTCCTTCACTCCTCAGAGAGGGAGTTGAGAAGAGCATCAGCACCACAGATGCACAAAATCACACCTTCTCTGAATACCTGGACTCAGGCATACGTAAAGCCCCAGAGTCTACTCCACCACCAAAGTGGGGATAGGCCTTTGGGAAGGCCAGAAGTCAAGCTGGCTGGGGATGAAGAGCCAAAATGAAGATCACTTCAAGAGGAACAGGAAGCTGGTAATGAGACATGACCTACAGCATTTTTCTCTTATTACGTACAGACACATACCTCACCTTCTGACATCAGCCACATCAGTTTCTCTCTCTTTACCACCCTGAAGAAACTATAGAGTGCAGAGCAGAAAACAGAACACATTTCTTATGATTCAAACGATTCTGAATAACCAATAAGCTACCTTACATTTATTATTTTACAGATGAATTTAGCATTGAAATTTGCAACATTAGGAAAAAAGCAACTTTATAATTTCATGATTTGGGATATTACCTTGAATTAACTGAACACATAATAGGTATTCAATAAATTTCTTAATTACTTAGCTTCAATATACCAGGTCAAATAAAATATCCAGATATCTATTAACTACTAATAGTAAATGCCCAATATAAAGTAATTTACGGACTTCCTTGGTGAACCAGTGGCTAAGACTCTGCACTACCAATGCCGGGGTCAGAGAGTGAGTGAAAGTCACTCAGTCATGTCTGACTCTTTGCAAGCTCATGGACTATACAGTCCAAGGGAATTCTCCAGGCCAGAATACTGGAGTGGGTAGCCGTTTCCTTCTCCAGGGGATCTTCTCAACCAGGGATTGAACCTAGGTCTCCTACACTGCAGGCAGATTGTTTACCAGCTGAGCCACTAGGAAAGTTCAAGAATACTGGAGTGGGTAGCCCATCCCTTCTCCAGTGGATCTTCCTGACCCAGGAATCGAACCAGGGTCTCCTACATTGCAGGTGGATTCTTTAACAACTGAGCTCTCAGGGAAGCCCCAGGGGTCAGGGAACTAGATCCCAAAGCCACAACTAAGAATTCACATGCCTCAACAAAGATGAAGACCCTACATGCCACAACCAAGACTCAGTGCAGCCAAACAAATAAATAATATTGATTAGCTTCTACAGTAAGAGCTTTTCTAATCTGTCAACACAGGTACTATAAATGAAATCTATTAAATTAAGGAATTTCCATTCATTTCATCAAAAGAAATTCAAAAAAATAATTGTGAGATGAATGCTTTCTACATTTTGTTTTATTAGAAATCACAGCTCAAAGAGCTGTGGGTAGAGATCACTATTCAGCTCAGCTATGTGTTCAAGAAACAAAGCCCGAGTCTAGTCACTCTTAACTTAGCTGTCCTCTATAACCTAATGAAGCAAATTCATTGTTGCCCTCAACATTATGGAACAATTTCAGTGTTAACTGATACACAGTATGTTTTCCCCAAGATTTTAAACATGTATAGTCACTTTGTTCTTTACCTTATCAGATTTCTGTTGTGAATCTAGCCAAAATTGTATGACTAACACATATTTCTAAGCCAGCATCTAATCAGAATTATGTAAGCTATAATACAATGTAACTCAAACCAAAGTATTTTAAAAACCAAAACACGGATCTTCCCAAAGTGGTATCTGTTAGTAAAACCAATATGTATGTTTAGTTAAATCTATTCTTTATACCAGATGTATACTGGTTTCAAAGTCAGTGTACTTTAAGTGAATCTCCAAAATGCTTCTCTTAACCATATTTTTATGTTCTAAGCATGATACATTATTTAAATGATACTCTATTACTGACTATGTGGATGCAAGAGGATTCTAGAAGAATGCAGAGTCATTGAAAATTAAAGGTATTCTGTATCAACCAGGATCAGCACTTAATAAAAATAGACACACATGACATACACACCCCCAAGAAAAGCAACTCTCCACACATCCCATTTAATCCCACAAAATAGATAGTCAAACAATGAATCTATTCACCACTGAATAAATAGGAAGAAACACAAAATAGCTCTTTATATTTCACAGGAGAGTTTTGGATCCTATAACCTCATTTCTTTTTCCCTCTTTTTAACCAGTTCCTATCATTTGAATACTACTCAAAAGGTCAGAAAATGGGAAAAGATGAAACAATTTATAGTTTTTAAAATTTTTTTAAGATAGTATGTATACTTATTTAACTGTGGAGGAATTACTGATCATCTGTTATATACCAGACACTGTCTTAGGCTCTTTTTATCTCATTTGAATCTCTGTGCCTCAGATGGTAAAGACTCTGCCTGCAGTGTGGGAGAACCCACAAAGGTTCGAACCCTTAGTCAGGAAGATCCCCTGGAGGAGGAAATGGCAACTCACTCCAATATTCTTGCCTGGAGAATTCCATGGACAGAGGAGACTGGTGGGCTACATCCAGGGGTCACAAAGACTTACATGACTTAGCGACTGAACAAGAAAACTACAAGAGCTCAGGCCTCCCACCTCTTAATCTCACACCTCTCACTTACTCCTCAGAACACTTCCCTCGACCTCCCATTCCTGGCACAGATATCCACGCATTTTTGCTATAATTTTTGTACTGCCTTTTTAGTGATGGGTCTCCTCACTTGAATTTCAGCATAGCTATCAGTTTGGTAGGTCTTTTCTCAACAAATTCAGGGAGATAATTAGTCCTCTTGGGAGCTAGTTTAAGTAACTATTTTCTCATTTCCCCCAAGGAGAGAAAGAAAACGAAAGCGTTAGCCACTCAGTCATGTCCTATTCTTTGCGACCCCATGGACTGCAACCTGCCAGGCTCCTCTGTCCATGGGATTCTCCAGGCAAGAGTACTGGAGTGGGTAGCCATTCCCTTCTCCAGGAGACCTTCCCAAACTAGGGATCAAACCTGTGTCCCCTGCATTACAGGCAGATTCTTTACCATCTGAGGAGAGTGTAAGAGAATGAAGGTAATTTATTACATTCAAAGGACGTCTCAGGACATTAGGACTTAATTCCCTCTCAGGATCCTATTGAGAAGGCTGGTAAAGTGTCTTCTATTTAGCCTATGTCCACTCTACATATTTCCCAGGATCATAACATTTTCTTATTGTCAATATTTTAAGATACCTCTGGATTTTGTTTTTGTTCTTTTATATCTATTCCCTGTCACTTAATCAGTACAGCCCTTTTACTCATAGTCTTTGGAGAGTCTTGTGACAAGATGCAAAAGAGAAGATATCCATAATTCCCAGAGCTGGAGAGGACTCCATAGAGACAACAGCTCTTGGCAACAAAATGAAGAATGAGGACTGCGGACAAGAAAGCTTTCCCTGTTCCTTCCCCAGAAAAGGAAGTAACTTCTGAGCTTTGAGCTGAAGGTGGTGGGGGCAGCTATTGCCTCTGAAAGCAGAGGAGCTTCCGAGCCTGGATTCCAGACACTGCACTTGTGTGTAAGAAAAACTGAGGGAAGAAATGGTGGTATGAATAGGCAGGCAGGGCTACTGGCAAATCTGTAAAATATCAGCACCCCAAATGTAATCTGGAAGCCAGAGGAAGCCTCGGGCTCTGAAGGGGCCATGCAGGCCAATAGAAAGGACGTCCCATCACTGAAGACTGTGGACATTCAACCAGTAACTCCCTCACCTACTCTCTGCAAATCCCAAGTCTTAAAGCCATATAAAATGCCAGAACTCAAGCATAACTTTGGGGAGCAAGGACATGAAACTCCAGAAAGAGCCAAGGTAAGGGCTTCCCTGGTGGCTCAGATGGTAAAGCGTCTGCCTGCAATGCGGGAGACCCGGGTTCGATTCCTGGGTCGGGAAGATCCCCTGGAGAAGGAAATGGCAACCCACTCCAGCACTCTTGCCTGGAAAATCCCATGGACGGAGGAGCCTGATAGGCTACAGTCTATGGGGTCGCAAAGAGTTGGACACGCCTGAGCAACTTCACCTTCACCAAAGTTTCCTATCAGTAGAACAGAATGAGGGCTCAAAGTAAACACAAAAACCAACTAAAGAAATGCTCAAATCTTGCACCAAGATCAAACCCCTGTTGGCCTTCAAAGCAATTCCATAATGTTACAAGGGCAGATCTATTCATTTACTTTTCTCATATGATTAAATTACAACTTACACAAGTAGGTTGCCATGGCTGGTAAGAGGCAGGCCTGAGAGCTAAGGCTTCCTGGTTTAATTTATATCTTATCTACATTCTGAAAAACAACTTTGCTCTGGTAAAGTTAACTCACCATGGAAGATTCAGCTTTTAATTTCCAGTAACTCTCAATCAAATGATTTACTTGCTAGAAGTTTATAAAAATGAAATGAATAAGTGGACCAAATTTGTAAATGTCAAATAATGACCATAATGAAGAAACAGCATCATTCGTAATTAAATAGCCATTTCCTTTTTTCCAACAGACAAAATCTAAGTGTTAGCAATATATTGATAATGCATTATCTTTAGTGTGTCATTTCATATTTTGAAGGTCTCTAGGTTCTGGCCACCTCATGTGAAGAGTTGACTCACTGGAAAAGACTCATGCTGGGAGGGATTGGGGGCAGGAGGAGAAGCGGACGACAGAGGATGAGATGGCTGGATGGCATCACTGACTCAATGGACGTGAGTCTGAGTGAACTCTGGGAGTTGGTGATGGACAGGGAGGCCTGGCGTGCTGCAATTCATGGGGTCGCAAAGTCGGACACGACTGAGCCACTGAACTGAACTGAACTGAGGTTCATGAAATTCTGTTTTATATGACCTAAAACAGTGCACTGATAGAAATTCCTACCCCATTGTTCACAGAGGTAGTGGATCTCTGATATTGATCTATGATGTTCACATATTCAGAAGTATTTTAAAGTTTATGTATGCCTGTTAATATTTGCTCAGCATGTACAATGTCTGGCTATATTTGAGAAGAGAAAATGTATGTACATATCACGACCTAAGCTTACAGAACAGCATTTTATTAAGCACAGTTTAAATTCATGCACATTGAATACATCATTTATGCACTGAGAATATGCAAAACAACTGTTTAGGTTAATTGGGAAAAGGTTTCTGAAGGAAATTAATTACCATTTCCATTTTGAAGTAGTTGATAGATACACGCAACAAGAATATACACAGAGAGGGATGGGATTGAAGACGTGATTTATGGCAGGTTCAGTTGGCAAACTACTCCTCTGAGAAGTATCCATCCACTCTTTTATTCAACAGACATGCACTGAAGAAGTTTATACTGAGAACAGTGTTAAGCGCTGAGGATACAGGGTCATGTAACACAGCACTCCTATCTTCAAGCTTATAGTTTCACAGAAGAGATAGGAAAATAAAAATACACTAGAACACAATCAAATTTTTTTTTAAGATTCAATTCATTTCCCAGGGTTGTAGGACACAAGTAGGAAACAGAAATGAAATTAGGATAAAGGGTTTTGGAGGATCTAGTGAGGATTTTACTTTCTTGCATTGGAGAAGGAAATGGCAGCCCACTCAGTGTTCTTGCCTGGAGAATCCCAGGGACAGGGGAGCCTGGTGGGCTGCCGTCTATGGGGTCGCACAGAGTCGGACACGACTGAAGCATCTTAGTAGTAGTAGTAGTAGTAGTAGTGAGGATTAGCTAATAATAGTAAATACTCTCTGTCTCCTTTCTTCATCAAGCTTCTCTAGAAAGAGGTCTGGGTTTGTTGCCTCAACACCGCCCATGCTTTAACTCCTTGCAATCTGGCTTCCATGCCTGTGGTTCTAGTATTCTATACAATCCGATGTTCTCAATGACTCCTTGGTGGCAGAATCCCCGGGTCTTTGCTCAGTTGTCATTCTCTAGAGTGACCCCTTCTTTAACCACTACCTTCGATTCCAGAATATTTCCTTTGCATGCTTTCCGGTCACCCCTGAGACCCCCAAGGTCTCACCTAACTCTCCTTCCATTCCCCGCCTCCGCACTGTAGTCATTCTTCAAGTTCTGCACACCGTCATTTTCCCTTCTCCCTTCACACGTGCTCTCTCTCCTCTGGTAATGCCATCCAGCCACATGAGCTCCATTGCACATGGATAATTCCAAACTCCATTTTTAGAATCCTCACTTTTCCTCAGGTCCTCCAGTATCTAGAATTTGATTGAGGAAATTCTACTTTGATACCCGACCTTGGTACTTAGGTATCAATCACATTTTTAATGTTCTGTATTTTATGATGCTTTGACATCTGGAGCCTTGCTGATTTGAAAGACACTATCCCTCCCAGGGCTAGCTCATCTCAAGACAGCAAACTACTTCCCAGTGAGCATGCCTTTTATGTGCAAACCAACCAACTCCAGGCTCACACTCCAATCTGTCTCTTACCAGGCTCCGGCTGCCCGGGATACTATTCCCCTGCCCTAAATCGCATGGCCAAGGAGCCTGACGGACTACAGACCATGGGGTTGCAAAGAGGTGGACATTACTTAGCGACTGAGAACACATTCATCCCAAGGCCAGGTGCTAGACAACTAGAGACAATTAGCTATATTCAGACTACAAATCCTAGCCTCCTCAGCTGCTAATCTTGCCTCTCCCATTCCTTTCCTTAAAAGACTACAATAGAAGCTTTTGCCCAGGCTCTCCCCTCACTTCTTCTGCCTCCTGACCAACCCTGGTTTTTTACCATACAGATCTGAGTGGGCTTCCCAGGTAGCTCAGTGGGTAAAGAACCTGCCTGCAACCCACAGGAGACATGGATTCGATCCCTGGGTCAGGAAGATCCCCTAGAGAGGGAAATGGCAACCCAATCCATGATTCTTGCCTGGGAAATCCCATGGACAGTGGAGCCTGGTGGGCTACAGTCCATGGGGTTGCAAAGGGTTGCACGCAATTGAGCACAGCACACCTGAGTGACACACACTTGAGAATGTTTTGAAACATAATTGAACCTGTTTCTGAAAAGAAACTTCACATCCTCCAATGCTTTTCATATCACTATCATGATCCTTAAAGTCAATAAGAGTCAAATCTTCAAAGCCATTTTCAGCATTTCCTTCTCTCTTGCCACATACATTTTACCACTTGTACAACTTCAGAAATTATCTCTACACAATTATATCTGCCTCCTTTCTATTGCCACAGCCCTGATGTGATCATCCACTCTCTCTCACTGAGATTATTATAACAGCCTCCCAACCAAGCCTCCCCTTCTCTGCCTCCCCCAGATCCAACCTATCCTACAAAATGGGACCAGATTTATTTTCCAAAGTCAGTTCCAATCATGTTGCCTGCCTATCCAAAAATCTACACTGACTCCTCATTCATGGTTCACTGTGTCCTTCAAAAGATATATTCCAAGAGACTGAAGACCCAAAAGAAATCAATTAATTGGTTATTTTTTCCTTAAAAGCTAAAGGAAAAAAAAACATAATTAATTGAATGATTATTGTTAGTATCTATTGCCATTCTCCATTTTTGTTAAAATATTGCATTACCATAAATGGAACACAATTATATATACCAATAATCATATATCTCCAATCACATACTGAAGACAGAGGTAGAAACACTTTGTTAAGATGATCAGAAAGTGACACTGTTAGGGGTAAGAGGTCAGAGCATCTCCTACCTTTCCTGGTTATGAAGTCTTAAAGAGTGATTTTTGGGTTTCACCCATGTTCACTGATTCCACATTTCTAGGAAAACTATTATTCTTCTTGAGTATAAACTTTTTATCCCAGAGTCTAGAAGTAATCTTGCACTCAAATATTAATACCATAGACCTAGTCCAAAATTTATATTATAATCTCAAAACAGGGGAACATCTGTTCACATGAAAATGAATAATGGCCTGTGATACAGTCTTCCAGAGGAGTGTAGATTGACAACAGGTTCTAGCTAACAATTTGTCCATGTTGGCTTGACAAAAAAAACCATACATAGTAATATGGTAATGCTTAAGTCCATTAAAGCAGGAAACATGCATATGCTTATATAGTATATGTTATAAAAGAAATCCCTACAACCAAGCTAGACATTTGTTTTCCTTTTTCCTTGGAATTCATTTTTTTCCCCTAGCCAGACAGAGGGTGGTATTGGTTATAAATAATTTGTGGTAAAGCTTTGCCTTTTATAAGAGAATGAAAAATACATGATAAACAATGTATCAGCTGTGATGTATGCAGAGCACATTCCAGATTGAAAAGAACAAAACATGTCCCACCATCTCCCCCATCCCAAGTTCAATGATTTGTGCATTACTATAACAAACTACTGTTGTGCAGAGTTGTCGCATGATGTTACTAAGTGAGAGAGAGTCACACTGTGAGATAATAAAGTAGAAATCTATGATATGCAATTGTTCCAAAGGCTGGTGATGCCTGGATCTGTCCTGAGGTATTTGATGCTCCAAATATTTTCGAAGGGGCCCTCAACATCAGTACAGGTTCCTGTCTGCCATTTCAGTATTTTGTGATCACTCCTTGGGGTGTGCTAAGGAATTTCACAGTCAAAACAATTTTTTAACCATATGGTTACTATCTCAGAAAATACAAACTAAAAATTCAGATCGACTAAAGTGAAAAATTTAAAGCAGCAGGCATCAAGTATAGTTTTTTCCAAATGATATCTTACAATGACTGCATATCATAAAGGCAGAACTCACTTGAGTGAAGAAAAATATGAGACTTCTCTCATGATTATTATGTGCACTACTGGTGATTTTATTTATTAATGTAGAGTATTTCTCTTATTTCAGCAAGCTGTCTTTATCCTATCTTAAAAGACAGACTTATATTGATTCATATTTTAAAAGAAGAGGGAAGGAGGGGTGGAAGGAAGAAAAAATGGAGGGAGGGAGGGAAGGAGATGGGAGGGAGGGAGAAAGAAAGGGAGAGATATCATTATACCAAAGTAATAAAAACAGGTTTTTCCCTATTTGTAAAATTTAATTAACATCAATCCATTTAATTTTATTGAGCACTTTGCATTGTGAAAAATTATATATAGTAAAGGTGAGTGAAATAAAAGCTGAAATCATCATTTTCCCCTTCAAAGTTTAGCCTGGAAGTTGGAGAGACCTACAGAAAAGTGGAAAGAAATTCTACTATATGGGGTAATCAGCATAAGGTAAAAGTCCCACGAAGCACAGAAAAGGGACAATACGGATTTCTGGGCAATGGGATCCCTGAGACTAGTTTCTAAGAACATGAAAAAGCTAACCTGGTGAGCAGAGAAGAAGGTGGGCTTTTCAGGCACGGGAGAAGCAAGCACAAAGCCTGGGACTGTATGTGAGAAAGGGCGCACTTGGAGGCATGGTGGGTGCGTGACAAGTCTTTGAGGAAGTTTGGGTCTTGGACTGAGAGCACTGTTCCTCAAAGTACATGAGGACTGCCTAGGACAAGTTCCTCAATGCATATCCCACCACCACCCACGCATGCTTTCAAATCAGAACTGAAGTGGTTATGAGCCCTCCAAGGTATTAAGATCACTGGAGAAGCTTTAAAAAAAAAATCCTTCCTCAGTCCCAGCCTCAGATTTTGACCCAATGGGCCTCAGCTGGATTCTGAGCACACTATCTCCCCAGACAAGTCTAATGTTCAACCAAGGTCAAGGATCAACAGTGGGCAGCTGCATTTTAACAAGCTCCCAGGTGATTCTGATGCTCATTACCTTTCTATAATTGTGCCCTAAGGTTCGGTGCAGCACAAGTTAAGCGATATTCACCACAGCAATTGTCCTCAAAGTATAGTCTCTGGACCATCAATGTCAACATGGCCTGGGCGGTTGTTAACAATTCAAATTCTTCAACCAATCTAGACTGGCTGGATGAGAAACTGCAGGGGGTGAGCCCAGCAACTTGTGCTATTACAACCCTGCAGGAGATTCTGATAGATTTCAGTTTAAGAACCACTCAATGAAGAGAAACTGCTATATTGGGTGTGCGTGTTGTGTGGCAAGGGGGAAAGGAGGGCAGGCTCCTCTGTCCATGAGATTCTCCAGGCAAGAATATTGGAGTGGATTGCCATTTCCTCCACCAGGGGATCTTTCCAAGCCAGGAATCAAACTCACATCTCTTATGTCTCCTGCATTAGCAGGTGGATTCTTTACCATTAGTGCCACCTGGCAAGCTCACTAGGCTTACCAGCCTAGTGTGAGAAACAGCATCATTATGGATGGGTTGGTTTTCTTATGAGGGAATGGGCTAGCAAGCTCTATATAGAACAGAGAAAAAGATACCAGGATACAGGGTCATGTGAATTAATTCAGCCCAAAAGCCAGTAAACTTTGGATGTAACTTTGACCACACCCTTTATCTTCATATTTGGGTAGCTTCAATATTTTTATAGAATAGATTTCTAGACTTGGCTACAGATATAACATCCCTTCAGTACACAGAATACTACACACACACACACACACAAAGTGACCTAGAAAGAGCAGCTACCTCTAGCTTAAATGTATGTTCAGACCAAACTCATGTCATAAATACTAGTTTGGAAATTGCAGCACATAATTGTTAATTTGAGCAGACCTCCCCAAATAAACCTAATGGGAATATGGGGCCACAACCTGACAGTTTTTCCAAGGAGATCGATGTATTTTAAAAAGCAAAATTTCCCTTATTTTTAGAGGTAATGCTGCCTTTTACATTATATTCAATAACAACTCAGTAGTTCTGGGGAGCACCTGTGATTAAACATATTATTTCTGCATTTAATATATAAATATTCACATTAGCAGGATAAAAAAAGACCAGAAGAACCTTACATTCACTTCATGTTTTGCCATAAAATAAGTTCACATACAATTTCACAACCAAATTGAGAAGGAAAATCTTTACATTTTTCAGAACTTATTGACTTTCAGAATAATGGATAAATGATTGAGAACCTGTGGTATATCTTCCTTAAAGGAGTTTTCAATCCTATTAGGTTACTAAATCCAAAATCCTCACATCTAATGAGCAGGGTCTGAAAAAGCATTTAAGTCCATTTGCTCAAATCATAGAAGGGCATAAATTATTTCAAACTCTGCTATCACACTTTAGATTTGTATTGATAATACAAAAATATGTGTATGAGTGATGGTTTTTATTGTGATGATATGAAACACTGTCAAGTGAGAATAAAATATAATTCACCAACTTATTTAAAAAGCGTTTTCCAGGGTTGATAGAAAAGTTAGAGTAAGTTATTTGTTTGTTATTTGAAGAAAATAAGGCTTCAAAAAAATCACTTTAATTTTAGCTCCTAAAAACTGTTAAAAGATAATCACTGAGCATAATTCTAGCACACTCACTCTTTTTTTTTTTTTTTTTTTTGAGATGTTTTAGAAGAGAAAGCTCTTCAGAACCTGCCAGGGGCCCAAGCACTATAATACTTGGTTGAGGAATAGGGCAGTCAGATGGATGGATGCAAATATTTCACATGATCAAAATGGAAGAAAGAGTGTGCTAGGATTTTCCTGGTATTATTATGGATAATGTTCCTAGCTAGTTACATTTTGGACTTGCTCAACTACCTACCTCCACTGGAGAAGGGATAGGCTACGCACTCCAGTATTTTTAGGCTTCCCTTGTGGCTCAGCTGGTAAAGAATCTACCTGCAATGCATGAGACCTGGGTTCAGTCCCTGGGTTGGGAAGATCCCCTGGAGAAGGGAAAGGCACACACTCCAATATTCTGGGCTGGAGAATTCCAAGAACTTTACAGTCCATGAGGTTGCAGAGTCGGACACAGCTGAGCAACTTTCACAACTATACACTTATGCTCAGAATATCTTTGTGATAATTGTGTAGCGATCTCATAGGCATTTATTCACTCATGAACCTTTATTTATTAAAGTAATGATTGTGTGCCAGAAAGAGTACTAGGCCCTGGAGATACAATGGGGAATAAGAAGGCTTGCTGCTCCTAAGTCACTTCAGTCGTGTCCGACTCTGTGTGACCCCATAGATGGCTTAGTTCTGTTTATAATACAGTGGAGAGATGTAAACTGTCCTGCAGGAAATGAATTGAAGTTAGAAAAAAAAAATAGAGGTTTTTTGGTTGCCACAGATATCACATTTTCTTAACTTGCTCTGCATGCCTTGACATGATTTGGGATTTTTACCTTTGGATGAAGTGAGCACAAAATGTAGCTAATAAAAATAACTACCACTTATTAAGCATTTTGTACCAGGCCTTTTGCTAAAGCTCAGCTATAGAATTATTTCATATTATCCTCACAACAACTCTATTAGGCAGGTAAAATTATTGTTCCTAATTTACGGGTTAGAAAACCAAAGATCAGAGAGGATAAAGAACATTTTCACACAACTAACTACAGGCCTGGGCATGCATGCTAAGTCACTTCAGTCATGTCCGACTCTGTGACCTTCAGGCTCCTGTCCATGGGATTCTCCTCACAAGAACACTAGAGTGAGTCGCCGTGACCTACGCCAGAGAATCTTCCTGACCCAGGTATTGAACCTGTGTCTCTTAAATCTCCTGCACTGGTAGGCCAGTTCCTTACCACTAGCACTACCTGAGAAGCCCAAGTACAGGCCTGTGCTGTGCTGTGCTTAGTTGCTCAGTCATATTCAACTCTTTGAGACCCATGGACTACAGTCCTCCAGCTCTTCTGTCCATGGAGATTTTCCAGGCCAAATACTGGAGTGGGTTTCCATGCCCTCCTCCAGGGTATATTCCAACCCAGGGATCGAACCCAGGTCCCCCACATTGCAGGTGGATTCTTTACCAACTGAGCCACCAGGGAAGCCCACGTACAGGCCTATAATCACTTCATTATTATTCCAAAATCCAAAAAGCTCTCTAAACCAAATATGTTTCTCATAGTCACTTAGCATCAAATCCTATGCTGAACTATATAGAGTCTTTATATTTCTCACTTAAGAAGAAATTTCCTACATCCAGACAATTCCTTACAGAAATAGCGATGTACTTTATTAAGGAGTACAGTCTAGAGCCTGCTGGGATTATTATATAATACATAATATATGCACTGTATTATCTTTCTAAAATAAGAATAATTATAATTTATGACAGAGAAGGCAATGGCAACCCACTCCAGTACTCTTGCCTGGAAAATCCCATGGATGGAGGAGCCTGGCAGGCTACAGTCCATGGGGTCGCTAAGAGTCGGACACAATTGAGCAACTTCTCTCACTTTTTACTTTCATGCTTTGGAGAAAGTGAAAGTGAAGTCGCTCAGTCATGTCCAGACTCTTTGCAACCCCATGGACTGTAGCCTACCAGGCTCTTCCATCCATGGGATTTTCCAGGCAAGAATACCGGAGTGGGTTGCCATTTCCTTCTCCAGGAGATCTTCCCGACCCAGGGATTGAACCCAGGTCTCTCGCATTGTAGGCAGACGCTTTACCATCTGAGCCAGAAGGAAATGGCAACTCACTCCAGTGTTCTTGCCTGGAGAATCCCAGGAAGAGAGCAGCCTGGTGGGCTGCTGTCTACGGGGTCGCACAGATTCGGACACGACTGAAGTGCCTTAGCAACAGCAGCAGCAGCATAATTTATGAAACACATCTAAGAATCTTGGGTAAGAAAAGTGGAATTCTAGCTTATTCATCTCCAGGCTATTCTCACCAATAAATCCTCACAAACTTTTTTAAACAAGCCTGTGGTACTCAGGTGCCACGTAATTTATCATCAAACATAGAAGAAGGCACTATTAATAATTACTCAGGGACAGTGACGAAAATTAGGACTATTTCAGGCAAACCAGGATGTATATAGGCCACCCCACTTTAATGGCCATGTGGCCACTAAAAAAGTATAAATGCCCATTAATTATGGTGAAATCTCTGCATCTCATCTGGACAGAATTTGCCACTTCAAGGAATGTGAGGACCTCTATTATAATCTTTCAGAAGCTTTTAAGAAAGCTCTTAGGTTTTAGAAAGCTCCCTCTAGCCTAATGTGGATGCCCCATGAGTGTGAAAGTAAGTATAGCTACAAGAAGGTTACAATTCACATTAGGCAGAATGTGATAAAGACTCAGAGGAATAGGTACAGCCTACACTCAATGGAGGAGAAGGCAATGGCACCCCGCTCCAGCACTCTTGCCTGGAAAATCCCATGGACCGAGGAGGCTGGTGGGCTGCAGTCCATGGGGTCACTAAGAGTCGGGCACGACTGAGCGACTTCACTTTCACTTTTCACTTTAATGGATTGGAGAAGGAAATGGCAACCCACTCCAGTGTTCTTGCCTGGAGAATCCCAGGGAGGGGGGAGCCTGGTGGGCTGCTGTCTATGGGGTCGCACAGAGTCGGACACGACTGAAGCAACTTAGCAGCAGCAGCAGCACACTCAATGGAAAGCAATCAATAGACTTTCCATTGTATGATCAATTAAATATGAGAAATAATTGAGAACTCAGGAAAATTCCCAGTTTTATGACTTGGAAACTTGAAACATGACTTTTTGAAATAGGGACCACAAGAAACATTAGCAGCTGTGTGGAAAATAGCCTGAGATTGTCAATTTTGAAGTGTCTGTGAAATATTTCAAACTCTACTAGCAGAAGACTTTAAATATAATTAGGTAAGAAACTAACCCCAATCCACAAGGACCTAGCACAATGCTTTAAATATGGCTAATGTTAAATCAAGATTTTTGTCTATTGTCTGCAAGTATTCCTGAGGTTTGATTTCCCAGAATAATTAGCCCTAGTCAGGGATTATTTACGTTAACTTTGACATGTTGATTTTAAATTTGCCTGGTTTTACAGGTAGAGTCCTTTTTATTTGTCTGTTTTCCTTCTTTTCTTTTTTTTATTCTTTAATTGGAGGAAAATTGCTCTACAGTGTTGTGCTGGTTTCTGCCATACAACAATGCAATTCAGCTATAACATATACTGCTGCTGCTGCTGCTAAGTCGCTTCAGTCATGTCCGACTCTGTGTGACCCCATAGCCCACTAGGCTCCTCTGTCCCTGGGATTCTCCAGGCAAGACTACTGGAGTGGGTTGCCGTTTCCTTCTTCAATGCATGAAAGTGAAAAGTGAAAGTGAAATCGCTCAGTCGTGCCCGACTCTTAGCGACCTCATGGACTGCAGCCCACCAGGCTCCTCCATCCATGGGATTTTCCAGGCAAGAGTACTGGAGTGGGGTGCCATTGCCTTCTCCGATAACATATACTACCATTGTATAAAACAGATAGCTGGTAAGAAGTTGCTACATAACACTGAGAGCCCAGCCAAGTAGTCTAATTTGCTTTTTCTAAATGATCCTCTCTAGCAATGTAGGCCCTTTCTACTAGTACTGATCAATGGATGCATTGGCAAAATTTTGTGTTTTAACTCAGGCTTCATCTTCCTGTCATTTAAGTAAGTCTCTAATATCAGAAAGCTTTGACCCTCCTTATATATCTGACAAAGTAAATCAATCAAGATAAATTGTAAACGACTGAATTGGCTGGGGGGAAGACTGTTAGATGTTCTATCTTGTACACTTCCAGTTGTCTCTACATGTCATTGTTTTATGAAATATTTTACAACTCCAATCACAGAAAATTAATAGAAATTCCAAAGATCCTTGTCTACAGAAATGCAAATGATTTGTGTCTAGTGAAAATGTAATTGATTATTGCCCTATTAATATACACCAGTTTTACATCTATTTGTCAATTGATTACAGCATTCCTGGTTGCCTAAACATGTATGTTGCTTAAGTTCCCCTTTGAACAATGTGTAACATCTTTCTGCTTCCTTAATTAGTTCAGTTCAGTTCAGTCGCGCAGCGTGTCCGACTCTTTGCGACCCCATGAATCGCAGTACGCCAGGCCTCCCTGTCCATCACCAACTCCCGGAGTTCACTCAGACTCACGTCCATTGAGTCTGTGATGCCATCCAGCCATCTCATCCTCGGTCGTCCCTTTCTCCTCCTGCCCCCAATCCCTCCCAGCATCAGGGTCTTTTCCAATTAGTTAGTGAGTTAAATAAAATCTTCAAGACATTCATTTCCTATTTGTATGAGGGTAACAAGTTTGCAATTATTTAAAATTATCTTTTTACAAATAATAATGATGAAAGTGTGATTTAATAAGAACTTACTCAGTGCCTTCATATATTTAATAATTGTCACAAATACACTCTCTGATATTTTCTAGTATTATTATGATTATTTTACAGATAAGGAAATTTAAGCTTTACAAGGGCAAGTGGTTTGCCTGAACTCATGCAGCCTGCCTAACTCCACAGCCAAGGTTCCCATACACTATGATACACTATCTTAGATGTTTACCAATATTGACTATAATATTTATCAGAAGTATCAATAATAAAACTATACATTTAAATATATTCTTGATTTTTATACATGATACATATAACAGAATGCCTAGACTATATTAATATTTTTCAAAAAGAAAGTGATTGTACAATTACAAGCTTTGATTTACTACTGGATTACAGGAAAAAATTCAAAGTCCTGGCATACAGTGCCCTTCCTGAGCTAATGCCTATCTTGGTGACTATAACTAGAGCTCTTTTCCACTAACTCCTGTGTTGTGAGCACATTGAAAATACAAAGCTCCTGACATTTACACTCATGTTATTTTCTTGGCCTGGCCTGAATGCTTTCCCCAGTTTGCACCTCTGAAATACCTATTCATACTTTAAAAATAAGCATCCCCTCCTCATGATGCATTCCCTGACTTTCTCATTTCCCTTATGTTCCAGCAGCCTCCCATACTACAGCAAACTTTGCTATAGTATGACACTGCCTTTTGATTATCTGTGTAGTTGTTTATTTTTAACCACTTGGGAAGAAAAGGATGGGATTTTTTTAATAATCTTAAAACTTAGAGCAGTACTTGGTGCTCAAAAAATGTTTAAGTGATGAATAAATTAATTGAAATGATATCTTTTTCTTCCTTTTAAGCTATCATTATGTTCTTAGAAACAACCATCATTTTTTCAATCTTCTCTAAAGAGAAATGGAGGCTTAAGAGCCACCAAGTCACAAAGCAACAAAAAGGCCTTTATCTCTGCCCTTAGGATCCTATAACTGCTTTCTTATCCTTTCCTATTATTTCTCCAGAAATTATTTTCTGTTAAAATGCTATACATTTCATCCTCTTTCACCCTCTTCTCCTCCTGCCCTCAATCTTTCCAAGAATCAGGGTCTTTTGAGGGAAAGTTATTTTTTTCTCCCTTACATTGAAAATAAGAAGCAAATTTTGTTGAACTTGGTGAGTCAGCTTCCATCTTTTATACAATGTACAAATTAGAGATACCAAGGGAACGTTTCATGCAAAGATGGGCACAATAAAGGACAGAAATTGTATGGACCTAACAGAAGCAGAGATATTAAGAAGAGCTGGCAAGAATACACAGGAGAACTATATAAAAAAGATCTTCACAGCCCAGAGAATCACGATGGCATGATCACCAACCTAGAGCCAGACACTGTGGAATGTGAAGTCAAGTGGGCCTTAGGAAGCATCACTACAAACAAAGCTAGTAGAGGTGATGGAATTCCAGCTGAGCTATTTCAAATCCTAAAAGATGATTCTGTGCAAGTGTTACACTCAATATGCCAGCAAATTTGGAAAACTCAGCAGTGGCTACAGGACTAGAAAAGGTCAGTTTTCATTCCAATCCCAAAGAAAGGTAGTGCCAAAAAATGCTCAAACTACCACACAATTGCACTCATCTCACACACTAGTAAAGTAATGCTCAAAGTTCTCCCAGCCAGGCTTCAACAGTTCCTGAACAGAGAACTTCCAGATTTCTAACTTCCAACTTCTAAAAGCTGGATTTAGAAAAAGCAGAGGAACCAGAACCAAATTGCCAACATCCACTGGATCATCGAAAAAGCAAGAGAGCTCCAGAAAAACATCTATTTCTGCTTTATTGACTATGCCAAAGCCTTTGGCCATGTGGACAACAACAAACTGTGGAAAATTCTGAAAGAGATGGGAATCCCAGACCACCTGACCTGCCTCTTGAGAAATCTGTATGCAGGTCAAAAAGCAATGCTTAGAACTGGACATGGAACAACAGACTGGTTCCAAACAGGGAAAGAAGTATGTCAAGGCTGTATATTGTCACCCTGCTTATTTAACTTGTATGCAGAGTACATCATGTGAAATGCTGGGCTGGATGAAGCACAAGATGGAATCAAGATTGCCTGAAGAAATATCAATAACCTCAGATATGCAGATGACATCACCCTTATGGTAGAAAGTGAAGAAGAACAAAAGAGCCTCTTGATGAAAGTGAAAGAGGAGAGAGGAAAAGTTAGCTTAAAACTCAACATTCAGAAAACTAAGATCATGGCATCTAGTCCCATCACTTCATGGCAAATAGATGAGGACACAGTGGAAGCAGTGGCAGACTTTAATTTTGGGAGCTTCAAAATCACTTCAGCCATGGTGACTACATGGCTGCAGATGGTGACTGCAGCCATGAAATAAAAAGATGCTTGCTCCTTGGAAGAAAAGTTATGACCAACCTAGACAGCATATTAAAAAGCAGAGACATTACTTTGCCAACAGAGGTCCATCCAGTCAAAGCTAGGGTTTTTCCAGCAATCATGTATGGATGTGAGTGTTGGACTATAAAGAAAGTTGAGTGCCGAAGAATTGATGATTTGAACTGTGGTGTTGGAGAAGACTCTTGAGAGTCCCTTGGACTGCAAGGAGATCCAACCAGTTCATCCTGAAGGAAATCAGCCCTGAATATTCATTGAAAGGATTGATGCTGAAGCTGAAACTCCAGTACTTTGGCCACCTGATGCAAAGAACTGACTGATTGGAAAAGACCCTGATGCTGGGAAAGATTGAAGGCAGGAGGAGAAGGGGTGACAGAGGATGAGATGGTTGGATGGCATCACCGACTCAATGAACATGAGTTTGAATAAGCTCCAGGAGTTGGCAATGGACAGGGAGAACTGGCACGCTGCAGTCCATGGGGTCGCAAAGAGTTGGACATGACTGAGCAACTAAACTGAATAAATGAACACTTAACTAATAATACTTCTCTACGCCATTTAGAAGTAATGACATCACACTCAAACCAATAATGACATCAAAATTGATATCCCTAAACAATTAGTAAGCTGCTTTTATTATTACTTCATTTTGTATTATTCTACTATAAGAATATACTAATACTGAAATGCTGTCATCAAATTTACTAAATATACTAGATCTGTATAATCTGTGCTAGTTAATTAATTGTTAACTATTTATTATTTTTGGTAGTAACATCTCAGTAGCACTTAAAACATGCTGAGCTTCACCGTCTGGGCAGACATTTTCTTGTTTAGAAGGATTATGCACGTGTCTTTTAAAAGACCAAAGTACACATTGAAAACCAATACAAGGTTTGTAAGGTGTGTTAAAGGGAACATGCATCAATCCACTGGGCAAATGGGAGCATGTAGTGAAAATGATGCTTTATCCACACATCTGGTTTGCTAATAATATATGCAAGTAAGAGTATTTCAAAACATCTCTATAACTATTCTACTTAAAGAATGTCCTCAGTTTATCCAGTGGGGGTGGGTAGAATCCCGTGTGGAGTAATCACATTAACCATAGATTAGGGACACAAAAGTAGGGCTTTTAAAATTTTATCAATCTCACCTTTAATGTCTGTTGGTTTCTGTTTATGGACCAGAGACTAGATAGGAAAGACCCTATCACATGATAACACTCCAAAAATACCCACCCACCATGCTCTTTCTATGTATTGTATATTCCTTTCATAAATGCCATAGTTTCTGGAAATAAGGGGAAAGTGATTTTTGAGGGCATTACAATAAGCTCCAGCTCTCTGAATTTATTAATATAAGTTTGCATTTTAACATATTTTTCCTATAATTCATCTTACTTTCAACTGTAAAAGAGCCACAGGAACACCCCAACTTAAAGACATATGGCATTAAGTGCACTAGAGAGTTCGGTACTGCCCCAGAGCATCAAGACATTTGGTGCAGAAGCCCTATGCATAAACACTTCTTTATGAAGGGAATGAAATGGGCCAGGCCTTGATGGGCTCTATTCTTTCATACAAACAATGGCTGCATGTTCATATGGAAAAAATAATGGAAAACCTCCAATGGCACCTATCTCATAGTGCCCATGGTAGACAGTAATCATTATCTAAGTGACAGCTTATTATTAGGAAATCACACTACAAAAAGAGCCTACATTCAAGTTTCTAACATCTGGAACATTAACATGATTTTTGTAGTTTAAGATCTTTACCCACTAATATAAAAAAGCAAATGTGAAATTTTGAAAGGAAACATTTCCTTATTAATAGCTATCTTCAGGTTGGTAGAGTCTCAGTCTTGACAAAATGATGGTCAGAAAGTTAAAAGAAAATTTGGGTGGGGAGAGGGGGTACAAGAAGTTCAAAATGAAAGTGGAACAAGGGAAAGCTAGTCTGATTAGTGACTCTGTTTCAAATCTTGGAAACTGTAAAAGAGCTCTCATGTGTAGGAAATAACACCCATTCAGAGAAAGAATTATCATCACAGCCTCATTCAGTGTCCCAAGTAAGCACAGCACCAGCTTTGAGCCCAATTTATAATAAATATAGACAGACCCAATGAAAAGAAATCAGTGGGTCTAAAGAGAAACACGTCACTTTCTTCCCTCATTCAGCCTCTTCATCACTCTTGTCTAACTTCTTCCTTCCTTCTTGCTTTCTTTCCTTTCTTTCTTCTCTATATATTCATTGGAGTTTACAGGAAGTATATATTAGGTTGAAGCAAATATAATTACAGTTTTGGACCATGAACTTTAAATTTAACTACACTCAGTTCAGTTCAGTTCAGTTGCTCAGTCGTGTCCGACTCTTTGCGACCCCATGAATCGCAGTACACCAGGCCTCCCTGTCCATCACCAACTCCTGGAGTTCACTCAGACTCACGTCCATTAAGTCTGTGATGCCATCCAGCCATCTCATCCTCTGTCATCCCCTTCTCCTCCTGCCCCCAATCCCTCCCAGCATCAGGGACTTTTCCAATGAGTCAACTCTTCGCATGAGGTGGTCAAAGTACTAGAGCTTCAGTTTTAGCATCATTCCTTCCAAAGAAATCCCAGGGTTGATCTCCTTCAGAATGGACTGGTTGGATCTCCTAGCAGTCCAAGGGACTCTCAAGCGTCTTCTCCAACACCACAGTTCAAAAGCATCAATTCTCCTGCGCTCAGCCTTCTTTACAGTCCAACTCTCACATCCATACATGACCACAGGAAAAACCATAGCCTTGACTAGACAGACCTTAGTCAGCAAAGTAATGTCTCTGCTTTTGAATATACTATCTAGGTTGGTCATAACTTTTCTTCCAAGGAGTAAGCGCCTTTTAATTTCATGGCTGCAGTCACCATCTGCAGTGATTTTGGAGCCCAAAAAAATAAAGTCTGACACTGTTTCTACTGTTTCCCCATCTATTTCCCATGAAGTGATGGGACCAGATGCCATGATCTTTGTTTTCTGAATGTTGAGCTTTAAGCCAACTTTTTCACNAATTTCATGGCTGCAGTCACCATCTGCAGTGATTTTGGAGCCCAAAAAAACAAAGTCTGACACTGTTTCTACTGTTTCCCCATCTATTTCCCATGAAGTGATGGGGCCAGATGCCATGATCTTCGTTTTCTGAATGTTGAGCTTTAAGCCAACTTTTTCACTCTCCTCTTTCACTTTCAACAAGAGGCTTTTTAGCTCCTCTTCACTTTCTGCCATAAGGGTGGTGTCATCTGCATATCTGAGAAGTATGAGTAAGCTGATTTTATTTATTATTATTAATTTAATGGAATATAATTGCTTTACAACTGTGTGTTATTTTCTGCTGGACAGCAAAGTGAGTCAGCCACACGTATACAGGCTGCTGCTGCTAGGTCTCTTCGCGATTCCTTGGACTGCCTTGTCCAGGCGAGAGCACTGGAGTGGGTCGCCATCGCCTTCTCAGATGTATACATATATCCCCTCTTTTTTAAATTTCCATCCCATTCAGGTCACCACAGAGCACTGGGTTGGGTTCCCTGTGCTGTCGAGTAGGTTCTCATTATGCACAGGTTTAGACAATACCTATTTGTATCAGAGAATGACAAGGAGGAGCTGAGATCTATGATTAATCAATGAATTCTCTTCATCCAGATGTCACAGTCCCAAGTGTCTTTACAAGTTATTTCCTTCTATCTTTGGGATTTCTTTTTGGGGTGATAAAATGTTCTAAAATTGGTCGTGGGCACTTCCTTGTTGGTCCAGTGGTTAAAACTCCATGCCTCCAATGCAGGGGGCATGATTTCCATTCCTGGTTGGGGAACTAAGATCCTGCATGCTACACAGTGGAGCCCAAAATTAATAATTAAAATAAATAAATTTTTAAAAATTGGCTGTGGTGATGGCTGCACAGCTCTGAATAGCATAGTATAAATCATTGAACTGTACATTTTAAGTGGGTGAACTTTATGGCATGTGACTTTCATCTCAAAAAATCTGTTATATGGCAAAAAACCAAAAATAGACAAACAAACTACCCACAAAGGAAAACCCAGGACCAGAAGTTTCACAGGGGAATTCTACCAAATGTTAAAAGAAGACTTAGCACCAAATTATTTGCAAGCTCTTCCAAAACTAAAAGAGGAAGGAACACTTCCCAACTTCTACTACAAAATCAGGTACTTGGTATCAACACCAGAGACAGACAGCACAAGAAAACTATAGACAAACATCTCATGAATATACAAGGGCTTCCCTGGTATCTCAGTAAAGAATCACCTGCAATGTAGCAGACCCGGGTTTGATCCCTGGGTTGGGAAGATCCCCTGGAGAAGGGAAAGGCCACCCACTCCAGTATTCCAGTCTGGAGAATTCCATGGGCCTTATAGTCCATGGGGTCACGAAGTGTTGGACACGACTGAGTATATAAACAAATTCTCAATTGATTATTAACAAACCAAATCCAGGAACATGTACAGTGGATTACACACCATAATTAAATAGAATTTATTCCAGGAATGTAAGCTTGGAATAAAATATGAACATCAATGTAATGCATCACATTAATAGAAAAAAGAACAAAAATGACATAATCTTTTCAAGAGATACAGGAAAAGCATTTGACAAAATCCAACCACCCCTCCATGATAAAACATGAACAACAAAAGATGGCACAGAAATTGCTCAACATGATAAAGGAGGTTTATATTAGCTTATAAGAGATTTCATGGAGAAAGATTATACTTTCAGGCTAACAGCAAGAATAAATTTTCTATTCAGCAGAGTACTGGAGGTTCCAGCCAAAGAAAATAGGCAAGAAAAATAAAAAGCATCAAGATTGGGAGGGAAGAAGTAAAATTTCTCTATTTGCAGATGACACCTAGTATGTGGAAAAACTTAAGAAATCTCCTATGAAATTTTGAGGATTAAAACACAAGTTCAATAAGATTATAGGATACAAGATCAATATACAAATTTTAATTGTATTTCTATACACTAACAATGAAATATCTGAAAAGGAAATTAAAAGGCAATTGCATTTGCAATCACATCCAAAAGAATGAAATACTTGGAAATAAACTAAAGAAGTGCAAGACTTGTTCATTGAAAACAATAAACATTGTTAAATGAAATTAAATAAAATCTAGATAAATGGAGACACAACTCATGCTAATTGATCAGAAAACTCCTTTATAGTCACACCTCAGTCACTCAGTCGTGTCCGACTCTTTGCTCCGCATGAACCACAGCACATCAGGCCTCCCTGTCCATCACCAACTCCTGGAGTTTACCCAAACCCATGTCTATTGTGTCGGTGATGCCATCCACCCATCTCATCCTCTGTTGTCCCCTTCTCCTCCTGCATTCAATCTTTCCCAGCATCAGGGTCTTTTCCAATGAGTCAACTCTTCACATCAGGTGGCCAAAGTGTTGGAGCTGCAGCTTCAGCATCAGTCCTTCCAATGAATATTCAGGGTTGATTTCCTTCAGGACTGACTAATTTGATCTCTTTGCAGTCCAGTGGACTCTCAAGAGTCTTCTGTAACTCCACAGTTCGAAAGCATCAATTGTTTGGCGCTCAGCTTTCCTTATGGTCTAACTCTCACATCCATACATGACTACTGGAAAAACCATAGCTTTGACCATACAGACCTTCGTTGGCAAAGTAATGTCTCTGCTTTTTAATATGCTGTCTAGGTTGGTCATAGATTTTATTTGCAATTTTTAATTTCAAAGTTGTTATATGAATCGCACAGTATGTCATCTTTTAAAACTGGCTTTTTTTCCCACTCAGAAAAATGCTTTTGAGATATGCCTGAATTGTGTACGTAGCATTCCTTTTAATCCTGACTCTCCATGTAACCCTTGAACATTTATTTAGAATTCCATGTTGCTTCATCTATAGTGTTTTTTGGTGTATCTTTTTGTATAGATGTTTTAGTACTTGCTCTAAAAAGCTGTGTATACATAACTTATCGCGCTCTACTAGCGTCAGTATTTTACCATTTTGTGATGGTGTTACAGGCTCCGAGGGGGCTCTGCGTTGTTGTCAGTGAAGCTCTCCGTGTTCAGTTTGGGTAGTTTACCCTCCTCCATCCTGGGCTTTCTCAGTCTGGCTGCTGGCAACAGGCATTACTCTTGCCCCATGTGGGTGCCAGGCACTGTTTCTGTGTACTCTTGTGCGTGTTTTTTCCTCCCCCAAGGGGTTGTTTCTCACATGCACGTGCATGTCAGCACTCGGTTGGATACTTGAGGGGCCCCTCTGGCCTCGGAACTCTCGTCTGTGCAGCCTTCTCCTCCCCAGGGTCCAGCTTCACGAGGCGCGGCTGCCTTGGCGTCCCCGGGCTCTCCACCCATCTCTACGGGACTCCTCTCAGCTCTGCTTGCGTGCCTCTTCTCCTGGCGTGGGTTTGGGAGCGCTCTCCAAGCAATAAGCTGGCCCAACCACTGTCCACTGATCTGATCTCCTGTCTCTTATGGATCACCATCCTTTGCGACCTGGTGTTCAGTTTCTGGAAAACAGTTGTTTCATATATTTTGTCTCTTGTTCTACATATTTTGTCTGGTTTCTGCTACTATATCTTGGTTGAGTGTAGGAAGTCTTAGTAATTATTCTTTGTCTTGGAAAACATAGTTTTTATAAACATATATTGTGTTAATATGGAATAATGTTCTTATTGATTTTAAATGAATTGATCAGTCAGTTCAGTCGCTCGGTCGTGTGACCCCATGAATCACAACACGCCAGGCCTCCCTGTCCATCACCAACTCCTGAAGTTTACTCAAACTCACGTCCATAGAGTCAGTGATGCCATCCAGCCATCTCATCCTTGGTCGTCCCCTTCTCCTCCTGCCCCCAATCCCTCCCAGCATCAGGGTCTGTTCCAATGAGTCAGCTCTTCGCATGAGGTGGCCAAAGTACTGGAGTTTCAGCTTCAGCATCATTCCTTCCAAAGAAATCCCAGGGCTGATCTCCTTCAAAATGGACTGGTTGGATCTCCTTCCAGTCCAAGGGACTCTCAAGAGTCTTCTCCAACACCACAATTCAAAAGCATCAATTCTTCAGCACTCAGTTTTCTTTATAGTCCAACTCTCACATCCATACATGACCACTGGAAAAACCATAGCCTTGACTAGATGGACCTTCGTTGGCAAAGTAATGTCTCTGCTTTTCAATGTGCTGTCTAGGTTGGTCATAACTTTCCTTCCAAGGAGCAAGTGTCTTTTAATTTCCCTGTCCATCACCAACTCCTGAAGTTTACTCAAACTCACGTCCATAGAGTCAGTGATGCCATCCAGCCATCTCATCCTTGGTCGTCCCCTTCTCCTCCTGCCCCCAATCCCTCCCAGCATCAGGGTCTGTTCCAATGAGTCAGCTCTTCGCATGAGGTGGCCAAAGTACTGGAGTTTCAGCTTCAGCATCATTCCTTCCAAAGAAATCCCAGGGCTGATCTCCTTCAAAATGGACTGGTTGGATCTCCTTCCAGTCCAAGGGACTCTCAAGAGTCTTCTCCAACACCACAATTCAAAAGCATCAATTCTTCAGCACTCAGTTTTCTTTATAGTCCAACTCTCACATCCATACATGACCACTGGAAAAACCATAGCCTTGACTAGATGGACCTTCGTTGGCAAAGTAATGTCTCTGCTTTTCAATGTGCTGTCTAGGTTGGTCATAACTTTCCTTCCAAGGAGCAAGTGTCTTTTAATTTCATGGCTGCAGTCACCATCTGCAGTGATTTTGGAGCCCCGAAAAATAAAGTCTGACACTGTTTCTACTGTTTCCCCATCTATTTCCCATGAAGTGATGGGACCAGATGCCATGATCTTCGTCTTCCGAATATTGAGCTTTAAGCCAACATTTTCACTCTCTTCTTTCACTTTCATCAAGAGGCTCTTTAGTTCTTCTTCACTTTCTGCCATAACGGTGGTGTCATCTGCATATCTGAAGTTATTGATATTTCTCCTGGCAATCTTCATTCCAGCTTGTGCTTCCTCCAGCCCAATGTTTCTCATGATGTACTCTGCATAGAAGTTAAATAAACAGAGTCACGATATACAGCCTTGATGTACTTTTCCTATTTGGAACCAGTCTGTTGTTCCATGTCCAGTTCTAACTGTTGCTTCCTGACCTGCATATAGGTTTCTCAAGAGGCAGGTCAGGTGGTCTGGTATTCCCATCTCTTTCAGAATTTTCCACAGTTTATTGTGATCCACACAATCAAAGGCTTTGGCATAGTCAATAAAGCAATGAACTGATAAGTAGTCACAAATTTTCATTTTCATTTTCAATGTGGTAAATACTGATAGATATGATCCACATAAATAAAAGCATCCTTGCTATACCTTGGCATATCCAGGCTACCTAAGTATCTTTGGTATCCTCAATATTTTGGAGAATCACTTACACATATAGGTTTGTTTAATCTCATGACATCTCTATTAGGATTATTGTTACTAACCCTGTTTGTAGATGAGGAGACTGAGGCCCAGGGCAGGGAAGCAGTTGTCCAGCATATGGCGAGTTAGTGCCAGACAACATTTGAGCCCGTGTAGCCTGATTCCGTGGTCTATACTCTTCAAGTCGCTGTGCCTCACTGCTCTTAAGAGCGTGGATGTGTCCACCTGTTATAACATTTCTAAGCTTCAGAGTAAGCTCTAGATGCAGGCCCAGCCCTTCCCCCCAGGTGTCAGCACCCTTCTCGCCCAGCAGAATCCCTGGGCTCCAAGTGTCTTCATATGGACATCTTTCGGGTGGCCCTAGGGAAAAAGATGTACAGTTGACTTCTGCTTTGCCCTCATGTTACCCCACATGAATAGACTCAAACCTAACTGATAGACGTGCAGGTGGAATTATAGCCTCTCTGCATGGCACTGGCCAGAGGCCTTGCCTCTCTCTGCAGCTGGTCAGTCCATGAAGCAACATTAGTGCTGGTCGAAATTACTGTGCCTTATCCGGTGAGGGGGGAGTGTCCCCAGACCTGCTTCTCTTGGGGCAAATCTCAGACCAGTGAACCGCGATGAAAATTCAGCATATGTAAGATGAATTTGAGCATCAACTGCATTTTCAAACAGACTCCAGTTTAAAAAAAATACTTTCCATCAAGACTTCTTCAAATTACAGATTCACTTACATGTACGTACTCTTTTTTATTTATAGAAATTCAGTTCAGGAATTTATGTGTTGAGTAAAATGGTATCTGAGATGCTTCCAGCAACAGGAGTGTGATATGCAGTTTACAATCAGGCAGCTTATCATATATGTACAAAACTTACCAATATTCAAAATAGTGTTAATCTAACAGATATTTACTGAGCAGCTTCTCTGAGTAGAACCCTGCCCTTGGTTCAAGGGATAGAGCAGTGAATAAGGCAGGAGTCTATCCTTGGAGAGTTTGCGTCCTGGTGTATAGTACATTCAGAGCATGAAGCCAAGTCATTCTAAGCAACAGGCAATACGGCGTAACATGGCTGGCTCTGGTGCGTAGCCGAGCGCCTGCTCTGTGTCTAGCCACAGCTGGGTGCTGTGTTGTGTACAAGTTAAACAGTTCCAACCTTGAGGTCTGTAACATTTCACTGAAAAATGAAAACCAGTTATCCTCATGAAAGCTGTGAACATGGTGCACGTGAATGCCGGCCCACCCCTCGCAAGCAGCACAAGTCCAGGGAGAGCCCAGGGCAGCATTTTTGTACAACCCAGTGTGACTAATGCCCAGCGCTGGACAGCGGGGCAGTCCGGCTCAGTGCCAAACAGTGTGGACATCTGCCTTCAAGACACAGAACGTGGAACTGGGAACACAAAAGAATCACAAAGTAACTGCACAAGGGTCACAAAATAACTGCAAGGGGATCACAAAATAACTCTCCCCAGATAAGACTGGAAGCAAAGTGTCATTCTCATCTTGGGTGATGCAGCTCAAGGTAAGTTTTCTTCTTACTGCCTCTGGGTGGTCCCTGATACATGGAATTTTTATAGCAGAAAATTATAATTAATTTGATGTGGTAGAAATAATCCTAAGAATCCCCTTCTTTGGGGACAACAATAACCGACAGGGAGGTGTCTTAGTGACTTTTCTTAGGTTACTCCAAGTGTTAGTAACTTTTCTTAGGTTACTCCAAGTGTTAGTGACTTTTCTTAGGTTACTCCAAGTGATTGCAGATTCTCTCTTCTCATGTCCTCATGGGGGGCAGCTTTAGGGTGTGTGCCTGCTCTAAGCATCAGGCTTCCCAGGGGCTCGTGAACCCCTTTTAGCCAACGCTCAGTTTAGTGGCTGCACGTGGAGGCCACCCTGGCTGCTGTACCTTTGCCGGCTCCTCTGATTTCAGAGGGCAGCTGTTGCTCGTTTGTCCTGCAGCCCTGGCTCCTGGCCTGCAGGGAAATAGCCTTTCAATGGCCCGCCCAGCAGGCACCTCCCCAGGGAGGCCGGCCCTTCCTTCCTTGGCTTCCTCCATCCTCTCTGGACCCACAAAGTGCTCTGGCTCCGCCTCCAGCTCTAGCCCAGCCTCCTGTGCAGGAAGAGATGGGCCAAAATGCCTGGGTACCTGGTGGTGGCTGGACACTCCCAGCCGCTGCCCAGGCTTCTCCACGTGGCTGTGCCAAGAGGGCCGGGCAGCTGCTGTTCCCCAGAGAAGTGACTGGCTGCACTCCACTTGGGGCAGGGAGCGACAGGAGGAGGCAGAGGGGCCACTCAGCCCTCCGAGGTAGAGACATTTCACAGTGCCCACTGAGGGGAGCTTGTTGCTCTCGAGATGCGCACGGGGCCCAGCCTGGCTCTCCCTGCCATTCTCTTTACGGCTTCTAAGTGGTCATGCTACTGTTGGGGTAAAGGACCAGCTGCAGCGGGCATGCCTAGCTCATCCTGGCTGGATGCTGGGCCTCCTGCAAGTCTGGACAGGTTGGGGGTGAGGGTGGGGAGCACCTGATCTTTGTTCTAGACACAGGCTGGAGATGCTCCAATGGGAAGGTTAATGGTTGGTTGTCCTCATGAGAAAGGGGAAGCAATGTGAACCTTAACGTGTGGAAGAAAGGTGCTTTTGGAAGCAGGGGAGGCTGATGAAGAACTCTGTGGTCACTGTGCACAGGTGGTTTTTTGTTGGGTAACTGAGGCCAGGATGCAAAATGTGGCCAGGTGCAAAAATGTGGCATTGCTGAATGCCAGCTAGAGGCATTCTTGGTCCAAACTCAGCCACTCTTGGTCCAAACCTGGGAGTTGAGTGAAGTCTATCCCAGAGCTAAGGTAAGAGTGAAATACATTTCTCTCTTCAAAGTTCAAGGCAGGCAGTCTTTGGAAAGGAAGCAGAGCCATGAGCGGTAAAGCTCCTGGGCTCAGCTCCACCACTGAGTAAACCAGATCTGAATAAGGGTCCTGTGTTCTCTTTCCATTGAAAAACATGTCTGGGTCTCAGTGGTAAAGAATGCTCTGCCACTGTAGGAGATGTAAGAGATGTGGGTTTGATCCCTGGGATGGAAAGATTCCCTGGGTCGGGAAGCTCCCTGGAGAAGGAAATGGCACCCCACTCCAGTATTCTTGCCCGGAAAATTCCATGGACAGAGGAGCCTGGTGGGCTACAGTCCATGGGGGTCACAAAAGAGTCGGACACGACTTAGCGACTAAATAACAATTTTGTTTTTCTACAACTGTTAAAAGAATTAGTGGCTTATGATACCGCCAGCTTCCTTCACTGAGTTCTGCATGGTCCAAGAAGTAAGTACATTTTGTGCCAGTCAGACGCTGTGTTCTGAGGGCATGCCCACATTTTAAAATAGAAAAACTTAGGAATTCCCTACGGTCACAACTCCATACTTCTACTGCAGGAGGTGTGGGTTCGATCTCTGGCTGGGAAACTAAGACCCCGCAGGCCGCGTGGCACAGCCATAAAGAAATATTTAAAATAGAAAAATGCGTCTGTTAAAATGACAGATGGCCTGGTGTGTGTGGGTGCATGGAGGCGGGTGTGAGAGGTGGGTGTGCCGCTCACTGTTTGTTTCTCTGCCTGGGGAGAGGCTCCCGCTGGAACAGGCCAGGTGCTTCCCTGCCTTCCCCAGGGATTCTCACAGGCCTCTTCGGAACAGACTTCAGGCTCGAAGCAGCTGGCTGATTTGAGTTATGTATCCCCACTCTACGAGGCTCAGTGTTGGACCGTCCCCAACACCCTGAGAGGGAAATGCCCAGACCAGTTCCAGGGACGGGGAGCCCCTGGGGCGCTCACATCACACGGGCCATTATTAACCAGGCATGATACTGGTCCTGCCTGCTGGGAAGGCACTCTGCTCCTGAGGGGGACCTGAGACCTCCTCCTCCTCCACCCACACCACAGCCCCACGTGGCTCTGGGGAAAAGGCCGTTTGCTCAAGGCAGCTGGAGGCCCCAGTTCTCACTGCTGCTGCCGTGGCCATGCTGGTCCAGGGAGGCCCAACCCCTCCTTTGGACTCCATGACCGCCTCCCTCTCCCCCTACCATGGGACCTCCAGGGAACTGAGTTAGCTCAGGTGTGGCAGTGGGCTGGAGTGGGGAGCAGAGGGTGGTGTGGGGCAGCCAAGGAAATCCCCTGGGAAGGGGGTGCTCACAAAGAACCTGAGACCCAGAGGGCATGGGGCCTGCACCTAGAGGGACCCTGCACCCCCAGTCTCTTCTAGGACAGCTGTCACGTCGTCCACTGCTTGCTTTGTGGCCCAGCCTTCCCTGACCTCTGACATCTCAGAGCCTCATCTGTCCTGCTCTGAATCATCGCATGCAGTGGCTGAGTCAATCCTCACTTCTGAGTGTCAGCAGCTCTCTCCCTGTCAAACCCCAGCACCGAACTGCACCCTTTCCTCCTCTCTCCTTCACATGACAACTGCCCACTTCTCTGCTCTCTTTAGAGCAGGATTTCCTCCAAGTAGTTATAAAATTCTCTGCCACCTCCATTGCCCCCATCGGGTGCTGTATTCTGCACCCCAGGGAGCGCCATCTGCAGGACCACAGGACTCTGGGAGAGGGCATTGCCGGGCCCTGCCTTACCCAGATGGCACCAGTGGTAAAGAACCTGCCTGCCAATGCAGGAGATGTAAGAGATACGGGTTCAATCCCTGGGTCAGGAAGATCTCCTGGAGGAGAGCATGGCAACCCTCTCCAATATTCTTCCCTGGAGAATACTCCCATGGACAGAGGAGCCTGGAGGGCTATGGTCCATAGGGTTGCAAAGAGTCAGGCAGACACGACTGAAGCGACTTAGAACACGCGCATGCCTTGTCCTTCCAGCTTGTCCCGCGCTCCCATGGATCTCCTCCTGACACCAAACCCAGGTCCCTCCCTGACCTGCACCTGAAGCAGCTTGCACAAGGGAGCAGAGAGTAGTCATGCTCTCTAGGTTTCTGTGACACTTCACCCCCACCTCCACACCCTGGCTTCCTTCCCTCACTGGGACCCCTGACCTCTCATCCTTAGAGGGCTTCTGACTCAGCACAGACACCTTCAGTGACATGAGCCCCAGGGTTTAAACCTTATCTGCACAAAACCGTCCACATCTTTGCCAAGATGGAACCTCGTTGAGTTCCAGTTCACGGCACCGACTCCCCTACTACCTTCCCTGGGACGCCCAAAAGGCTCTTCAGTGTTATATACCCCTCATCCGACCTGCCCCAGCTGTCCTGTCACATGGCCAACAAGCAGGAGAGAAAGAAAACCTGTCAATCATCTGGACTCTTAACAGAAATCACATCCATGCCTGCCACAAACACCCCAGTAAAGCATTCAGCAAAGCTCAAAGAATTTTACCATGAATGCTCAGATACCTGGGCTTCCCTGGTGATGTGGGTTCAATTCCTGGATGAGGAAGATCCCGTGGAGAAGGAAATGGCAACCAACTCTATTCCATCGACAGAGGAGTTTGGCAGCCTGAGTCCACGGGGTTGCAGAGCTGGACTCCAGGGAGTGAGTGACTACAGCAGAAACACTAGTCGGTGGTGGAAAAAGTTCAGGATGGTGGCTACCTCAGTTCAGTTCAGTTCAGTCGCTCAGTTGTGTCCGACTCTTTGCGACCCCATGAATCGCAGCACACCAGGCCTCCTTGTCCATCACCAACTCCCAGAGTTCACTCAGACTCACATCCATCGAGTCAGTGATGCCATCCAGCCCTCTCATCCTCTGTCGTCCCCTTCTCCTCCTGCCCCCAATCCCTCCCAGCATCAGAGTCTTTTCCAATGAGTCAGCTCCTCGCATGAGGTGGCCAAAGTACTGGAGTTTCAGCTTCAGCATCATTCCTTCCAAAGAAATCCCAGGGCTGATCTCCTTCAGAATGGACTGGTTGGATCTCCTTGGCTACCTCAGGGAGCTTCAAATAATGGAGCAGGCCTCTTTTGCTTAAGGCTTCTTTCCGAGTAATGTCTGGAGATTCACCCACGTTGGTGTCAAAGAGTGTTGTGTCCAGCGCTCAGACTCATCCAGCCCTCTCATCCTCTGTCGTCCCCTTCTCCTCCTGCCCCCAATCCCTCCCAGCATCAGAGTCTTTTCCAATGAGTCAGCTCCTCGCATGAGGTGGCCAAAGTACTGGAGTTTCAGCTTCAGCATCATTCCTTCCAAAGAAATCCCAGGGCTGATCTCCTTCAGAATGGACTGGTTGGATCTCCTTGGCTACCTCAGGGAGCTTCAAATAATGGAGCAGGCCTCTTTTGCTTAAGGCTTCTTTCCGAGTAATGTCTGGAGATTCACCCACGTTGGTGTCAAAGAGTGTTGTGTCCAGCGCTCAGACTCGCGCCTGTGCTCTGGCCCCGCCCTCTCCCTTATTTCCGATGCCCCGCCCTCATGTTCTCCTTATCACCTTTTTTCTGACCTCAGAGTCCCTGCACTTGCTAACTTTTTTCCTCATTCAGTCGTCACTGCCACTTGCCTCTCCACACTCTAAAGCAGCCCTGTACACTGCCTCTTCTTTGCAATACTGTTCCTGACTGAAACCGTATTTATTTGTTTGCAGTTTGTCCCGCACCCCAGCTAAACTCAGTGGGAACTTGGCCCAGGTCCTCTTGTTCTCAGCTGAACCCCCAGTGCTCATAAACCATAAATAGTCTTGAATGAAGGGGTGAGGAGTGAACATCTGAATAATCACTGCCAGGCAATTGCCAGCTCTTTCCTGCAAATCTGACCTGTAGCAGCACTGTAGGAGGCTGGCAGACAGCTCCTTGAGGCTCCACCTCTCTAGCAGGGCTGAATGATGGCACAGTTACCACCTAGCTCTTGCTGAGTTTGCCCAGGCCCAGGGAAGAGGCACTCTGAGTGACAGGTGAGCAGCAGAGAGCTCTGGTTTGGCCATAGATAGATCCCCTCCTGCTCAGTGACCATACAAAAAGGAGCTAGAAGGCTGGAGGGCAGGCACGGGATCCCCAGGTAGGGAGCAGGTCCCTTTGGTGTTCTGCTCTCTACTTTTCATCCCCTTTGGTTCCCACAAAACCCCAACATTTGATTAAGCATCCAGTCCATTGCTGGTGCACAACCTCCAACACATTTGTGTCTCTGTGTCGGCAATCGTGAAAAGCATTTCTCTATTAACAGGCGGATGACCCAAGAAAGCATCCATACTTTCCACTTAATCATCAAATTGCAGTTAATCAGAATCAACCAAGACACATTTGCAAAAAGAACTGCAAACTGCAATAGTTTAAGATATCAGCTACTTAGGAACAGGTGCCTTTCCCAAGCTTGCTCTGCAGGTATAATGCTGCATGTTACTATCAATTCATCGCTCTGAATTCCACTGTTTATTTGTGGGTTGCTACTTTGCATGGCCATTTCTAGATAGTTTTTGTCTGTTTCCAAGAAGTAAGGCAATGTTCAGTTGGTTTAACAGACCAGGCTGCTCAGTTTTATCCCAGCCTTGGTATTTGGGCTGCCTTGAATTAGGAGCTACACTCCACTGCCTCGCTAGAAATGTCTGCCTTTAGGTGGAGTAAACGTTTTGTTTATTTAACACTTTTATTCAGAATATGTTCCCTAAATTTTTGTATTTCTCCAGGTCAATTTAATGACTCCTCTCTAGCTTTCCTTGGTTCTCCTCCTCAACTTCTGGCGTTTGGTTCATCTTTATAGAGTAACTTCTGCTAGGTTAGGGGGCTGCTCACAGACTCAGATGACTTGGGTATCTCCGGGGGAGGGCACTGGCCTGTAAGTATGCAGAATCAGGCTCCTGACTCAAAGGGGACGCCCCTCGACCTTGACTTTCCTGGAAGCGGGACTCCGTGGACTGGGAGTCCCCAGTGCCCCGGGAGGGAGTCAGCGTCCAGATACGTCTGTCTGCAGAATTAAAGCGTGAAGGTGGCCCCTTCTGCCCAGGGCCGCAGCGGGGACTCGGGGTTGGGGGCCAGTGAGGAGGTGGCTTCAGCATCTCTCCCCGTTGCTCCCTCCCCCGCACGTGTTCGCGTTCCAGGGCAGCCTGGGACAGCCGGAGCGGGGAAAGCTCCGGGCGGGGCGCCCCAGCGGGGCGAGGGGGCTCGTTCGTGTTTATTATAACTTCACTCCCTTTTAAAGGAAAGCTATGCCCGGAATCCGGGAGGTGGCGAGCGAAGCCGGCGGGGAGGACGTGACCCGCGCGCTCCGCAGGCCGTGTNCCTGCCGGCGGGCGCTCAGCGAGCGGCGGCCGCGGCGGCTCGGGGGTCCCGAGGCGGCCCGGGCTCGGCGTGCGCAGCCACCATGACGGGAAGGTAACTGTCCCTCCCTGCGCCCCTGGGTGGCGGGCGCCGCGGGCCCGGGAGGGGACGCCTGGGGCGCCGGGCTGGGCGGGGCTGCGGGCAGGACCCCGGCCAGCCCAGACCCCTGCGGGCACCCCGGCCTCACCAGGCCGCGGCCCCTCCACCTCTCCCCCTCCCCGGGTGGCAGCGCTGGTCAGGTCAGGGGCGCCTGCCCCGCTCCCGCGCGTCCAGCCCTCTGGCCGGCCCCGGGCAGCGGCAGGTGAAGGGTCTGTCCTGTCCCGGACGATGGAGCCATTATCACACCCGCCTCCTCCTCCCGAGGCTAGCGCTCCGAGGGGCCAGGGACTTGCTCAAGGTCACCGCCAACTGAAAGGCACGGCGTCAAAACCCAGGCGGTCGGCTCCCGCCGGCTTCCCTGTCCCCTCGCTGGGTGACCCTGGTGACAGGTCACCTCTGGAGCCTTCTGTTTCCTGCTCAGCAGACGGGGGTGGTAAAAATGGTAAACGGTCGGTCTGGGGACCTAGGCAGACCTGCCCCCACACAGGCTGCACAGGGATGGGTTGAACCCCAGAAACCTGGTTTCCACTTTTATGTCCCTTGTGGCCATTTCACAGATGAGATGACTGACGCCCCATAGGCCAAGTGACTCACCAGGCCAGTCACATGTCCACCAGTGTCTAGCCAGTGCTGGCCCCCGCAACCCTTTCTGGAACCTGGCTGGGTACAAGTGCATGACTCAGGGGTGGGAGGGGCTGGTCTCTGAGGCCCACAGGCCCCCTTCTAGCCAAGCCCTGGGAGGAGGATGCTCTTCTTTATGACCCCTTGACTTGGCGCTGGAGGCTGGAGGGGACCCCGTGCCTTTGCTGGGGAAAGGAGCTTGGAGAGGCAGTACTCAGAAATGGGGAGCAGCCACAGAGGGCAGAGTGGTGGCCCCAAAACCTAGGCGATGTGCAGGGCAGTCACCCAGCCTTCGGGGTCACACAGATCGCTAAAGGCTATGGCCTGGAGTCCTAGTGCAGTCCCAGGAGCCAGCACAGATCCTGTTATCTGGGGAGTCCTGTGCTTCACCCGCGGTTTACTTCCCAAACCTCCCACCGCAGCAGCCCAGGTCTGCCGACAAAGCCCGCTCCCAGTGCTCACCCCTCCTAGTGTGCTCTTGCCTTCCTGTCCCTCGCAGGGCACCCCTGCCGGCTGCCTCACTCCCCACCCTCTAAGCTCCCGAGGCAGAAGGGGGGGGGGGGCGAGAACAGGGACAGAATCAGGAGCAGCGACAGATGGGTGTTGGTGTGGGGCTGGGATGCGTGACAGGTGGTTTTCCAGGCACAGCGGAGATCAGAGATCGTTAAGGCCGAGCTGCAGGATGCCAGCTTCCATAGTAGCTTCAGCTCTGATGCTCTGGGGTGGGGAGAGGCAGAAACCCAGAGGCACCTCTGTTCCCTCAGCAGGAATTCTTTCCCCCCTGAATCCCGAGGGTCTTCAGGGGAGAGGGGCGTATCAGGTTGGCCAGAGGACAGCACCGCAGGAGAAGCTGGGAATGCAGGCCAGGGTGGGAACAGCGGCCAGCCTGCTCCAGCTGCTGCCCGGCTCCAGTGGGCCCCCGATCCCGAAAGATGCTAGTCACCAAATGACACAGGAACTGGAGTGAGCCTTGGAAAACTCTGAGTTGGGTTAAAAGTAAAATTGCTCATCTTAGAGAGTTAGGGGCTCCCTTGGTGCCTCAGACAGTAAAGAATCTGCCTGCGTTGTGGGAGATCTGGGTTCTATCCCTGGGTCAGGAAGATCCCCTGGAGAAGGGAATGGCTGTCCACTCCAGTACTCCTGCCTGAAGAATTCCCTGGACAGAGGAGCCTGGCGAGCTACAATCCACTGAGGTTGCAAAGAGTTGGACACGACTGAGCAGTGAATGCCTTCACTCCCTCACTAGGAAAAACCCAGAAACAAAGAGGTAACAGAAATGTTAACAGAAAGAAAGAAAGAAAATAGCCCGTGGCCCCACCCTTCAGAAATGCGCTCAGTAGCATTTTGGTGGTTTTCTTCTTTTCTTATGTATTCTGCTCTTTTGTTTTTCACACGCTGTGAGTGATCTGTGAGCCCACGCTCCCATCCTCCTTTGAAGTTGGCCTGCCACATGTGGCATCCATGCCAGGGCTGGCTGACCTCCCTTCCACAGGCAGGCATAGGGGCCAGCTGGCAGAGGAATGGACATCTGACCCAGCCTTTGGGGTGGGTGAGGTTTTTCCTGTCCCAGAAGCTGTGGAGTTTCATTTTCATTCTGTTTCGTGCCACCGTGCCCTCTACACATCCACTACCCCCATGAGATGCCAGGGCAGTTCTCACACCTGGATGCTGGTTTTCCCCACATCATCCTTGGTGCCCAGACCAGACTGATTTTTGGAAATTACCCTCTCCTTGTACACCTCCTGCACCTTCTGGGTTCTCCCTGCCAAAGGTGTAAAGCCCCAGCCCTCCAAGCAGGCAAGACAAGAGGGAGGTGGGTGGGGGAGCTGCTGAAGTGACCTGGAGTGCCACGCATAGCTGGGCACTTTGGAACTACTCCTCTGAGTACTGTTAGGAAAGGGGCTGCTGAGGAAGAGACAGGGGAGACCAGCCAGGTGGCAAGCAGTGATGAAGCCTCTCCTTGGCAGCCATGGGGCAAGAGAAGAGGAGAGGGATTCAGGGGACCTGGGAGGTGGAGTCTGGACCCAGGGCAGGTGCCCAGTTTGTGGTGGCAGGTGTGGGAGTGGACACAGAGCTGGTTTGGGCCATGAAGCATTTGGAGAGTGGTGGTAAGTCTCAGGGGAAACCCTGAGACTGGACCTGAGGGCCTGTAGCCCAGAAGGCTGAGCAAGGCCACAAGAGTGGATGAGGCCTGGGACATGGGCGTGGTTATTTAGGGAGGCTCCGTGCTATGGAAAGAGGCTCAGCCCTGGCTGCAGCCCCGAGAACTCTGGACTTAAAAACACCGTGTCTTTGTCCCAGCTGAAGGGACCTTTGACGTCAACGTTTTCCAACCTTGAGCGGGTTACCTCCCCTGCCCAGGGAGCGGACCTGTCCGCGGCCGCCCTCCAGGGGGAGCCTGGGGCACAGCGCGCACAGCTGTGCGCTCAGTGGCTTGGCCTGTTGGAGGGGAGGCCCACCCGCCACGTGACCGACCCCCACGGAGCCGCCAGCTCACAGCCGGGCCGTGCTGGGCACAGTGCAGAGTGGGGCTGCTGGGTTCCTGTCCTCACACCTACCAGCCCCCTCCCCCTGTCCACCTCACCCCCCAGTGGTCCCAGATGGCCCCCACCCTCTTCAGGAATCTGCCCAGTGACTCCCTCAGCAGAGGAGCCTGCCCGGGAGCAGCTAGGGGGGCAGCCAGAGCCCCTGGGCCAGCACACGGGGCTGGATGGGCTCAGGGGTTTAAGCAAAGTGTGGAGCAGGTGACAGGGGATGGGCAGCTGGGCCCTGGGGGACTGGGCCTGACTGGGCCCCGCCCATGGCCCTCCCCTCCTCCCTTTTCTTCTGGTGGAGACTCCCCTCTCTGGCTGGCCAGGGGAGTGCTATGGGGCCTGATCTATAGTGTGTGCAGTTCCATGCTGTAACACCTCTTACTTGGGCTCACTTCAAGCTACCAAGGTGATGTGAACCAGTTCCCAGAATTCCCGAAAACTGAGCACTCGGCACTTGTGAGCTGGCCTGCTGCTTGGGGAGCGACTGGGCTCTCCCTGCACAGCGGCTGACCTACCTCTCCAGCCACACGGCCGCTCTCTGCTCCCAGCTACTATGTGCAGTCACACTTAAACCATCCTTAGAGCTTCATTTCTGCCGGGGGATAAGGGAGGAAGGAAGGGGAGCAGAGGGAGGCACCTGAACAGTCCTTCTTGTTCTGTTTATTCAGATCTTCTGAATTTTGGATGATGACTGTTCATTCAAGATGACCTAATAAGATGATCTTAATGAGATGCTCACGTGAAATGACTGTATCCCACTAAGATGAGATGTCTCATATATGTGTATATAAAACCAAACATACATGCACAGTAAGAAAATACAATCACTCAAAATGTCCTGATGGAATTATCATTCATCTCAGCCATGCCAAAGGATCTGGTGAGTTGTCTTCAGCCCCCCAGTGAGACTGGCTCTGGCAGAGAGGCTGTGGTGGTATCACTGGCTGCCCTGGGGATGGCACTCACCGCCCAGAAAGAGATAGCAACCCCGCCTCCCAGCTTCGTGCTGCTTCTGGGGCCCTTGTCTCTTAGTAAGCAGCATAGTTGCATTCTTCACTATGTGTGTGCTGCTTTAACATTTGGGATATGACTCCCATGCCATGAAATTCACCATCAGAGTGTGCAGGTCAGTGGTTTATAGTGTATTTACCAGGTTATGCAGCTATCACCACTAATTCTGAATATTTTCATCACCCCAAAAGAAACCCCTTTGCAGCTAATCCCTTCTTCCCCCAGCCCCTGGCAATCACTAGTTTGCTTTCTGTCTCTACAGGTTTGCCTGTTCTGGACATTTCATATAAATGGAGCCATACATTATGTGGCCTCTTTTTCTTTTTTTTTTCCTGCCTAGCTTCTTTCATTTAGCATAATGTTTCAAGTTTCATTTATATTGTTGTATGAATCAGTACTTTGTTCCTTTTTTGACCAAATAATATGCCCTTATATGGATAAACCACATTTTATCTGTATACTCATTTGTGGTGGAAATTTTGTTTCCACTTTTGGCTCTTATGAATAAGTGTTGCTGTGATTATCCCTACATATATTGTCTACTATCTGGAGAATATACCTAAGAGAGGAATTTTGGGATCCTATAATAACTTTATGCTAAACTGAGGAATTGCCAGGCTGTATTCCAAGTAACTGCATCAATTTTACATTCACAGCAAGAATGTCTGAGGGTTCCATTTTCTCCACTTACCGTTATCTGTTTTCATAGGTGTAAAGTGACACCACACTATGGTTTTGACTTTTATTTCCATAGTGACTTGTGATCTTGGACACTTTTTCAGGAGCTTATTGGCTGCTTGTTGATCTTATCTGGAGAGATGTCTAGTTAAATTCTGTGACTGTTTTAAGATTGGGTTCTTTTTATCACTGGATTTTAAGAGTTCATGTATTCTGGATACTAGATATTTATCAGATATATAATTTGCAAACATTTTCTGCTGTGGGTTGTCTTCACTTTCCTGGTAGTGTCCTTAAATACACAGAAGTTCTAAACTTTGGTTAAGTCCTACTTATTTCTTTGTGCCTGGAGTCTGAGCTGCACCTGCAGGGTCTTTTGTTGCTGTGTGTGAGCTCTTCAGTTGTAGCACATGGGGTACTTTCTCTGCAGTTTTGGGGTCTTACTTCCCATACCAGGGATGGGACCTGTGCCCCCATGTTGCAAGGCAGATGATTAACCAGCAAGTCCCTATTTATTTATTTCTGATGGCTGAGTTTTTGGTGTCATATTGAGGAAATGTACCTAATTTATAAATATTTACACATATGCTTTTTTTCCCCTGGAGTTTTTAAAGTTAATTCTTAATATTTCAGTTTTCAGTACCTGAGTCGGTTTCTATTTCTGTATTTTATAAGTCAGTTTTTATAAATGACCTGCAGTGGAGGTTTCTTTTGCATGTGACTATTCAGTGGTTCTAGCATCATTTGTTGACAAGACTATTCTTTTATCATTGAATTGTCTTGGCAGGCTTGTCAAAAGTCAGTTGACCTATAATAAAAGCCATATATGATAAACCCAGAGCAAACATTATCCTCAATGGTGAAAACTTGAAAGCATTTTCCCTAAAGTCAGGAACAAGACAAGGGTTCTCTCACCACTACTATTCAACATATTTTTGGAAATTTTACCCACAGCAATCAGAGAAGAAAAAGAAATAAAAGGAATCCAGATTGCAAAAGAAAAAGTAAAACTCTCACTGTTTGCAGATGACATGATCCTTTACATAGAAAACCCTATTACTAGAGCTAATCGATGAATATAGTAAAGTTGCAGGATATGGAATTAACACACAGAAATCCCTTGCATTCCTCTACACCAACAATGAGAAAACAGAAAGAGAAATTAAGGAAACAATTCCATTCACCATTGCAATGAAAATAATAAAATACTTAGGAATAAATTTACCTAAAGAAACAAAAGACCTATATATAGAAAACTATACAACATTGATGAAAGAAATCAAAGATGACACAAATAGATGGAGAAATATACCATGTTCATGGATCAGAAGAATCAATATAGTGAAAATGAGTATACTACCCAAAGCAATCTATAGATTCAGTGCAACCCCTATCAAGCTACCAATGGTATTTTTCACAGAACTAGCAGCAGCAGAACAAATAATTTCACAATTTGTGTGGAAATACAAAAAATAAGACCTATATATAGAAAACTATACAACATTGATGAAAGAAATCAAAGATGACACAAATAGATGGAGAAATATACCATGTTCATGGATCAGAAGAATCAATATAGTGAAAATGAGTATACTACCCAAAGCAATCTATAGATTCAGTGCAACCCCTATCAAGCTACCAATGGTATTTTTCACAGAACTAGCAGCAGCAGAACAAATAATTTCACAATTTGTGTGGAAATACAAAAAAACCTCGAGTAGCCAAAGCAATTGAGAAAGAAGAGTGGAACTGGAGGAATCAACCTGCCTGACTTCAGACTACACTACAAAGCTACAGCCATCTAGACAATATGGTACTGACACAAAGACAGAAATATAGATCAATGGAACAAATAGAAAGTCCAGAGATAAATCGATGCACCTATGGATACCTTATCTTTGACAAGGGAGGCAAGAATATACAATGGAGAAAAGACAATCTCTTTAACAAGTGGTGCTGGGAAAATTGGTCAACCACCTGTAAAAGAATGAAACTAGAACACTTTCTAGCACCATACACAAAAATAAACTCAAATGGTTTAAAAATCTAAATGTAAGACCAGAAACTATAAAACTCCTAGAGGATAACATAGGCAAAACACTCTCTGACATAAATCACAGCAAGATCCTCTATGACCCATCTCCCAGAATACTGGAAATAAAAGCAAAAATAAACAAATGGACCTAATTAAACTTAAAAGCTTTTGCACAATGAAGGAAACTCTAAGCAAGGTGAAAAAGAAGGCTTAAGAATGGGAGACAACAATAGCAAATGAAGCAACTGACCAAAAATTAATCTCAAAAATAGACAAGCAGCTCATACAGTTCAATACCAGAAAAATAAACGACCCAATAAAAAAAATGAGCCAAAGAACTAAGCAAACATTTCTTCAAAGAAGACAAACAGATGGCTAACAAACACAAGATGCTCATAAGATCACTCATTATCAGAGAAATGCAAATCAAAACCACAATGAGGTATCATCTCACGCTGGTCAGAATGGCTGCTGTCAAAGTCTACAAACAATAAATGCTGGAGAGGGTGCACAGAAAAAGGAACCCTCTTACACTGTTGGTGGGAATGCAAATTAGTACAGCCACTGTGGAGAACAGTGTGGAGATTCCTTAAAAAACTGGAAATAGAACTACCTTATGACCCAGCAATCTCACAGCTGGGCATACACACTGAGGAAACCAGAATTGAAAGAGACACACGTACCCCAATGTTCATCACAGCACTGTTTACAATAGCCAGGACATGGAAGCAACCTAGATGTCCATCAGCAGACGAATGGATAAGAAAGCTGTGGTACATATACACAATAGAATATTACCCAGATATTAAAAAGAACACATTTGAATAAGTTCTAATGAGGTGGATGAAACTGGAGCCTACTATACAGAGTGAAGTAAGTCAGAGAGAAAAACACCAATACAGTATCAGTTCAGTTCAGTTCAGTTCAGTCACTCAGTCGTGTCTGACTCTTTGCGACCCCATGAATCATAGCATGCCAGGCCTCCCTGTCCATCACCAACTCCAGGAGTTCACTCAGACTCACATCTATCGAGTCAGTGATGCCATCCAGCCATCTCATCCTTGGTCATCCCCTTCTCCTCCTGCCCCCAAGCCCTCCCAGCATCAGAGTCTTTTCCAATGAGTCAACTCTTCGCATGAGGTGGCCAAAATACTGGAATTTCAGCTTAGCATCATTCCTTCCAAAGAAATCCCAGGGCTGATCTCCTTCAGAATGGACCGGTTGGATCTCCTTGCAGTCCAAGGGACTCTCAAGAGTCTTCTACAACACCACAGTTCAAAAGCATCAATTCTTTGGTGCTCAGCCTTCTTCACAGTCCAACCTTCACATCCATACATGACCACTGGAAAAACCATAGCCTTGACTAGACGGACCTTAGTTGGCAAAGTAATGCTTCTGCTTTTCAATGTGCTATCTAGGTTGGTCATAACTTTCCTTCCAAGGAGTATATTAATGCATACATATGGAATTTAGAAAGATAATGATGACTCTTATTTGTGAGACAGCAAAAGAGACACAGAGGTAAAGAACAGGCTTTTGGACTCTGTGGGAGAAGGCAAGGGTGGGATTTGAGAGAATAGCATTGAAACATGCATATAACCATATGTGAAGTAGAGGACCAGCCCAAGTTTGATGCATGAAACAAGGAACTGAAAGCCAGTGCACTGGGACAACCCTGAGGGATGGGATGGGATGCGGAGGGAGGTGGGAGAAGGTTTCAGGATGGGGGAAAACATGTACACCCATGGCTGATTCATGTCAATGTATGGCAAAAACACTACAATATTGTAAAGTAATTAGCCTCCAATTAAAATAAATAAAATTTAAAAATCAGTTGACCATGGATGTGTGGGATTATTTCTGAATTCTCAATCCTATTCCATTGATGTATCTGTCTATCCTTATGCCAGTAATTTACTGTTTTGATTACTGTAACTCAGTAGTAAGTTAGGAAATTGGAAAATGTGAGTCCTCTGGTTTTGTTCTTCAAGTTGTTTTCAATAACTATTCTGAGTTCCTTGCATTTGTTTCCATGTGAATTTTAGGATTACCTTGTCCATTGCTACTAAAAAGGCAGTTGGAATTTTAATAGGGATGGTGTTGAATCCATAGGACATGTGTGGGAGGGGGAAATATTGCTATCTTAACAATGTTAGGTTTTCTAATCCATGAACATGGGATGTCTTTCTTTTCTTTAGGTATTCTTTAATTTCTTTCAACAATGTTGTGTAGTTATCAGTATATATAACATGTGTGCAAGCTCAATCATGTCTTACTCTTTGCAGCCTCATGGGCTAGCATCCTCTGTCCATGGAATCTTCCAGGCAAGAATACCAAAGTGGGTTGCTTTTTCCTACTCCAGGGACTCTTCATGACCCAGAAATTGAACCCACTGCACTGGCAGGCAGATTCTTTACCACTGTGCCACCTAAGGCTTACACTTCTTTGGTTTAATTTATTTCTAAGTATTTTTTCCTTTTGATGCTATTTGATCCCATGGATAGAGGAGCCTGACGGGCTACAGTCCCTGGGGTCACAAAGAGTCAGACATGACTGAAGCAACCTAGCTTGCACACATAGCCATTCCTGTCTTCTTTTGGTTGCTGTTTGTATAGTATATCTTTGACATTCTCTTACTTTCCAGCTTTCTGTGGTTTTGAATGTAAAGTGAGTCTCTTGTAGAAAGCATATAATTGGATCACATTTAAAATATTCATTTAAAAGAAGTTTAAAAACTTTTTGATTGGAAAGTTTAATACATTTCAATTCAGTTCTGTCACTCAGTCGTGTCTCATTCTTTGCGACCCCATAGACTGCGGCATGCCAGGCTTCCCTGTCCATCACCAACTCCTGGAGCTTGCTCAAACTAATATTCATCGAATCGGTGATGCCATCCAACCACCTCATCCTCTGTTTTCCCCTTCTCCTGCCTTCAGTTTTTTCCAGCATCAGGGTCTTTTTCGATGTGTCAGTTCTTCGCATCAGGTGGCCAAAGTATTGGAGGTTCAGCTTCAGCATCAGTCCTTCCAGTGAGTGTTCAGGACTTATTTCCTTTAGGATGAACTGGTTTAATCCATTTATGTTAATGTAATTACTAATAACTGGGGTTTACATCTGCCACTTTGCTATTTTTTTCTATATATCATGTCTTTTTTTGTTTCTCAGTTCCTACACCATTGCCTTCTTTTGTGTTATTTCGTTATGCAGTCTTAAGCCAAATGGGAAAAAAGGTTTACAAACAAAAAATACATTTGTATTGCCTTTTATATTTATCTTATGGTTACTGTTACTGCTCTTAGTTTCTTCATGTGGATTTGAATTGTCTAGCATCCTTTCATTTCACCCTTTGATATTTCCTTTTAACTCTAGGATTTCTATTTGGTTCCATTTTATCATTTCTATCAATTGATGTTCTACATTTGATAATGCATCATATTCATGCTTTTCTTTAGGTTTTTAGATCTGGCTTCCTTTAGTTCTTTGAACATATTTAAATTAGCTGATTTGAAGTCTGTCTAGTAAGTCTAACATCTGGGCTTCCTCAAGGCTTCCTTTCTACTGATTGCTCTTCTTTTTTCCCCCTGTGTCTAGGTCATTTTTTGTTGTTTCTTTGCAAGTATCTTAACTTTTGCTGAGAATGTAACTTTTCAAATAAAATAATGTGGTGTGGCAGCTTTGGAAGCAAGATTCTCCCTAATCCCCTGGTTGTGTTGGTGCTGCTTATGATTTCTTTGTTTGTTTAGTGACTTTCCTGAACTTACTCTGTAAAGTCTGTATCTCTATCATTTGTGGCCACTGCAGTCTCTGCTTGGTTAGTTTAGTGGCCAGCTAATGACTGGACAGAGATTTTTTTTTTCTTCAACCATGCTGCATGGCCTGTGGGATCTTAGTTCCCTAACCAGGGGTTGAACCTGAGTCCCCTGCATGCCTGCACAGGAAGCTTGGCATCTTAGCCACTAGACTACTATGGAAGTCCTTGGATAGAGATATTTTTGAATGCTTTGAAACTGTTGACTTTAAAAAATGCACAATGTGCGAGTTGTGAGTTAAGTTTTATCTGGGTCAAAGTGCGGGCTATACCCCGGGAGATAGCATTTTAGATAGCTCTGAGAAGCTGCTCTCAGTGGGGTAGGGGGGAAGGTCAATATACGTAGGATTTTGGTGACAGGAGAACACGTGCAACTAAGCACATTTTTTTTGGCAAAAGGGTTCTGCTAGTCATGAGGAACTGCCTCACCATGAAGGATTTTAGTGCTTTTCTCGATATGAGAAGATATCTAACTATAATACCTGTTCTACCAGTTTTTCTCAGAGCACAGAGTGCCTCATTTCTGCTCTCCATCCTAATCTCCTTTCAGAGACTGTTGAAAGTTAGCAGATACAGCAGCACCTGATTTAACTCTTGTAGAGGTAGACGGCAAGTGCCGATGGCAAGTGCCAAAATTTGTAGTTGACAAAATCAGTGTCTCCCAGCTTTTATGGAAGGCTCTGAATGTATTTTTGGGCACATTTTCAACATTCAACCTGGCATTTTACAACTCTGCCCTAGTCCTCACTTCCTGCTGTATGGAGCTAAAAGGATCTGTCCAGAGTGAAAACTTAGGACCTTCTAAGGTCTTTCCTGAGCATACACACAGCCCTGGGCATGTACACGGCCTTCCAGGTTCCCAGGGATATGTCAGTTCTTTTCAGAGCTCCCAAGCACATCTAATTCCTTGGTTTTTCCTTTTAAGCTTCTTTAAGTTAGTCATCTGCTTGCCAACCGTTATCCATTGTCTGTGACAATGATATCATAAGTGGTTATGATAGTAATATATTTGAAAAACTCTCCCTAAGAGAGGCTTCCAGCACTGGGTTGGTATGACTGAGGTCACATAAAGAAAAGCCTTCAAGTGTGATCTTCAAAGGAAGACCAGGTCATTCTTTGGGAATGAAGCCTTGAAAGAATTTCAGCCCTCTTCTCCCCCATTACTGGGAATGTCGGCAGTTACTTTTCTAGGCAGCTACAGAGTTAGGAATTGGGGATTAAGGTACTAAGATAAATTAAAATACCATAAAAGTGTTCTTACGAAGATTTAGATTTTTTTTTTGCTTTTATTCCCTCCCAGTTATTTTTTAGCTTATCTATTTTTATTGAAATATAATATTAATTTTAGAAAATGTGCAATATAATGATTTGATATTTGTATATATTGTGAAATAATCACACAGTAAGTCTAGTTAACACCTGACACCATAATTATAAAAATTTTTTTTCCTTGTGATGGAAACTTTTAAGATTTATTCTCTTAGCAACTTTCAAATATGAAATACAGTATTAATAACTATAGTCACCCTGCTGTACATTATATCCCCATGACTTATTTATCTTATAAATGGAATTTAGTACTCTTTGATTCCTTCCACCCATTTTGGCCACTTCCCATCCCCCACCTCTGGTAGCCATCAAACTATTCTCTGTATCTGACCTGGGCTTTTGTTTCTAAAATTCCACATGTAAAAATAAATAAAATAAAATTCCACATGTAAGTGTGATCCTGCAGTATTTTCTTTCTCTGACTTATTTCACTTAGCATAATGCCCTCATGTTTCGTCCACATTGCTGCATATGGCAAGATTTCATTTTTTTTTTTTTTTTTGCTGCACTGAGTCTTCATTGCTGCTTGGGGCTTTCTCTAGTTTTGGGGAGAGAGGGGCACTCTTCATTGTGGTGTGCTTCTTATTGTGGTGGCTTCTTATTGCAGAGCATGGGTTTTAGGTGCAGGGGCATCAGTGGTTGCAGCTCAAGGGCTAAGTGGGTGTGGTTTGCAAGTTGCAGAGCATGGACTCAGTAGTTGTGGCACACAGGCTTAGTTACTCTGTGGCATGTGGAATCCTCCTGGACCAGGGATCAAACCTGTGCTCCCTGTGTTGGCAGGTGGATTCTTAGCCACTTCCACCAGGCAAGTTCCTTTGTTCTCTTTTATGGCCAAATAGTATTCCATTTATATACCACATCTTCTTTATCCATTCATCCATCAATGAACACTTTAGGTTGTTTTCATACCTTCAGTTCAGTTCAGTTCAGTCGCTCAGTCGTGTCCGACTCTTTGTGACCCCATGAATTGCAGCACGCCAGGCCTCCCTGTCCGTCACCAACTCCCAGAGTTCACTCAGACTCATGTCCATTGAGTCGGTGATACCATCCAGCCATCCCATCATCCATCATCCCCTTTTCCTCCTGCCCCCAAGCCCTCCCAGCATCAGAGTCTTTTCCAATGAGTCAGCTCTTCACATGAGGTGGCCAAAGTATTGGAGTTTCAGCTTTAGCATCATTCCTTCCAATGAACACCCAGGACTGATCTCCTTTAGAATGGACTGGTTGGATCTCCTTGCAGTCCAAGGGACTCTCAAGAGTCTTCTCCAACACTACAGTTCAAAGGCATCAATTCTTTGGCGCTCAGCTTTCTTCACAATCCAAATCTCACATCCATACATGACTAATGGAAAAACCATAGCCTTAACTAGATGGACCTTTCTTGGCAAAGTAATGTCTCTGCTTTTCAATATGCTATCTAAGTTGCTCATAACTTTCCTTCCAAGGGGTAAGCATCTTTTAATTTCATGGCTGTGGTCACCATCTGCAGTGATTTTGGAGCCCCCAAAAATAAAGTCTGACACTGTTTCCACTGTTTCCCCATCTATTTCCCATGAAGTGATGGGACCAGATGCCATGATCTTTGTTTTCTGAATGTTGAGCTTTAAGCCAACTTTTTCACTCTCCTCTTTCACTTTCATCAAGAGTTTGGCTTTTGTAAATAATGCTGCAATGAACTTTGAATATCTTTTCAAATTAGTGTTTTTGTTTCCTTCAGATAAATACCCAGAAGTGGAATTGCTGGATCATATTGTAGTTCTATTTTTAAATCATTTTGAGGAAACTCTATACTGTTTCCATGGTGGCTGCATCAATTTACATTCCCTTGAACAGTATGCAAAGCTTCCTTTTTCCCCACATCCTCACCAATACTTGTTATTTCTTGTCTTCTTGGTAATAGCCTTTCTGACAGGTGAGAGGTGATATCTCATTGAGGTTTTGACTTGCATTTTCTTAATGATTATGATTATAATATATTGAGCATATTTTCACATACCTTTTGGTCATCCATATGTCTTCTGAGCTGTTTTTCTTGCTGTCTGGTTACTGCAAGTCTTTGGTTAATTTATAGAGTTCTGAAAACAGTGACTGACAGTTTGTGCTAGTTTTTTCATTGCTTTTGTGGTGGTTGTTTAGTCCCTAAGTTGTGTCTGACACTTTGCGACCCCATGGACTGTAACCTGCCAGGCTCCTCTGTCCATGGGATTTCCCAGAGAAGGATACTGGAGTGGGTTGCCATTTCCTTCCCCCGGGAATCGTCCCGATCCAGGGATTGAACCCATGTCTCCTGCACTGGCCAGCGGATTCTTTACTGCTGAGCCACCAAGGAAATCCTCCATTGCTTTTACGGACGGACAGACTTTCAGAGGTCCTTATTCTGCCATGTTTCCTGACATCATTTTTGCTGGGTTTTCATAATGGGTTGCCATTTCCTTCCCCCGGGAATCGTACCGATCCAGGGATTGAACCCATGTCTCCTGCACTGGCCAGCGGATTCTTTACTGCTGAGCCACCAAGGAAATCCTTCATTGCTTTTACGGACGGACAGACTTTCAGAGGTCCTTATTCTGCCATGTTTCCTGACATCATTTTTGCTGGGTTTTCACAACTGTGTTCTCTGGAGCCAGAATGCTGGACAGGGAGGCCTGCATGACTGGCAGCCTCACCCTGCAAGAGAGGCTGCAGAATGGGAAAACAAGGCTATGCAGAGGTTTGGGATTTGGACTCAGTTAGTCACTAAATTTCTCTCAATTTCTAGCCTCTGGTGCCCCCTTTACAGTAAATATTTGTTGAATCAATTAATGTTTGGTAATCTTGGACTTGAACTTCATTTAAAATGGTGATGTGCAAAACAGTTGTGGCTATTGCCTCCCTCCCAGGTCTATCCACCCTGTGGACATGTTCCCTCATTAAATGTAACTGTGACTCTGGCTGAGAGCTCTGGGTTCTAGAGATCAGAATTTCCATACGGGTCAGGTTGAATGGAGGCTGGTAAGAGGGGCCTAGGCCTTGGGCCATCAGCTTGAAGCTGCCCTAAGAAAACTCTATGCCCTAGCTTTCTTAAGCATTGAGCTCTAAATCAGAAGGCAGGAGGTGATCCTTCTTCTTGTTGGCTCCAGGCTCAGCTTCTCTATGCCCTTTTAGCCCCTGGTGCCACCTTAAGAAAATATTTATTGAATTGATCAGTACTTGGTACCTTTGGACTGCACACAATGCTTGTAGTCACCTGGCTGTGTGTGGGGGTTGACTCCCAGAGCAGTTAATGAGCACTTACTTCCTTGAGTTTGAATTTATTGGGCATTGTTCGTTCTTTGACATGTAGGCCTGGCATCCGAGTGCTGATGGATCCCCTCTAAAGCTTCCTCCTTCCCCAGCGTCAGAAGACCAGCATCCTGCTGTCTGGAATGATGGAAGGCAGGGGAGGGTACTGCTCATGCTTTCTGACCTCACTAGAGAGTTTTTTCAGGGAAATGGAATCAATGTGATTTCTGTGAGTGCTGTGGATCATTATTAAATGCTGATCGTGGTTCTTCCTTGGCCATCAGTGGCCACAGTTCAGATGCTGGTCATGGGTGTTAGCACATAGATCACAGTAGCCCCACCAATAAATACCTTTAGGTGAAAATGCATGGAAACCATGCCTTCCTGGGGGTCTTCCATCAGATCCTGCTGCTTCTGCTCTCCGTGAAGAGCTGGGGGCTGCATGCCCTCTAGGTTTTGACGGTGTGAACTTCTTTTGGAGTGGACAGTTCTTTGTTGGCCAGGTCCAGGGACTGGGCTGCGCTGGTCTGGGTCTCCTCTGCTGTGCTTGGCCGCTCAGTCGTGTCCACCTCTGCGACCATGGACTGTAGCCCACCAGGCTCCTCTGTCCGAGGGCTTTCCCAGGCAAGAATACTGGAGTGGGCTGCCATGCCCTCCTCCAGGGGATCTTCCCAACCCAGGGATACCACCCAGGTCTGCCGCATTGCAGGTGGATTCTTTACTGTCTGATCCACCAGGGAAGCCCAAGAACACTGGAGTGAGTAGCCCATCCCTTCTCCAGGGGACCTTTCTGATCCAGGAATTGAACTGGGGTCTCCTGCATTGCAGGCAGATTCTTTGCCAGCTGAGCTACCAGGGAAACTGGGTCTCCCTGGGTCTCCCTGGGTCTCCTAGGTGGCTGCACTTTCTCCGGGAAGGGACAAAGCAGAAAGTGGGCACATGTGTGAATCCCTCATCAGCTTCTTGACTGCAGGATTCCTAAGCTGGCTGAGGTCCATACTGCCCTCCTCAGAGGAGGACATACCATCCTCAGCGTGTTCAGGGGGCTTAGGATTTCCTCGGAGGCTCCTGGCAGCCCGGGATCTCTAGGCAGCCTGCCCTGCCACTGTGGACTCACCTCTGTGCTGGTTGGGATCTTCCCAGCGCGTCCCCTCCCCAGCCGGGACCCAATCCTGCTAGCCTCAGCTTTCACTGCGCTGCCCCCGCGGCGGGAACAATATCCTTTCTATTTGGAGTTGACTCCGCTGCCCTTTGGAGATCGCAGTGCGTAACGTGAGCTCCGGTGCAGAGGGGTGGGTGCCGAGGGAGCCCCCTCCTGCAAGCCGGGCGTCCGGGCCGCGGTGTCCGGTCGTTGGTGGCTGCCCGCGGCCGCACCCGCCCTCCGAGCCTGGGGTCCCTCGACCCGGCGGAGTGGGCGGCAGGAGGGAGGGAGGCCCGTGCCATGGCTACCCGGCTGGGCGCGCTCGCTGCGTCGGGGCTGTACCGGCGGCGCCAGCACCGGCAGAGCCCGCCGCCCGCGGCGCCAGGGTAGGTGGCCCGTGGGGCAGGGCAGGGCAGGGCAGGGGCGCGGGGGACAATGGCCGGAAAGCTGCGGCCACGGGCCTTTCCTCGGACACCCCGCCTGGCCCTTCCGACGGCGGCGGCCGCCCGGCTGCCCGCAGCCCGGGGCGTGGGGACAGCGCCTGGCTTGGCCGCCAGAGTGGAGGCAAGGCGCGGCTTCATCCAGCCGGGGTTACTGATCTGGGATCAGCACTCTTGGGCAGGGCGCTGAGGATGGGGCGCTGAGATAAGTTGTCGAAATAACCGCCGCTGCCGCTTTCAGGCTCCTCGAAACCTTTTGGCCGCTTTCTAGCGGATGGAACTGAGCGGTCAAGGAACCTGCTAGAAATCACTCATCTATAAAAGGGGCTAAGCGGTGACTTGAAGCCAGGTTGGACTGACTAAAAGCCCAAACTGCTCTATCCTGGGGAGAACTGCTGGAGTAGACCAGTGAAGAACGCGTCCTTTGGGACTGGGAGGGAGAGCCTCTGGGGCTCAGGATGGACATCAAGGTGTCTCTGAGGATGAGTTAATCTGGGGTGGAGAGAGTCTGAAGGGCACGTAGATAGTGGAGCCCTCCGAGCGAGAGTGGGGATGGGGGAGGGGGTCCTGGACTCCTTGCATTTGCAGCATCTCAGGGGCCATCTGGGTGGAAAGATCTGCTAGACATTGGGGCAAGAGAGCAGTGGGGGCTGTGGGTTTGTTGTCTTTTGCCTCAAAGCAGCAGGTGGGACCCCCGGGGTGTGGGGGCAGAGTGTGGGGGAGAACTTGAAGGTTGGGAGGAAGGGGTAGGGCTTCAGGGATGAGACAGAGCAGCAGTCACAGAGGTGGGGTGCCTGGAGGACCCGGGGAGAAGAGGAGGTTTAGAGGCTGATGCTCAGCAGTGACCACAGAGCACTGTGGTGGGTGCCTGGGAGGGGAGTGAGCCCGCAAAGATGTCCAGGAGTACGAACGCAGCAAGCAAGAGGCTGTCATGTGGGGAGTGGAGAGCAGAGGCTGCAGAGAGGCACCCGTGGGATTCCTGTTGCAGCTGGACTTGTATCTGCACCAGTGTAGCAGGTCCCTCACCAGGGGCCACACCAGGGCAGGATGAATAAGCCCACTGCTCCAGTGGGGAACTCGGGGCTTGGGAGGCCAAGTGACTTCCCCAAATGAACAGGAACCCTCACCGGTTGGTCTCTGGATGACCCTAGATGTGAGTGGAGGGAGCCATGGGGCAAGGAGTGGGTGACAGGGAAGGGCCAGAGGCCATTGTGGAGGCTGGTTTCATGGTATGAACGCAGCACAAGAACTTGGTCTCGATGCAAGGAGGACAGGGCTGAGAGTGAAGATCAGGCATCAGGAATGTCCCACACGTGCATGCCGCACGTACGTTCATATGCCAACCTCAACTTCCTATTGCCTCGAGCTTCTGGCTTGCGACCTTAGATCTGCTAGACATTGGGGCAAGAGAGCAGTGGGGGCTGTGGGTTTGTTGTCTTTTGCATCAAAGCAGCAGGTGGGACCCCCGGGGTGTGGGGGCAGAGTGTGGGGGAGAACTTGAAGGTTGGGAGGAAGGGGTAGGGCTTCAGGGATGAGACAGAGGAGCAGTCACAGAGGTGGGGTGCCTGGAGGACCCGGGGAGAAGAGGAGGTTTAGAGGCTGATGCTCAGCAGTGACCACAGAGCACTGTGGTGGGTGCCTGGGAGGGGAGTGAGCCCGCAAAGATGTCCAGGAGTACGAACGCAGCAAGCAAGAGGCTGTCATGTGGGGAGTGGAGAGCAGAGGCTGCAGAGAGGCACCCGTGGGATTCCTGTTGCAGCTGGACTTGTATCTGCACCAGTGTAGCAGGTCCCTCACCAGGGGCCACACCAGGGCAGGATGAATAAGCCCACTGCTCCAGTGGGGAACTCGGGGCTTGGGAGGCCAAGTGACTTCCCCAAATGAACAGGAACCCTCACCGGTTGGTCTCTGGATGACCCTAGATGTGAGTGGAGGGAGCCATGGGGCAAGGAGTGGGTGACAGGGAAGGGCCAGAGGCCATTGTGGAGGCTGGTTTCATGGTATGAACGCAGCACAAGAACTTGGTCTCGATGCAAGGAGGACAGGGCTGAGAGTGAAGATCAGGCATCAGGAATGTCCCACACGTGCATGCCGCACGTACGTTCATATGCCAACCTCAACTTCCTATTGCCTCGAGCTTCTGGCTTGCGACCTGGCCTCACCAACACTGACTCACCCTTGAGTGTGGAAAGTCCCCTATGGCTGACCCTGCCTGTGCCCAGGCCCTTTCGCTGGCTTTCCAGGGTTGGGTGGGGGGAGGCTGCAATGGAGGTTGGTCTGAGGTTGTAGGAAAAACAGTTTTGAATGGTCATGCCTGCGTGATGCCACCAGGAGCTGAGGGGACAAGAGAGCACAGATCCAATTCCTTGTGACCTCAGCAGGTTTCTGACCCTCTTGACAGGTCAGTTTCCTTATCTGGAACCAGCAACCTCCCCTCATGAGGACCTGGCTCAGAAAGGACTCCACCCACCACACCCCAGGCTAGAGCTCCAGATGTCTTGCATCAAATTCTTTTATGTTGGGAATCAAGACAGAGTATTCGGGGATGCTGGGGAGGGTTGGAGACGGGGACAGGGTGGGGTGACCACCTTCCTCTGGCCCCACTGGCTGCCCAGCTTGTCTCAGGCAGTGTGCACATCTGTGGGTGAGTCTCCACGCCCGCCCCCCGCCCCCGGCCCCCAGCAATGGGGTTTGGGTTCTAGGTGCTGGTGAGGCGGTGGTGTCTCCCTGATGTTAACTGGGCAGACTGCGCTCCCCGTTCTCGGGCAGAATGTGAAGGAGGACATGGAATGCCTGCCTCCCGCCTTTGTTGTCTTGCAGGGAGCACTGCTGGGCTGGGCGGGAGGTCCCTGGGCTGCTGGAAACAACAGCTCTTTTATCCAGCACTCGGCCTGTCTGGCCCTGTGCTCCGTGTGCTGTCTGCTCTAGGCAGCAAGTTCTTTACTTCAGTTCTGAGGGGCAGTTCCTGCTCCTCTGGGCACCTCCTCGCAGAAGAGGAAACGAGGCCCTAGGGAGCTGGTACCTTTCTCCAGGGGCACAACTGGTGGCTGGAGCTGTCGAGATTTAAACACGTGGGGTTGAGCCTGGAGGGGACAGCTGGCATCCAGTGTCCCAGTCGGGCACATGGGCTTGTCTGTCCATCCCCCAAAGGGTCAGTGGGCCGGAGGGCTGTGTTCCCAAGCAAGGACCGTGGGGATGCAGTCCTGGAAGTGCCATTGGGGGTGCTACTGACCAAGACTTGGGCTGGGGCCACCAGCAGGGTGGGAGGTAGGTGGTNTTGAAAATCAAACTAACTAATTTTATTTAAGGACATATAATAGGTTTGTAAAAAATAAACAGTATTAACTGACAAAAATCTATTTAGTGTAGAACATTTGAGAGACTTTAAGATTCAGAGCACTGAAGGAATATTCAAATAATATAAATAAAATGTTCACTTTCATACTTGCTAGTTATTGTATGATGGAAATTTAGAGATATTAATTGGTCATTAGTGATGCAAACTTAGAAGGAAAAGCTTTGCTTTGAACAATGTTCTCAAAGGTTATTCACTACGTGAACGTGAAGTCGCTCAGTCGTGTGCGACTCTTCGCAACCCCATGGACTGTAGCCTACCAGGCTCCTCTGTCCATGGGATTTTCCAGGCAAGAGTACTGGAGTGGATTGCCATTTCCTTCTCCAAGGGATCTTCCCAACCCAGGGATCGAACCCAGGTCTCCCACATCATAGACAGACGCTTTACCATCTGAGCCACAGGGAAGTCCACTACAAAGGGATATTAAACACTTGGGACAAATTTTCTTGGGACTTGGGACAAATTTCCAAATTATTAACTCTGTTAACTTATTCTCTCTCTTAATACATGCATTATTGAGTGAGAGACAGGAAGAAGAATTATCCTTAATGGTTTCATCTAGCCACCTGTATTTCACAGTCAAGTCATGTTGATTGAAGAGTGTCCTTATATTCAATCAACATCCATTGCCTCTACTTCAACCACATTTGTTATCATTTTCTCCAGGCATTTTTTTTTTTTTTACCCTACCTTAAACTGACCAGACCATTTCCATCTGGAGAAGGAAATGACAACCCACTCCAGTATTCATGCCTGGAGAATTCCATGGACACACCATGGGGTTTCCATGGCCACCTCATGCAAAGGGTTGACTCATTGGAAAAGACTGATGCTGGGAGGGATTGGGGGCAGGAGGAGAAAGGGACGGCAGAGGATGAGATGGCTGGATGGCATCACCGACTCAATGGATGTGAGTCTGAATGAACTCCAGGAGCTGGTGATGGATAGGGAGGCCTGGCGTGCTGCGGCGATTCATGGGGTCGCAAAGAGTCAGACACGACTGAGTGACTGAACTGAATGAATGAAGTGACGAATACACAAACTGACCAGCAACATTCACCCTCGTAGTCTTTGGAATTGAATTTTCCATCTGAAATGTAAGTTTCCTAGCTAAGTGCATGGCTCACATCTTTAGTCAGTTTTGTTCAAGACTCTTTGCTCAAATGTGATCTCTTTAAATAAACACCTACAATAGCAACACTGCCTCCCCACTTGACTAACACTCTTTGTTCTCTTGCTCTGCTCTGCTTATTTTTTTTGTTATTGTTTTTTCCTCCTAGAGGTTTTGCCTCTGCCACCTGCAGGAGAATGGCTTTGCTTGTTTTCTAGTTTTCTATTGTACCCAGATAAGTAGCTATTCCTTTTCTACGCAAAACCATTCCAGGAAGAAACCTCAATCAAACACAGGTCTGACAATTCAAATTCCCAGTTTGTAGACTTGTAAACTTTCAGAAGCAAGCAAGCAAGGAGAAAAATACCAGCAGAAGTAAGAATATGCAAAAAGAGATTGTTTAATGTTCTTATAATGAAAAGAAAAACTTTGTTTCTGAGGTACCCTGAGTGAATAGAGAGTTCTGTGTTAAGCAGCCAGTAATTGAGATTGAACTAAGAATTACTGTCAAACAAAACTCAGAATCTAGAAAACAAAAATGAGGAATGATTAAAAAAACAAAGCAAAACAAAAAACACCTTGCCTTTGGTAACCAGTGGCAAGTGGTTTGGATAGGCTAAAAGAAATGCTTTAATATATTCTATCTCCACATTCTATTTAAGTACGCCCATTCATATTTTAACCAAGCTGAATTTACTTCAATAGTGCACAGTTTTGATTTCCCAAACCTTTTATTACTGAGTACAATTAGGAGATTAACTTTTATTCTAAAGAATAAGTATTTATATATACTAATATATTGTATTAATATGTATTAATATATACTATATATTGTATTATTTGTTTAGATTGTACCATCTGATATGAATATAAAATCTAGCTTTAGTGCATCCTTCAGTTTCATGAAATAGCAATAGATGAAGAGATACAAATACTTTTATATTCATTAATCCACAAGTCACTCTTAAGCATATTTAATTGAATTTTGTTACATTTCTGAGTGTAAATATATGGTGTTTGAACATTTGTTTTGAAAATTGCTGTAGGAGGTATTTTAACTCCAAGGATGTTTCAAATCATCTAGGAGTGACTATTGTCATCTAGCAATTGCTAAGAACCTTTATATTGTTGATTACTATAGTCAAAAGTAACAGAAGTGATCCTTTTCATATTCTCAGTGTCCTAACAGAAGAGTCATATCCTATTGACCCACATCAAAGATAAATAATGTAGTGGCCAACATTTGATCATGAGAAACAGAAGTGAAAGAACCATGCATGACAAACAGGAATTTGAAAAATTCTTTGGGAGCAGGGTAATGGTGGAATCTGGAAGCCTGCATGAGGAAGAGCAGTTGTAGAGAGAACGTCCAGGAGCTTGATGCTAAAACCAGTAACTGAACTTAGGTGCTTCTTCCATCCCCAAGTTCCTAAATCTCCACCAGAGACTCACTCCCCAGCTAAATTCAAATCACACAACCTAAGTGCTAACAGTGCTAGTTATGCAAAGAAAGCTCACAACCGAGTCCCTTCGCTCCCTTCCAAAGAAAAAAAAATGTCATCTCATTTATGTCCCTTCCCCCATGCACCTCTGTCATCTTTGTTGCCTAATTTAGGAATCAAAATACTGGGCTTACAGGCGATATGAACCACACAGATGTGTTTTGTTTGGCTAATAAAAAATCAAAATTTAAATTAGAATAACTTATCTTTAATACACACAACTTCCTATTCTGAAAAAAAAAAAACCTGAAGGTTTTTCTATATTAATATATATTAACACAATATATTAATATATATTAATACTTATTCCTTAGAATAATAATTAATCTCCTAATTGTACTCAGTAATAAAAGGTTTGGGGAATCAAAGCTATGCACCATTAAAGTAAATTCAGCTTGGTTAAAATATGAATGGGCGTACTTAAATAGAATGTGGAGATAGAATATATTAAGCATTTCTTTTAGCCTATCCAAACCACTTGCCACTGGTTACCAAAGGCGTTTTTTTTTTTTTTTAATCATTCCTCATTTTTGTTTTCTATATTCTAAGTTTTGTTTGACAGTAATTCTTAGTTCAGTTCTCAAGTACTGGCTGCTTAGCAGAGAACTCTATTCACTCAGGGTACCTCAGAAACAAAGTTTTTCTTTTCATTATAAGAACATTAAACAATCTCCTTTTGCCTATTCTTACTTCTGCTGGTAGTTTTCTCCTTGTACCACACAGTCCCATTCTTGTTGCCAGTAAGACCCATGGCTCATCTTCCAACAGTCTAAGCAAATGAAATCAATGCTAGCTTCAATTGTTTGCCCTAGTACTTAGGATTTAGATATTCTCTCTATGGAAAAGTGGTCCATTATAACAGCATCATTTGGGACTGTGTATGTATGATGTAATTTAATTCTATATAATTCAAATTTATTTCTGTTAGACATGAGATTAAAATAAAGGATTCAAAGAAAATGTGAAATATTAGAATGCTTTCTTTTCTAAAATGTTTACCTTAGAAGCCAAGGATTACCTCACATAACTTAATCTTTTCATCATCATTAACATTGCTGCTGCTAAGTCGCTTCAGTCGTGTCCAACTCTGTGCGACTCCAGAGACAGCACCTCACCAGGCTCCCCCATCCCTGGGATTCTCCAGGCAAGAACACTGGAGTGGGTTGCCATTTCCTTCTCCAATGCATGAAAGTGAAAAGTGAAAGTGAAGTCGCTCAGTCATGTCTGACTCTTCATGACCCCATGGACTGCAGCCCACCAGGCTCCTCCATCCATGGGATTTTCCAGGCAAGAGTTCTGGAGTGGGTTGCCATCATTCTGAAACTTAAACATAAATGAGGGTCACTAACTTGAATAGAATTGTTTTCCTTGTATAAAACACCCTAGCTTGCCAGCCTTTCTGACTTCTGTCTGTTTTGTGTACTTTTCATGTCCCTTGCTTTAGTATCATTTCACTAGGTCCAGCAATAACTTGTATATTGGGTGCTATAGAGTCAACAAATGAGAAAAGACATATCATAAAAGAAATATGATTAAATGCTAATGTGTATTAGGTTTTTACTTATCTCAAGTTATCTATTTCCTTAATGCTTAGAAAGTTTTCAATTTACTTCACAGTTATATATTCAGAAGTCTGCAGCTGCTGACCTTTTAGAAAATAATACTTTAGCACAAATGAACAAAAGCAGAATGCATTGTCGTATGTGTAGCTCCAGCAGTAATGAGCGGAGCCAAATTGTTTTCTACTAGAACAACTGTCTTAGTCACTATAACATGAGGATTAAAATAAGTGAGGAATTGGACATGATTTTTTACATCATTTTTCTGTAATAGTTACAAATGTGTTTAGGATAGTTTCATTTAACTCCTTCATAATTTACAAAAAATATATTTCCTCATCATTGTGTATTCATTTCACTAGAACTCAGAATGACTTGATGACTGGAAGAAATAAATAACAGAATAACAAAGAAATTTGTAATAATGATTTTGAGGCTATGCAACATCCACAGCAATCTAGCCAGAAGAACATTAATATCTTATAAAAACACTTAATATTTTGGCAGTTAATGATCAAGTTTTGATGTTATAGGATTACAGAACAATAGGAAAATATTTTTCTCTATTTCTTCAGAAAAACAAAGCTGTCATGTTGTGCTAAAGACCATTTGCTTGATGTCAACACTGACGATCCTGTTTAACCCCGTATACAATAGTAGTCTTAATACTTCAAAAGTTTTTACAGTCACCTATTAATTTACCTTCATATAATGTATATAATTTCTATTGTTAGAGTTGGTATGTTTCATAAAAGTTTATGAAGCAGAATAAATATTTATTTTTAACTTTTCCATACTTCAAATAGAATTCTAGGATTTCCTGGTGAAAACCATCAAGGAGACTAATGCTGTTTACTGTAGCTATAAAGCAACAACAGAGAATAGAAGCAGGGCAAAGGGGATTAGATCCGACAGAGTGCATGATGAACTATTGTGGAGGTTCCTGACATTGTACAGGAGATACAGATCAAGACCATCCCCATGGAAAAGAAATGCAAAAAAGCAAAATGGCTGCCTGGGGAGGCCTTATAAATAGCTGTGAAAAAAAGAGAAGTGAAAAGCAAAGGAGAAAAGGAAAGATATAAGCATCTGAATGCATTCCAAAGAACAGCAAGGAAAGATAAGAAAGCCTTCCTCAGTGATCACTGCAAAGAAATAGAGGAAAAGAACAGAATGGGAAGGACTAGAGATATATTCAAGAAATTAGAGATACCAAGGGAACATTTCATGAAAAGATGGGCTCCATAAAGGATAGAAATGGTATGGACCTAACAGAAGCAGAAGATATTAAGAAGAGGTGACAAGAATACACAGAAGAACTGTACAAAAAAGATTTTCAGGACCAAGATAATCATGATGGTGTGATCACTCACACTCACCTAGAGCCAGACATCCTGGAATGTGAAGTCAGGTGGGCCTTAGAAAGCATCACTACGAACGAAGCTAGTAGAGGTGATGGAATTCCACTTGAGCTGTTTCAAATCCTGAAAGATGATGCTGTGAAAGTGCTACACTCGATATGCCAGCACATTTGGAAACTCAGCAGTGGCCACAGGACTGGAAAAGGTCAGTTTTCTTTCCAATCCCAAAGAAAAGCAATGCCCAAGAGTGCTCAAACTACCACACTATTGAACTCATCTCACATGCTAGTAAAGTAATGCTCAAAATTCTCCAAGACAGACTTCAGCAATACATGAACCGTGAACTTACAGATGTTCAAACTGGTTTTAGAAAGGGCAGAGGAACCAGAGATCAAATTGCCAACATCCACTGGGTCATGGAAAAAGCAAGAGAGTTCCAGAAAAACATCTATTTCTGCTTTATTGACTATGCCAAACCCTTTGACTGTGGATCACAATAAACTGGAAAATTCTGAAAGAGATGGGAATACCAGACCACCTAACCTGCCTCTTGAGAAACCTATATGCAGGTCAGGAAGCAACAGTTAGAACTGGAATGGAACAAAAGACTGGTTCCATTAGGAAAAGGAGTACGTCAAGGCTGCATATTGTCACCCTGCTTATTTAACTTCTATGAGTACATCATGAGAAACGCTGGACTGGAAGAAACACAAACTGGAATCAAGATTTCTGGGAGAAATATCAATAACCTCAGATATACAGATGACACCACCCTTATGGCAGAAAGGAACTAAAAAGCCTCTTGATGAAAGTGAAAGAAGAGAGTGGAAAAATTTGGCCTAAAGCTCAACATTCAGAAAACAAAGATCATGGCATCTGGACCCATCACTTCATGGCAAATAGATAGGGAAACAGTGGAAACAGTGTCAGACTTTATTTTGGGGGGCTCCAAAATCACTGTAGATGGTGACTGCAGCCATGAAATTAAAGGACGCTTACCCTTGGAAGGAAAGTTATGACCACCCTAGACAGCATATTCAAAAGCAGAGACATTACTTTGCCAACAAAGGTCCATCCTGTCAACGCTATGGTTTCTCCTGTGGTCATGTATGGGTGTGAAAGTTGGATTGTGAAGAAAGCTGACCACCAAAGAATTGATGCTTTTGAGCTGTGGTGTTGGAGATGACTCTTGAGAGTCCCTTAGACTACAAGGAGATCCAACCAGTCCATCCTAAAGGAGATCAGCCCTGGGTTTTCTTTGGAAAGACTGATGCTAAGACTCCAGTACTTTGGCCACCTCATGCTAAGAGTTTACTCATTGGAAAAGACTCTGATGCTGGGAGGGATTGGGGGCAGGAGGAGAAGGGGACGACAGAGGATAAGATGGTTAGATGCCATCACTGACTCGATGGGCGTGAGTCTGAGTGAACTCTCAGAGTTGGCGATGGACGGGAGGCCTGGCGTGCTGCAATTCATGGGGCTGCAAATACTTGGATACAACTGAGCGACTGAACTGAACTGAAAGGTGTCTTTACAAGCTAACTGTTTAAAATCAAACCCTTAGAACAATTACTCCCATAGGATATATATATATATATATATATATATATATATACACTAGATTCCTCTCTCCCTTTTATTTTCATGAATAAAATGCTATACAATTTTTCAAATGCTTAATATCTAAGAAAGCATCCTATACTTCAGTTCAGTTCAGTTCAGTTCAGTCATTCAGTCATGTCCGACTCTTTGCGACCCCATGAATCGCAGTACGCCAGGCCTCCCTGTCCATCACCAAATCCCGGATTTCACTCAGACTCACATTCATTGAGTCCGTGATGCCATCCAGCCATCTCATCCTCGGTTGTTCCCTTCTCCTCCCGCCCCCAATCCCTCCCAGCATCAGGGTCTTTTCCAATGAGTCAACTCTTCGCATGAGGTGGCCAAAGTACTGGAGCTTCAGCTTTAGCATCATTCCTTCCAAAGAAATCCCAAGGTTGATCTCCTTCAGAATGGACTGGTTTGATCTCCTTGCAGTTCAAGGGACTCTCAAGAGTCTTCTCCAACACCACAGTTCAAAAGCATCAATTCTTCGGCACTCAGCCTTCTTCACAGTCCAACTCTCACATCCATACATGCCACAGGAAAAACCATAGCCTTGACTAGACGGACCTTAGTCGACAAAGTAATGTCTCTGCTTTTGAATATACTATCTAGGTTGCTCATAACTTTTCTTCCAAGGAGTAAGCATCTTTTAATTTCATGGCTGTAGTCACCATCCTATACTTCAGGTTTTATTTAATATATAAATTATGTTGGCAACACTTCATTATATTTCATATTTAAAATAACTAAAATAGGTATAGAGCAGAGAGGAAATTTAATCCAGAAAGATCTTCAGTTGTATCCTTGTCTCAACACATGGAAAGAAACATAAACTAAGGACAGATCCAGATAAGTATTTCCATCTTAGGAAGGATTCTCCAAAACATTTCTATGAGCCAAGGATTCTGTCTGTGGCAACTATATTGAAACATTTTTTCACTTACTATATAATTTCTAGCACCTTTAACCTCTTGGTGGCATCTTCAACCTCTTTCACTTTATCCCAATTGAACACTGTCATCCAGATTGCCTGATAACTTGCTATGTTGGTTCCTTAGTTTCCTCTCTTCCCAACATCTGTGCCATCTCTCATCTGGAGTTCTTGTCATTTTCTACTCTGAGTTACTTCTTACAGTTTAGTATTCTTCCACTCTAGTTGTTGTTGCAAATTTTTTTCTGCCAGTTAGACCTTGTTCTCTTTAGAGAATAAAAGAGTGAAGATAACATTGGTAAAAAGAGAGGGTTCTGAACACACACACATACACACTCACATATATATATGTATATATAAAAATGACATCACACTTTGTTTAAACCTTGAGGATATTCATAAAAAAAAAACATTGGTTCTTTAAGACTTATCTTTCCATGAGTGCAAGATCTATTTTACTAGATATATGTGAAACTCTACTTGCAACCCTTTGGAGGTATGCAAAACAGAGTTTAGCAAACTCCTTTGCTATGACTCTAAGATGTGAAATTGGTAACTATAAGGAAAAAAAGAACATCAGCATAAACATTTAATCTTCTGCTCTTCCAAGCTTAGTGATTTTTGCAATGGAAAGAAAAGGACGACAACCAAACAACTTGCAAACGCCCCTCAATAACATAATTGTTTCTAATGAAGAACCAATCTCTTTTCCCTCCCCAAGCTACATGCTTGGGCCAGAGAATCTCCGCAGAAGGAGTGAGCAACTGAATTCACTGTTCCTTTCTATAACCTCCCCTACCTCCCTAGAAGCACAGGAGAGTCTGTAATACCCAACCCAGCTCATACTTGGTTCTGAAATGTACCCTGACAAGGAAAGGAAACACTCTCATGAAATCAGCTGTGGCATCCTCTGTTGATGGCTCTCTTCATAATGTGAAGACACTCCATTATCTTTCATTTCCCAAATTAGCTGTGGGTCCACAATATCTTAACAGCAAATCCATAAAGGACACTTATGGATTTGCCTCCTAAATGTCTCACTTCAGTTCAGTTCAGTCGCTCAGTCATGTCTGACTCTTTGCGACCCCTGAATCGCAGTACGCCAGGCCTCCCTGTCCATCACCAACTCCCGGAGTTCACTCAGACTCACGTCCATTGAGTCCGTGATGCCATCCAGCCATCTCATCCTTGGTTGTCCCCTTCTCCTCCTGCCCCCAATCCCTCCCAGCATCAGGGTCTTTTCCAATGAGTCAGCTCTTCGCATGAGGTGGCCAAAGTACTGGAGCTTCAGTTTTAGCATCATTCCTTCCAAAGAAATCCCAGGGTTGATCTCCCTCAGAATGGACTGGGTGGATCTCCTTGCAGTCCAAGGGACTCTCAAGAGTCTTCTCCAACACCACAATTCAAAAGCATCAATTCTTCTGTGCTCAGCCTTCTTCACAGTCCAACTCTCACGTCCATACATGACCACAGGAAAAACCATAGCCTATAGCCTTGACTAGATGGATCTTAGTCGGCAAAGTAATGTCTCTGCTTTTGAATATACTATCTAGGTTGGTCATAACTTTTCTTCCAAGGAGTAAGCGTCTTTTAATTTCATGGCTGCAGTCACCATCTGCAGTGATTTTGGAGCCCCCCAAAATAAAGT
>SJXQ01003067.1:143482-154567 GCA_006408695.1 Aepyceros melampus | reverse complement strand
TTTCTCATGATGTACTCTGCATAGAAGTTAAATAAGCAGGGTGACAATATACAGCCTTGACGTACTCCTTATCCTATTTGGAACCAGTCTGTTGTTCCATGTCCAGTTCTAACTGTTGCTTCCTGGCCTGCATACAGATTTCTCAAGAGACAGGTCAGGTGGTCTGGTATTCCCATCTCTTTCAGAATTTTCCACAGTTTATTGTGATCCACAGTCAAAGGCTTTGGCATAGTCAATAAAGCAGAAATAGATGTTTTTCTGGAACTCTCTTGCTTTTTCCATGATCCAGCGGATGTTGGCAACTTGATCTCTGGTTCCTCTGCCTTTTCTAAAACCAGCTTGAACATCAGGAAGTTCACGGTTCACATATTGCTGAAGTCTGGCTTGGAGAATTTTGAGCATACTTTACTAGCATATGAAATGAGTGCAATTGTGTGATAGTTTGAGCATTCTTTGGCATTGACTTTCTTTGGGATTGGAATGAAAACTGACCTTTTCCAGTCCTGTGGCCACTGCTGAGTTTTCCAAATTTGCTGGCATATTGAGTGCAGCACTTTCACAGGATCATCTTTCAGGATTTGAAATAGCTCAACTGGAATTCCATCACCTCCACTAGCTTTGTTCGTAGTGATGCTTTCTAAGGCCCACTTGACTTCACATTCCAGGATATCTGGCACATTAGTAGAAACTAACAAAACATTGTGAATCAACTATACTCCAACAAAAATTCGTTTTAAAAAAAGAGGAAGAAAAACGTCCTCCCCACCTCAAATCACATGCCAATCCGTGTTAAAAAGTGGGTCTAAATCCAGCGCCCCCAGCTTCAGATGTGGAAATCGAGCCCCAGAGAGACTTCCCAACTAACTGCAAGCCCCACCGCCAGTCAGTGACAGAGAGGAGCCCAAGCGTTCCACCCAAATGATTCACACCCTCCATCAACTTTCACTGGACAAGCCTAAAAGCCTTTCACAACTCATGTGCACAGAGTATGTTGCCCTTGAATATTAGCTCAGCATAAGCTCAAACTATCAGGGACTGTGTCTGTTCTGTTTCCAGCTGTATTCCAGAGAAGAGAGCCTAGTATATAATGAACTCTGCATACATTTTTGTTGATGATCAAATACCTCTACCCTTCCTACTTGACAGGGCTCAAGGAGAAGGACTATGAGCAAGGAATCACTGAAACCCGCGTGGGTCTCCATCTCTCCTTCCGTGAGATGAGCTCACCACCGGCTTCCCGCTTGGTTCGCAGGACTCTGAATCTTGCCATGCCCTTTGCCTGGACAGATTTTTCCCATTTAGGATTCACCTTGAATGTCACCTCTTCAGAGAGGCTTCCTTGACCTGCGTGTTTATTATTTACCACCTTCATCCCAGCCATTCCCAGTCAACTCAGTGTCCAGCTCTTTGTAACTCCACGTGCTATAGCCCACCAGGCTCCTCTGTCCATGGGATTCCTCAGGCAAGAATACTGGAGTGGATTGCCATTTCTTCCTCTATGGGATCTCCCTGACCCAGGCATTGAAACTGAGTCTCGTGTTTTGCTGGACTGTGTGAATTGGTGCATTCTTTACCACTGAGCCACCTTTATTTCAGTTTTATTTTCATGGTGGTTATTATGAATATTGGAAGTGACCTTGCTTATTTTACAATCCCCTCCTCCACTGTGATGTAAGCTCCAAGGGATCAAGAGTGTCTGTCTATTCCCAGGACCTAGACCAGGGCCTGACATGTGGGAGGTACTCAATACATACTTGTTGAAGTAATAAGTATAGAATGAAAAATTACTGAAAAAGAAAGTACAAAAGATTATAAAAACAGAAGTATTTGTTTCAAAACTAAAGACATTTAGTATTATTGTGTTTCTCATACTTATCAACATTAGCAGCAAATTGGAGCTTCATACACCCTCTTTGGACTTGAACAAATTTCCAGAGAAGATATGTGTATACAAAACACATCCCCACAACATATCATTATCTCCCTGGTTCCAGGTGATCTCACAGTTGGTGTTTTTGGTGTTTATCTTGGCCTCTGGGGCTTTTTAATGTAATTACAGACACAAGTCACTAGTCAGGTGTGTAATTGGGTATATGGGATTCTCTACATAAAACTAATCGCTGAAAGGTAGGACAGACCCAGAGATGCCCAAGAAATCAGCTGCCCTAACTGGTCCACTTTACAGACCTGGAAACTGAGGCCCTGGCAAGTGAAGGGACCTGCCCTAAGCCATCACATGGCTAATTTGGGGAGCCAACAGAGGACTTCAAAGAACAAGTCTGTCCCTTTGATGTAAGTTCAAAGGATGTCGATGAAACTGACTTCAGTTAAACACATTGTCAAAAAGAGTTCCCCTCCCTTCAAACTGTAAGAGTCAGTACCCACAGCAAAACGACCCTCAAGCCCCTGTCAGTGTCATCCAAAAGAAACACAGGGACAGAAGCGCACTCTCAGAATCCTTCTCACTCTTTCACACAGGAAGCACTATCCTGCTGTAGTCCTTCACCAGTATTCTCCTCTTATTGTAAACAAACAAACAAAAAAAATAGACTCATCATTAGGCCAATCAAAAGAGCACTATTGGAATTTCTTGGATTTGGAGAAAGAAAAAAAAAAAAACTCGGGCAATTATGACACATAGTCTTCTGTTAAAGGCATCCCCTGTAATTTCAGAAACGTCCCCTTTCTCAGCCACCTCACCCCTGGGCAAAGCACTTCTCCCCCAGGGCCTCTATCTGTATCCGGTTTTCTCTTCTTCCCGCCTTGTACAAACTCTCAGGAGACCTGCTCACACCATCCCCTCCCCATGACCCCCACGCACTCTTCTCCTCACCGTCCCTGATGGAGAGTGACTCGCACCCACTACAGTGCTCCCGGTTGTTCCCAGTTGCTAAGATGCAGCTGGCAGGCTCTAAGACTCAGGGGAATGAGAGCCTTTCATGTCAGGAGTCAGTGTGATTACTCCACTGCTGCCGATATCCTCTCTCTCTCTCTCAATCTGAGGATTTTCTCAAACATAGCTGCCCCATTTCTAAATATCCCCGACAAGTGCAATTCACCTGTGCCGCCAGGGCAGTATTCAGTTGATTCGAGATGTGCGAGAGGCATTACCATGTGGTAATAGGCTGGCTTGTTTACCCTTGAAAGGAAAACTTGAAATTCCACTCTGATAAAGTAATGCCTAACCTTGTTTCTGTTACTTGGCATCTCTGAAAATGCAAAGTCACCGCTAAAAGGCTGATTTATTCCGCTGTGGTGCTCTGAGCCCCACGAGTTAGAGGCGTCACTTGTGACTGAAGTGGCATGGGCTTGAACGTCGGGGCGGGGAGGCTCTCCCTCAACATCAGTAACAACCCTTGACCTTCCCTTCAGCTCACAAGTCTTTTCCTGCTAGACACCGCAGGCGCCTCGAGGACAGAGACCACATCTTATTTGTCTGTGTATTCCCATAACCGCAGGAGTACCTGGTGCCTGGAACAGAGTAGGTGTCTAGTTTCACTTTTTTCCCTTTTATTGTGATGAAACACACGTAACATAACATTGACCATCTCACCTGTTTTAAAGTGTGCAGTTTGGTGGCATGAAGTCTGTGCACAGTGTTGGACGGAGTCACACTTTCAAATTATTTTTTTCTAAGTCTCCTTAATAAAATCACTGTAAACACATTAACAGCCTTTCCTATGAAATAAATAAACAAAAATATGAAACAAGCAGCCTGATTTAAAGGAAACCCAGACAGCAAGGTATAAATATGATTTCCCACTAAGTACAACCACTTTGTCATCTCTGTGATCATCTCCCAGTGCTAAGAGCATAGTCACTAAGCAGATGCATTGAGCCCTCTGCCAGACACTGGGAATAAAGAGAAGAAAAGACGTGCCCATTGCCTGTGAGGGGCTTAAAGTCCAGAGAAGAGACAGGTGTTTATTTCTAATACCCCACACTGCAAGGTAAACCTCATAAGGGCAGGGATTTGTCAGTTCTTCCCCTACTATATCCTCAGTACTTCAATCAGTGCCTGGCACGTGGTAGGCATTTTTAAAATATTTGTTGAATGAATAAATAATGAAAATCGTGTGGGGGAAGTTGGGACAGCTTTACAGAAGACATTAGATTGAGCTGTGTCTTAAAGAAGAGTCTAAACATCCCAGGAGGAGAAGAGCGTCATCCTGAAATGTTAGGGAACCAAACAGGTGGTATAATTGGATGCTGAGAGAGAAGGACATGTAGGTCAAGGTTGGGTGATAAAGGAACGTGTATGCCATCTTGAGGAATCTAGAGTTCGAACTTTTATCTTATTGGTGAAGAATCTTGAGCAAAATGTTTGCATTTTGGAAAAGCCTAGATAAGCCACACTTATCAAAGCTTACCAGCCCCCCCAGGCAGCTAAAGCCTTTAATTGTGTGATATCAGTAACAAGTACTTCAAGTTCCCATCCAGTCTGCATCGTCCTGACTGAGTAACTCTCCTGACCTTTCCACCCCAGCCTCCCCACTCAAGTCCCTCCTTCCTGAACCATGTTCCCCTTGAGGCAAAGAAAGACCTGCGTGAACCCACCTAGGAAATCTCTTCTGCTGCGGGATTATACTCTTCCAGCTGGCTTTTAAGCTTTGTTCATCGATTCCTTGTTTGGATTCTCATGGAAGCAGGAGTTGGGACAAGGACTTGAGAGTTAATGCGTTACTGGGAATGAGCCGGGAAGTAAAAGCAAGCCAGTGGAGAGAGTGAGACCCAGAAGAGAGAAGCAAACGATAGAAGGCGAGCAGTGCGTGAGCTGCCTCGGTGCAGCACTGAGGCTCGGGCAATGAGAATGGCACAGCCTGCGTCTCTTCCAGGAACTGTCCTTGGGAAGGCCAAGAAAGCTGGGGTGTGTATCCATCAATTTCTAATTGGCAATCATCAACTTCCAGCCGCCCGGGGTCTGCCCTGAGCTCTGACAGAGTCCTCAGACAGAGAAGCAGAGAGACGTGGGTGTCTGCAGGAGGGAGCTGTCCGTGTGCACAGGGGCTGCCTATGTAGCTTTGGGGGAAACTCAGAGGTGGACCAAGGAGACGAAGGCATTGGCAGCATCCCCTACACCACCTGCGCCATCGGAGGTCAGTTTCCCTTTAAAAGACTGGCAGGGACAACACAGTACTGTGCGTCCACATACCATTACTTCTTGGGCACTCAAAAAGCCTACAAGTCACAGGCTCCCTTGTAGTTAAACCACCTCATCAGACCAAGTTCTTCCCAGTGTAAGATGGGCAGAAGTGACACAGAGTCACTTCCAGGTCTGGCCATTAAGAACATTCCATCTGAACCTCCAGTTCTCTTTCCCTTCATGACTAACTTGACGACCATATGCTTAAAATGGTACGTTATGACTTTATTAAATTAGCGTGTGTTACGTGGAACACGGGGTGCTGGATGGTGAGACAAGTTTCAACAACAGACCACAAGAGAAATTGAAATACAGAAGTTTACTATTCACAGGTTCCAAGGGCTCACACAGGGAGGTCAAGGCAGAGTGCAAAGAGAGCAGGGAGGCAGGACTTGGAGCAAGTGTCTTTATTAGGGTGTGTGGGCAGACTGGGTTGGGGTTTTCAGGTTAGGGCTGGATTGGTCAATTCAAACTAAAAGAGCATGGGTGTGGTAAGAGTAAGGCACACAGATGTCAGGAGGGGAGGGAGACTGCTGATCACAAAGACACTCCAAGAAGCTTATATTTGCCTGGGACACTGAAGGCTGCAGCCTAAGCCTTGGGCTTGTATGAAGGGGCTGGTGTCGGTTTAAGGTCCCTGCAAGCTGATTGGCCAAACAAAATAGATGCAGAGGCAGCAATAACATGGAATGAGCTTAACTAAACTCTCAATGTGGTGAGAACACAAATTAGAAGGAGTGTTTATCCCTGAGTCCCCACCTGGAGAAACCCACCAAAGAAAGCCATTCAGATCACAGACTGTGGTGTGAATGAGAAATAAACAATTGAAAGAAGCAGTGTAACATGTGTGATATCATAAGTGAAACGAATCGCCAGTCCAGGTTTGATGCAGGACGCAGGATGCTTGGGACTGATGCACGGCGATAATCCAGAGAGAGGGTGCGGGGCGGGAGTAGGGAGGTGGGGGTCGGGATTGGGAGTTCATGTACCTCGTGGCTGATCCATGTTGATGTGTAGCAAAACGAATACAGTATTGTAAAGACAGTCCAGGTTTGATGCAGGACGCAGGATGCTTGGGACTGATGCACGGCGATAATCCAGAGAGAGGGTGCGGGGCGGGAGTAGGGAGGTGGGGGTCGGGATTGGGAGTTCATGTACACTCGTGGCTGATCCATGTTGATGTGTAGCAAAACGAATACAGTATTGTAAAGCAAAACAAACTAAAAAAATAAAAATTAATTTAAAAAAATAAATAAAACCACAATGAAATAGCAAAAAAAAAAAAAAAAAGAAAGAAGCTCCTTACACATGCAGGTTTATTTGTTACCATAGTACAGCCCAGCCTATCCTGACTAGTAGAGGATATATTCTGCTCTGCTGAGACTCTCTACATGTCCCAACAGTATGCTTCTTTTCCCCTTCTGTCTTCGTAACTTGAAAAGACTAGTTTAATGCCACACTAGGACTTAAAATGGTGTGCTGACATTTCAAAGAAGAATAGGCTTTGCTGAGTGATGTTCTTACAGTTAGCAATGAATACATGAAGCCCAGCTGGCGTAATAGCCTTGATAGCACCTCCCAAGGCCCCCTGCTCACTTTAAGACATCAGTTTGGACAGCAGGGTTCAGCTGCCCACCCCTCCACTTAACAGATCTAGAGAAACCACCAATTACTACTCAACTGCCTTCCATGCAGCAGCCCTGGGGGTCAGAGGATAACATCCTGAAGGGCCATTTGCAAAGATTATGTAATTAATATTATCATGATGTATAACTGCATGTAATGGTTTTCATAGATGGAGACCTTTTCATCCCAGACCATTCTTCAAAGCAAGGTGGTCTCTCGCACTTACCATGTGATATTCAGGGGCATGCTTTGCCTGTACTGTTTCCAGTTTTTATTGTGCATCTTTAAGTTGTTTCTTTGAAACCCGTGGGTCTCAGCAGTTTTTGAACTAGGTTTTGTGGTTCTATATCCCCTTCATGGATTTTAAAACCATCAGTTTACACAAATGCTTGATCATGGGCATTGACTCCTCCCAAAGTCAACTCAGATTTATCGACTGAAAGGACATAACTGACCGAAACTTCACCCAGCTCAATATTTGCCTAGAGACAATAAATCTCAACACCAACCCAAACCGAAAGTCGACAGATATGTATTGTTACACAGTTTCTTTTGACAAGAGTCATCAATTGGGTATGGATTTTGAAATAATTTTATTTTGATTGGAGTGTGGGATGAGCTTGACAGTGCCGGCTGAAAATAAAGGCTGGGAACTACGATCAGAACAGTTGCTCCTTGTAATCCCATAGTTAAATGTGGTGCTGTGAGCAGCACTTAAAAAAGAAAAAAGACCTTGTCATCTATCAGGCATCCAGAAGGGCTGCTTTATGTGAGATGATGTCATCATAATGGCAGAGTGTGTTAAGCCCTCTGTGAATCCCCACCGGGTATTTGTCCTGCATGAGAATCAATTACAGCAAAGATAAATGGTGCATTAGAAGTGTCTTTTGGCATATATTTCACTTCTGATATATGTTGTTCTGCTGAGCAACAAACGATTTAGATAAACCTCAAGGTCGTGTTTGGACCAGAGAGATGTTTTTCATTAGCCAGAGAGTGACCATCCTGATAAGAGAAACAGCAGCTTGTGGAAAACTGTAAAACACCCGTGTCCTCAGGGGTGGCCCGAGGAGCCCACCTGGGCTGCCTGGTTCAGGCTGAAAGCCCTGGGTATTTACAGGAAGCCACATCAGCATCCAGACTGAGGGAGAGTCACATCATCTCCCAGCTATGGCTCCTCTGAGTCCACCAGACAGTCATTGCTGTGAACTGTAGTTACACTTCCAGGAGGGACCCTGGAGAGTGCATATCCCCAGCACAAATCTTAACACAGCTGAGTTGTGACTTTTTCCCCTGGATCTGTGTTATCAGTTCATGTCCTGTTTTGGCTATGCCTCTTGTTTTCCCTGAGTCGTCTTCACAATTTCACGCTTGAGAAGGGAAAGTATGTTCATTCGTGGCTCCTTTGGGTCACCTAGGCATTTACATCCACTGGGACCTCAGACCCATGGCACTGGGACTGCACCCCTCCAGCGAGTGCAGCGCAGGCTGGCCTGAGTGTGCTGCGGTCATGTCCTCTTTCTGTCATTGAATCCAGTGCCTATAATGGGCTCTCATTTAGGGTCCTGTCCTCCTAAGATCTCACCACAGCCTCAGGGGCCGCTGAACTTCTCGTCTTTATTCCCCAGTCTTCAGTGTCTTTAGGGGACTCCATTGCCTTCCCTGGAAAAGGCCATCCTCCATATATTCATAAAAAAGAAATTCCAGCCTCTCCTCCTTCCACTAGGAAGCTTCCAGAAATTCCAGCCTCTCCTCCTTCCACTAGGAAGCTTCCCCTTCACTTCCATCTGGGGGGTCTTCTCTGTTCTCAAGAGCTTGCTGTGCATACAGAGAGCCCACAGCGTAACCACCTGCAATCTGTCATCTTTGTGGCCTGAAACAGCAAGTGGTCCAAGAGATGATTTTCATCTTATTACCAATTATAAGCATGCTGCTTATTACCAGTTAAAAGTATACGCTCAACAAGTACTTTAGGAATAAATGAAAAAAAAAATTTCAGAATATTAAATGTCTATGCCCATATTTTTCTACCAAGGCCTATTACAGTTGGATTAAGAACTTCACAGATTGGCTTTCGTTTTCCCTATTTCTCAAGAGTAAGAGCCACAGAGACTCAGGGACTACTTTAGGGACTATTTGACAGTCTCAGGGCTGGTCGCTGCCTCGAGGATGTGGGATGTGAATGTGAACCAACCAAATTGAAGAGAACAAGCCGAAGGGTGACTGGCTTCAGGCCAATGAACACTGCTTTCTTGCTTGTGAATTTTTTCCTTCTTTCCAGAAGCTGGACCTGACCAGGAACAATGTAAGTCAGCAGGAAGAGGAAGACCGTTCTAAATCACAGACACCTGGGAGGCATATCCTGGCCCTACATCCCGACCAGGCTGGGTTCAAGTCCCCTCTCCCACACAGTTGCTCTCTCCCAGCACTGTGCACACCATGTTATAACGCCTGATTTTTTCCCTGCACGCATCTTTACGCATGTTAACCAGCTGATGTTTTAAAGCTAAGGTTGGTTTTCTCAATAGCTTTATTGAGTTACAATTGACATATAAAATTGTACATATTTAAAGTGTACAGTTTGGTAAGTTTTATACATATATATGTGTTTGTGTTTGTATACAGGAGTTTATCTACTTGCAAATGAGTTCACGTTCATGAATCCAATTTGTTCCTAAGTCCAATAAAGTTAGCCTAGATACTCAACTTACACAATTGGCTAAATAGTACAATAGCGTATGTCACTACTGCTTTTACACTTGCTTCTGGACATCCTGGGCTTGAAATAAAGATAATCTCCTCTACTGTACTCTAGGCATACTGTACTCCACACAGCCCTGTACTCTATACACACTGTACTCCATACACACTGTACTCTATACACACTGTACTCTATACAGTGCCATATTCTACACACGCTGTACTCTATACACATTGTAGAGTACAGTGTGTATAGAGTGTGGTACTGTATAGAGTACAGTGTGTATAGAGTACAGTATATATAGAGTACAGTACTGTATAGAGTACAATGTGTATAGTGTAGAGTATGGTACTGTATAGAGTATGGTACTGTAGAGAACACAGTATGTATAGAATATGGTACTGTATAGAGTACAGTATGTATAAAGTACAGAGTGTATAGCATATGGTACTATGTACTTTATGCAGTACCATACTCTATACACAGTGTNGTCCTCGCCCGCCTCCTGGGCTCGTCCTGCCGGGGGTCTCCAGCATGAGCAGTGCCACTTGAGACTCTTCACAGCACTGTAGCCCTGAGAGAAGGGTGGCGTTCAGCATGGCGGGAGGCGGAACAGGCTGGAAGGACGTCCTCCAAAGAGGGGCCGAGTGCCACTGCTCAAGTCTATAGGACACGCGATGGGTTGCATCTCTCGTCGCTGGGCCTGACCTCCCTTCTGTGCCCACCCTTCCAGGCAGCCACCACAATCCACCCGAGTTGACAAGAGACAAAGTCTGTTTGCCGCCTTGTAGTCAAGGTCGCGGGCATGAAGGTACTGGGAATTTGTAAGAGTTGGACATGACTGAGCGACTTCTCTTTCACTTTTCACTTTCATGCATTGGAGAAGGAAATGGCAACCCACTCCAGTGTTCTTGCCTAGAGAATCCCAGGGACGGCAGAGCCTGGTGGGCTGCTGCCTATGGGGTCACACAGAGTCGGTCATGACTGAAGCAACTTAGCAGCAGCAGCAGCTTGTAGCTGACTGCCAGGTTCCTCCTCCTGTCTGAGCCGGGGCCCTAGGCTGGAGCCAGCGTGTGTCTCTGTGGCAATTTCCCCTGGAGTTCAGTTTGGCTTTCACGCCTCCCATAATGACAGCCATCACTTGCCCCGGGGACAGCAGTTGCCCACATGGATGAGGAGGGTCGCTCCCCATCCTGCTCCCATTCCCAAATAGTCACGGTCTCACCTTCTCCATGGTAGGGTGGTTTTGTGTTTGGAGGAGGGTGGGGCACGGATGAATCTAACTCGTGGTGCAGGGGAAAGAGCCATTGAACTTGGTCCAACCTGAGTTCACATTTGGACTTTGTCATCTGCTCTGTGAGTTTGCTCAAGTTACTCAATCTCTCTGAGCCTTAGAAAAGCAGGGTGGCCTCAGGGATGAAATAAGTATGTGAATCCCAGGCTGCTCCCCTGTGCCTGGATGATGCTCTGTACCCGAGACACTCTGTTTCCCTGAGTGGGAGACAGGAGGCGCAGGAGGGTGCCCGGGTGTCCCTGATGCCCTGAGAGATGGCCCAGCACCACGACTGAGTAGCTTGGGGCCAGGTCAGTGACAATGACAACCACGACCCTGTCC
>SJXQ01003067.1:83292-116134 GCA_006408695.1 Aepyceros melampus | reverse complement strand
CAATGTACCTGAGGATGGGTGCGGCCGTCAAGGAGCAGCGCCGGTCACCACCGATCCTGAGTCTGGCCCGGAGCTGATCCCCCCCGCACCCCGGGGCACCTCACTGCCTCCGGAGCAGCCCCCTGCCCTGAGAGGCCTGGCCCTCGGGTGGGCCGGCCATGGGGCCCGTGCCCACAGGCTTGGTGTGGGGCTGGGGCAGGCCGGCCAGGAAAGGATATCGATGAAGATCTGACAGGCAGCATCCCGCAGCTCAGCGTTGGCGTGGACACGCCGGAGCAGCGGCTGCCGCAGGGGCTCGGCCGAGTGGGCCCACAGCTGCCCCCGCGCTCGGGCCAGGGGCAGCACGGCTCTGCTGACGGTCTCCTTCTCTGGGACCCTGTGGGGATGGGGGCGGGGGTCAGGGTGTGCGCTGTTCCTTGTGCTTACCCACCGTGGACCATGCACACACAGTGCAGAGAGAGCCCAGGGTTCCAGGGTAGGCGCCACAGGGATGCCCTCTGCGCCCACGGCACTCCGCTAAGAAACGAGTGGGCCGTGTCAGGGCCAGAGGCCCCCTCCCTGCCCAGGGAGCCCAGGTGGGCACTGCACCCGCTTTCCTGGACCTGGTCCCCAGGGAGCACAGAAGGGCTGGTTGGGGTGGGGCCCGGATGGAGTAGGGTGGGCACCTAAAAAATGCATAGGAGAATTCCTCCAGGGTGTGCAGGTTCTCCTCGGGCTGCTCCTCGAGGGGACCCTCTGTGGGCTTCCCCTCCTCGGCCGCCAGCTTCCGCTTCTCCGGTGACATGGCCAGCAAGCTCTGGGGTGGGGCGGGGCACAGGTATGGGTGTCCAGAAGGCCCACCCACAGGCTCCTCCTGGCCAGGTGTCCTCAGAGACTTGGGAGGGGCCGGGCCGCAGGGCTGGACAGGCCTGGACCTACCCCTCCTGTGCCTCCTGCTCTAGAACCCAGGACCAGTGGCTCGATGTTTCTGAATCTGTTTCCTTTTTCTTCAAGGGGTGCTCAGGCCTACCAGGCTCCCCTCCCCTAGGGCACTATTCTTCAAGGGTATCCCTCACCCTGGCCCTGCTGGCCTGGCCCCCCACCTCCTTCGGGCCTCGTCACTGAAGTGTCTGACCCTCAGGGAAGTCCTCCTGGACAGGGTGAGCCCCTCCTAGAATTTGCTCCTGTGACAAGTGCCGCTTCTTGGTGGCACTTTGCACACTTGCCATCAAGTCATCATTCATCCAAGCCTCCTTGAGGGTGGAGATGCTTCGGTGTTTGATACTGTACTGTGGTACAGAGCACACAGTTGGCCCTCATACATGCATTTGGGAGGCCTGTCTGTCCTGTCTCCCTGCGAGGGGAGGTGCTGGTCTTGGGGGTTAGGGTGGAGTGGTTGTCAGGGGTAGGGAGACTTGAGCCCCCTTGGGTCAGGGTTTTTAAACGACATTGAGGCAAGACAGGTTTACCCCCAGGACGCTTCCTGGTAGGAGGGATGCACACTGATTGAACACCTGCTGAGTGCCAGGTGATGCCCCAGCCACTCACCGCACAAGCACTTCCTGCCTCTCCCAGAGGGGCGGCAGGGCTGGCAGGGCTGACATGACACCCAGGCTTTCTGGGGGGTGGGGCCCAGGCACCTGAGCTAGGACCCCAGGCCTGGCATCCCAGCCTCTTCCCCAGGTGTCCAGGGGTGCCCAGCTGAGGGCAGGCGAGCACGCGAGTTACCAGCAGCTGTGCTGAGGGCTTGGTGACTGTCGGGATGGCGTAGAGGCAGGAGGTAGGCACCAGTCCCGTCTTCTCGGTACGGTCATTCTGGGCTAGGGTCCAGTTCTCAGAGGCCAGCAGGCCCTGCTTCTTTGTCAGGATCAGCAAGTCCCCTTCTTGAAGGGCAGGAGGGTGGAATCCTCTACGGTCACACAGACACACACGAGAGACAGAGAAGACAGTTTCCCCAGGGTTCAGCGGAGGCCAGAGGCCCTGCTGGCATCCTGTGGGCGGTCCCCTCCGACAGGTGAGGAAAAAGGGACACAGAACAGGGGCCCAAGGCCACTCCGAGAGTGACTGGGGGTGGGATTCCCCAAGCTCAGGCACTCGGGGTGGGGGGCTTGGACAGGCACAGCCGGGCAGGCAGAAGCTGGGCAGACCTGCTCTGAGGCCTGACCAGGGAGTAGCCAGGGAGCCGGGAGGCAGATGGACCAATGGGACAGAGGATCGGACGGCTGTCACCGACCCTGCCCAGGAGCTAAGTGACCTGTCTGAGCCTGTCTCCTCAGCTGTAAAATGGAGAACATCACCCCTCCCTCCTGTGGCTGCTGTGAGGGTGGGATGGGCCATGGGGACAAAGCTTCTGCTGTGTTCCAGCACAGTTAAGACCCTGTGCACAGCCCTCCCCAGCTCCCCTACTTTCTGAAGCCTGATTTCCAGTTGTGCTGAGGGAAGCTCACCCCGCCCCCATCCCCACCCGCAAGCTATGCGGCCCTGGAGGAGCTGCGTTTCTCCTCTGAGCCACCAATCCTTGCCTGCAACACTGGATAACAGGGGATGGTGAGCACTGCATAGGCTGGTGACCTGGCTGGCTCTCCCCCTGCTTCCAGAAGAAGGACATCCCTCGGTGCCCTTCACTTTGGAGGGGTTGAGAGTCCTTCTGAATTCCCTTATCTTGCAGGAAGGAGGGCCTTGCCCATGGGTGACCCTGAGTGCTTTGTGGCCTCTCTCCCTCTCTCTGCTCGAGTCCCTGCCCTCTGTCTGGCACAAGCAAGCCGCCCTCCCACCAGCCACATGAGCGGCCCCTCACCGGGTCCCCTCCCCGCCTGGCTGGGCACCTGTGGCCTTCCTGTCCTGCAGGGCCATGGCGAACACGGACCTCTCCTTCAAGCCCTCCAGAAACATGGCCACCAGCCAGCAATGGCCACGCTGCTGGGGGACCGGAACTCATATTCCTCTTCATGCAGCGTGGACAGCATCAGCCTCTGCCCGCCCCGGGCCTCCCTGAGGGGAAAGGGGGCACTGTGACCAGAGGCCTGCCCCACCCTCCCCCTGGGTCCGCCCCTCAGCAGCCTGAGGGGTGACCTGCCCAAGTTACAGAGTCCAGAGTGCCAACCATTGCACCGTGAAGCCCTCTTACAGATGAGGAAACTCCAGTGTGTCTGGAGCCATACAGGGCCTGGGGCTGAGCATGGATCTGCCCTAGTCCCGGACTCTCTGTGTGCATGGGCAGATGAGCCAGAGCTTATGGTCCTCATGCAGGGCCACCATGGGGCCACTGCAAAGAAAGTTGGTGCTGAGATGGCGCACCAGCCTGGGTGAGTTTGGGTGAGCTACCCAGCTTCTGTGGGCTTCCCTGGTAGCTCAGCTGGTAAAGAATCTGCCAGCAATGCAGGAGACCCTGGTTTGATTCCTGGGGTGGAAAGATCCCCTGAAGGAGAGCATGGCCACCCACTCCAGTATTCTTGCCTGGGAAATCCCATGGACACAGGAGCCTGGTGGGCTACAGTCCATGGGGTCGCAGAGTTGAACACGACTGAGCGACTAAGCACCTACCCTCTGCATGCCTCTGTTTACTCATCTGCAGAGTGTAGGGTGATGGGGAGACTTATTGGAATAGAAGAGAGCACCTAGCATGGCCCGCCTCAGTAAGTGGTGCCAGCATGTGCCCTGCACACACTGGGAATGACCATGATGGTCATGCCACACTCGGGTGTGTTTTAACCAAGGCGGGGCTCTGGCAGGGTACAGGCAGGCCTTCCAGAAGGGCGTGGGGGCCTTCTCAGTAGATGAGAGCTGGGGGTGGGGTGTCTGGGGCATGCCTGGCATGCAAGGTGGTCCTCACTCTGCTCCATGCCGTGCACACACAGGCCTGTCCCCTCACTCCCTCTCCCAGACTGCTGGCACCTCCACGTGAGCAGTACCCACCAGCGAGAAAGAAGGAACCTATAAGTGAATGGATGCCCTGAAGGCTGCAACCTTATGTGCCTCTTTCTGGGGAAGCTGGGCTCTAGGGGAAGCTTGAGAGGGCAATCGGTGGTGTGCGGACACATTGCTGGCCCCAGGACAGTGGAGGGCGGGGCCTGAGCCAATGGCCATCATGCCACTCGTATGATGCGGTGTGAGCCAGTCGGGCCCCCAGGAACAGTGTGCCCCACGCCCCTCCTGGTCTCTCCTGGAGCCCCAAAGACTGAGGTTGTGGGGAGAGGCAGGTTTGGGGCTTCCCTCGGAGCACCCACCTGTTGGTGATAAGACTCATGATCTCGAGGAAAGAAAGTTCTAGGAGCACCTTCTCCTTCTGGTCCAGGAAGTACAGCCCCTTCCAGTTAACAGCCAAGATCAGCTGAGTCTTGGGCAGTCGGGGGCCTGGCAGAAGGAGAGCAGGGTGTGAAGCCGGGGCTGGTCCGGGGTGGGGGCCCACTGGCACCCTCTTACACATCAGACACCTTTACCTGAGAGTGTGGTGACTTCAAAGAGCCGGGAGAAGAGCAGCGGCCACTTCAGGCAGGCAGTGTCCACCACCTGCTCCTGCACGGTCAGTGGCCTGGCCCGCGTCTGGGTGTAGGGTGCCTGCATGGAGGTTGCGATGATGAGTCACCTCCATTACTTATCCCCCAGCTAACTCCTCACCCGGTGCCCAGGGAACTCATTTGCTGGATCATTCTGTGAAGCCGCTGCCTAAAGCCAGGCCAGTGTCAGTGAGAGTCAGGTGAGGGACTCTGGTGGGCTGGGGAAGGCCCATCACTGGTGGTTCTGATCCCCACTTTAGAATCAGAGCTTCCGAGGGCCGGAGGGCCAGGCTGCTGCTCGCTGCCTGAGCCTGGAAGACAATGAGGGACACGTGCAGGTGTCTGTGGGCCCCTGTCTGCGGGCTCAGGCTGGCTCTCACCAACACCGGCCTCCTGCGGCTACATGCTGCTCCGTGCTCGAGGCCCGTGTTGGTGTCTGTGTCTGTGTGTGGTGGTGCTCCACTCTGCCTCTCTTCTACACATCTGGGAGGCGTCTCTCAGGGACCTTCATCTCGATCCCCCTCCCCAGTCCTATCTCACCTCCCTCCCTCTTCATCTCGATCCCCCTCCCCAGTCCTATCTCACCTCCCTCCCTCTTCATCTCGACCCCCCTCCCCAGTCCTATCTCACCTTCCTCCCTCTTCATCTCGATCCCCCTCCCCAGTCCTATCTCACCTTCCTCCCTCTTCATCTCGATCCCCCTCCCCAGTCCTATCTCACCTCCCTCCCTCTTCATCTCGATCCTCCTCCCCAGTCCTATCTCACCTTCCTCCCTCCCTCACCCTTGGCTCTATCTGACCTGCACCCTTTCCTCTTCTCATCTTCACAGATCTGTAACATCCAGCTGTAATATCGCTGGCTGTAACATCCAGCTGAGCTTTCCTGTTATGGTTTGTTGGATAAAATGTTGTTTCTCTTGTTCCTTCCTTAAAAGGTGGTTGGGTAATATTCATATACCGAATCAGGGGATGTAAACGGACACATCCTGAGATTTGGCACTTTGGAACACATATCAAGGATTTTAGAACATTCATGCGTGCTCACTCACACTAGTCATGTCTGACTCTACGACCCTATGGACTGTAGCCTGCCAGGCTCCTCTGTCCATGGAATTCTCCAGGCAAGAATATTGGAGTGGGTTGCCATGCCTTTCTCCAGGGGATCTTCCCAACCTAGGGACTGAATCCATGTCTCTTATGTCTCCTGCATTGGCAGGTTCTTTACCACTGGCACCACCTGGGAAACCCAACATTTGTACACTCTGAAATCCCTTTTCGAGAAATTGATCTTGATGAAATAACCATCAAGCGTATAAAAGTTGTATCTACAAAGAGATTCACTTCATCATTTTAACAGTGAAAATGGGACATGACCTTGAAATTCACCAGTGAATGAACTGTAGCTCATGAATACGGTACTCACTCTTCAGCCCTTAAAATCAGATTGGTATTTAGTGACACAGAAATAAGGGCCAAACTATTACGTGAAGTGAAGAAGCAAGTTGAAAGCTGTCTAATGATGGTCCCATTTTTATTTTTTAAAAAGGTGTGTTTCCTAACAATGAGAAAACAGAAAGAGAAATTAAGGAAACAATCCCATTCACCATTGCAATGAAAATAATAAAATACTTAGGAATAAATTTACCTAAAGAAACAAAAGACACATATGTAGAAAACTACAAAACACTGTTGAAAGAAATCAAAGAGGTCACAAATAGATGGAGAAATATACCATATTCATGGATTGGAAGAATCAATATAGTGAAAATGAGTAAACTACCCAAAGCAATCTACAGATTCAATGCAATCCCTATCAAGCTACCAACAGTATTTTTCACAGAGCTAGAACAATAATTTCATAATTTGTATGGAAACACAAAAAACCTCAAATAGCCATAGCAATCTTGAGAAAGAAGAATGGAACTGGAGGAATCAACCTGCCTGACTTCAGGCTCTACTACAAAGCTATTTGATGACTATCAAAACAGTATGGTACTGGTACAAAGACGGAAATATAGATCAATGGAACAAAATAGAAAGCCCAGAGATGAATCCACGCACCTATGGACACCTTATCTTTGACAAAGGAGGCAAGAATATACCATGGAGAAAAGACAATCTCTTTAACAAGTGATGCTGGGAAAACTGGTCAACCGCCTGAAAAAGAATGAAACTAGGAAACTTTCTAACACCATAACCAAAAATAAACTCAAAATGGATTAAAGATCTAAATTTAAGACTAGGATCTATAAAACTCCTAGAGAAAAGCATAGGCAGAACACTCTCTAACATAAATCACAGCAAGATCCTCTATGATCCACCTCCCAGAGTAATGGAGATAAAAGCAAAAATAAACAAATGGGACCTAATTAAACTTAAAAGCTTTTGTACAACGAAAGAAACTATAAGCAAGGTGAAAAGACAGGCTTCAGAATGGGAGAAAATAATAGCAAATGAAGCAACTGATCAAGAATTAATCTCAAAAATAGACAAGCGCTCATGAAGCTCAACATCAGAAAAATAAACGACCCAATCAAAAAATGGGCCAAAGAACTAAACAGACATTTCTCCAAAGAAGACATACAGATAGCTAAGAAACACATGAAAAGATGCTCAACATCACTCATTATCAGAGAAATGCAAATCAAAATCACAATGAGGTATCATCTCATGCCGGTCAGAATGGCTGTGATCCAAAAGTCTACAAACAATAAATGCTGGAGAGAATGCGCAGAAAAGGGAACTCTCTTACACTGTTGGTGGGAATGCAAACTAGTACAGCCACTATGGAGAACAGTGTGGAGATTCCTTAAAAAACTGGAAATAGAACTGCCTTATGACCCAGCCACCCCAGTGCTGGGCATACACACCGAGGAAACCAGAATTGAAAGAGACACGTGTACCCCAATGTTCACTGCGGCACTGTTTATAATAGCCAGGACATGGAAGCAACCTAGATGTCCATCAGCAGATGAATGGATAAGAAAGCTATGGTACATATACACAATGGAGTATTACTCAGCTATTAAAAAGAACTCACTTGAATCAGTTCTAATGAGGTGGATGAAACTGGAGCCTATTATACAGAGCGAAGTAAGCCAGAAAGAAAAACACCAAAACAGTATTTTAATGCATATATATGGAATTTAGAAAGATGGTAATGATGACCCTATATGTGAGACAGCAAAAGTGACACAGACATAAAGAACAGACTTTTGGACTCTGTGGCAGAGGGTGAGGGTGGGATGATTTGAGAGAACAGCACTGAATCATGTATATTACCATATGTGAAATAGGTCACCAGTCCAGGTTCAGTGCATGAAACAGGGCACTCAAAGCTGGTGCACTGGGATGACCCAGAGGGATGGGATGGGGAGGGAGGTGAGAGGGAGGTTCAGGATGGGGGACACATGTACACCCATGGCTGATTCATGTCAATGTATGGCAAAAACCACGACAATATTGTAAAGTAAATAGCCTCCAATTAAAATAAAAAAAATTTTTTTTAAGTGTGTTTTTGCATTCCAATCATATGCACATGTCAATTGTGTACATGTGAGTAAAGCAATCTAGAAGGATAGGTACTGCAGTGTTAAGAGGGATGAGCTCTTTGATGTGATACTATTGGTGATTTCCCATTTTTCTTTGTGTTTGTCTTATTTTCTGGTTTATTTGGTAATGTCCACATTTTAGTGTTTACTGAAAAAACATCAGTGAAACTTATGTTCCCTTTGGAAAAAACAGTGGTGTAAATTTCCTAATTCTTTACTCTCACCTATCTCCCCTTCCCCAAAATGATGATGCCACTTCTTACTCTTGTTCATTCGGGTTCACATGCATCTCTTGTCTCCTCTGCCTCCTACTAGCCCTAAAAAGTCCATGGCCTCTCCCCTGTAAACACATCCACTTGGGCTGGGAAACAACAAAAATAATCCACAAGGTTTGCTTCGCCAAATTCTTGTTCAAGGACTGTCCCCAAGAAATGATAGCGACCGCCTTGTGGCCAAGCTTGTGTGAGGAATATTAGGCAAAACAACTGGGCTTCTCTCTTGCAGGACTCCTTGGAGCCTTTCCTCAGGGCTGTGCACTGTGATTCCTGAAGAGCAGGACAAAGCAAGCTGCATTCCCCCACTGCAGATGCGCACAGGACCCTTGTCTGCAAACCCACTCTGAGCACCTCCTTTCCTGTGGCCAGAATGCAGACTGCATCGGTCACCCTCCCTGCCCTGCTCTGAACTCAGGCAACCCCTGCTATCTGAGCCACGCACCTGGGACTCATCTCCTGCAGCTAGGCTGTCAACCCCTGACAAACCAGCACTGCACTGCGGTTGAAGTGCCCACTGCCTGTCCTGCTGTTTCTTGGCTCCCAGTGCCACAGGGTAATTGAAGCCGGGGAAGGCTTCCCAGGTGGCTCAGATGGTAAAGAATCTGCCTGCAAAGCGGGAGACCCGGCTTTGATCCCTGGGTCGAGAAGATCCCTTGGAGAAGAAAATGGCTACCCACTTCAGCATTGTTGCCTGGAGAATTCCACGGACAGAGAGCCTGGCGGGCTACAGTCCATAGGGTGTTAAAGAGTCAGACAAAACTGCATGACTAACACACACAAGCATTAACCAAAGGGTTTTATCCTCCCCCTTCCACCCTCCTCACCCCATGCACAGCTCTTCCGCAGCAGCAGCTGCAGCACGGAGCCCACCAGCCCTTAGAGATGCCTTTGCACCCTCAGGACACACTGCAGAGCAAAGCACCCTATGAGGAAGGAGGCTCTGACAGAGGGGTGGTTTGGGACAACCCTGTGGGGAGGGGAAGAGAAGCAGGGGGACCAAGTCAGATGGCTGTCTTCTTGGGGAAGAGGCTGTGAGCCTCTAGGAACCACCTTCACTTGCTGCAGGCTGACCAAGCAGGGGTAGAGGAGGGGCAGCCCTCCCTGCCATCCGGGCCAGCACTGGGCATTCAGGGCCCAGTAAGGGGACACCAATAAGGCCCGGGGCGGAACTGGGGCCAGGGTGAGGGTGTGCTCATGGTCAGCGGCTGGGGATGCCTTCTTGTACCCAAAAGCCAGGGCCCAGATTGACCCTGTAGAGACCAGTGGAAGACCAAGCTGCCCAGACCAGCCAAGATGCCATCTTGTGAGGGGGGTGAACTTGAATGAGATTGTTGAAACCTGGAGACATAGGGCTATGCTGACCGGGAGGTTAGTCTCCATCCCCTCAGCGAGTAGGGACTCATAATGGGATCTCCAGCCCCTCTAAATACCAAGGGGCCCACCACCTCCAAAAAGAGCTGCATAGCCCGAGTACACAGGCTCTGGGGAGGCTGACCTTGGCATAGGCGGTGGTGACCAGGCTGGCCCACTTCTCTGGGGTCTTGGTCCTGTACAGCTTGGAAGGGACGCAGCTGGGCAGCAGCTCCCGGATGGCCTGGCTCCCGGCCGAGGCACCAAGCTGCACGTAGCAGTGCTGGGCCAGCAGTTCCACCAGCTCTTCCTCCTGCACACCCAGGGACACACACGGGAGCTGGGCTGGGGTGTGCCTGTGAGAGCCCACTCTCCCCCAGGAAGCTTGCCCCTGCTGAGCGCTCACCCTCACCCCCACAGCAGAGGTGAGCAGCCACCTCTGCTAGGCAGGACCTGCCCCTCCCCCAGCACGGCAGCGCCCGTGTGCCCTGACTGGGCCTAACACAGGCTGCGCTCCTGTTCCAGCAGCCCGGTCTGAAGACAAGGCACCCGGGGGTCCTGCAGGCAGGCCGGAGTCTCCCAGCAGCCCGGCCTGAAGAACGGCAGGTGTCCTGCATGCTCCTCGCATTCAGCCCTCATGAGCCAGGGAGTGTGCGGGACTGAGCTCTGGGGCCTGCGTGGAGCCCCAGCACTGCTGAGTGAGGTGAGCGCTGTTGTTCACTCACTGAGTCGTGTCCGACTCTTTGTGACCCCGTGGACTGCAGGACATCAGGTTTCTCTGTCCTTCACTTGTGGACAAGGCCCTTACTCTGTCTCCCCCAGTCCTCATTGGGCAAAGGTGACCTCCCTGGCCATTCCTGCAGAGCCTCTGCTAGGATTCATGTGGGCAGGAGCCTGTGTAAGTCACTAGCACGCCTGGCACACAGAAGGTTCCCTGCTCCAGGCGCCCCACGGGGACAAGCTACCCTGTTCTTTCCAAGGAGACAAACCTTGCTCAGCCATCTATTTTCCTGCCCTGTGACCCCACGCCCCCTTTGCCCCCACCTCTACCTGCCCACTGCCCTGCTCCAGGCAGGCCTCCAGGACTGCCACAGTTGCCTCTAGTCCCCAGCTCATCCTCTGGATTCAGGCCCGGGGAGGTCTGCACCCGCTGAACAGGCACAGCATTGCCTAAGGAGGTAAGTGCGTGAGCTCCCCTACCCTGAGTCTCACAACCACACGGAAAGCTCTGGTGACTGCACCTTCCAGGAGAGAGCCAGAGGCTCAGAGAGGTGACCTAACGCTCCAAGGCCACATCTCCAGGAAGAGGCACAGGTGGGACCTGAATCCAAGTGCTGGCATTCCAAGGTCCTGACCCCCAGGCCCTGCTGCCCCACGAGCAGCTGCTGCGGTGAGGCCAGGTGGGCCGGGCTGATGGGGGCAGCGTGGGCTTTGCTGCCGGCGTCAGGTGCCTCAAAGCCCAGAAGCTTGAATGAACCTGTGGCTAAAGGAGGAGATGGAGTCTCCTGGGCAGGGACAGCTGATCCCAGAGGGCCGCAGGGACCTGTACTCGCAGACGCATCCCAGGCCCACTCCTGTCCCTCAGCCTCCTGCCCTCCATGACCCACCCGGCTTCCCCAGGGACATGCCTGGTGCCCAGCCCAGCTCCCCTTGCTCTGCCCCAAAGTCCCTGCTCTGGAACAGGCCCTTCCTCAGGCTGAGAGGTGGGTCTCTGGGGCCCTGAGTGCTATGGTCCTCTCACCTTCTCGAAAGGGTACTCGCCAAGCCAGACTCCATGGAGGATTTGGCGGTAAATGAGATGGGTGCTGACCGGGTCCTCCTGGGAGTCGTGCCACGGGGTGAAGAACTCCTTCCGGAAGTAGACACGCCAGGGCGCCTGGCGCTCACTCTCGCCCCTCTCCCGGGCCAGTTGCTCACACTGGGCCAAGGCATCCATCACATGGTCACGCCCGCTGCCCAGGGACCAGAACTGAGACCAGAATCAGGGCGGCAAGGGTGAGCGACCACTGCATGTCAGTCCCCCAGGGACACCTGCCTTTGCCATACCCATGTGGACACGTGGACATCAAGAGGACAGGAACCCTTCAGACTCCTCCCCATTGGACACGGCCTGTCATTCACCCGTAAACACCCCTAGACTCTCCCCCTGCCGGCCCCTCTCACAGGAGGCTCATGCCCATGTGACTGGGTTAGAATACCTTGATTCATTGGCATGTGTATACCTGGTTCTGAGAGTGGGAATCAGGGCATCTAGGTGGGGCGATGATGTGGGATTCAGGATGGGGCAGTACTCCACATGGATGCATGGGATTCTGAGCTCCCCAAGGTGGGGGGCTTGGCGCAGGATGTAGGCACAGCAGGGGACCTTCCAGGTGTGTGTATGAGATACTAGGCTGAGTGTGTGAGTGTTGGGCCAGAGGGCAGGCTGTCTGGTTAGAGGGCATGTCTGTGAGCGGGAGTTTGTGTTCGCATCTGTGTTTGGCAGCTGGGGAGGTGACTGGTGCCTAGGTTGGCATGATACAAGGGCTGGTGCTGCCCTGCGTGTGTGAAGGAGGCGGGCGGTGGATGGGACCCCTGGCCAGTACCTTGTCGTACACAGCGACCTGCAGAGAAAAGCCCAGGTGGTCGCTGAGGCCCTGCTTGTGGGCGATGTGCAGGCAGACTTCCCGAGATGTTGAGGCTGAGTCCACCATGACCGTCAGGCTCTCTCCAGTCGCCAAGCTGATATGGATTGGGATATGCTTCTTGGACTTGACAGCCTGGGGACAGACGAAGACTCAGGTCCTCTGCCCAGGATTCAGGATGGGACAGTACTCCACATGGATGCATGGGATTCTGAGCTCCCCAAGGTGGGGGGCTTGGCGCAGGATGTAGGCACAGCAGGTGACCTTCCAGGTGTGTGTATGAGATACTAGGCTGAGGTGTGAGTGTTGGGCCAGAGGGCAGGCTGTCTGGTTAGGGGGCATGTCTGTGAGCGGGAGTTTGTGTTCGCATCTGTGTTTGGCAGCTGGGAAGGTGACTGGTGCCTAGGTTGGCATGATACAAGGGCTGGTGCTGCCCTGCGTGTGTGAAGGAGGCGGGCGGTGGATGGGACCCCTGGCCAGTACCTTGTCGTACACAGCGACCTGCAGAGAAAAGCCCAGGTGGTCGCTGAGGCCCTGCTTGTGGGCGATGTGCAGGCAGACTTCCCGAGATGTTGAGGCTGAGTCCACCATGACCGTCAGGCTCTCTCCAGTCGCCAAGCTGATATGGATTGGGATATGCTTCTTGGACTTGACAGCCTGGGGAGAGACGAAGACTCAGGTCCTCTGCCCAGGAGGCCCTTCGGCTCAGCAGCCTGCGCTGGAGCTCCTGGAACTCTGCGATGGGAGGCTGCCCACCAGCCTCTCTTCCCAACCCACTGCCTCTGCAGGCGCATTCCCACGGGTTCCAGGGGGCGGGGCCTTCTGAAGCCCCACCCAGCTCAACAAGGCGTTTTCGAAGTCCTGGCCGCAGGCATGGCTGCTGAACTGAGGGACCCGCCAAGGCAAGAGCTGCTTACGCACCGTGCCCGTGGGGTGCAGCCTGTACTGGAAGGCCCCATTTTAACATGAGTTCCCTGAGCTTTGGCGAGATTGGGTGACTCAGGATCACAGAAAATCAAAAAGCTCTAGGAGATCATCTGAGTCTTGGACTCTGGAACGCTTTGGATCAGAGGAAGCCACTGTTACTCTCTGTGTACAGCAGGGCTTGAGCACAGGCCATATAGCTGCAGGAAGTTCACTTTCAACTCCAGGGCTTCTGGGCATAGCAGGTAGATGAGGTGGAGAAGGGAAGTCCTGTGGATGTTGGTGGCAGAGCGAGAACAGGACAGGGTGTGGTGGGAGGTGCTCTCTGTGTCCTGGTATAGGGCACCACGGGGCATAGAGCGTGAGTACCTTCCAGGAGTACCCCACGGGTATAGGGGGGCCAGACCCTACCTGTGTCTGAAGTACTGTTCCTGAGGATCCTGCAAGAACTCATAGGTAACACAAACAAGAATGCCACCTAGGGAGACAGACTTGCATGACCATATAAAATGCAAGTGTCTTTGGGAGGGGTAAGCTATAGACAGTTAGCAGCCACTCACACCATGCAGCTAAGGAACTAAGACTGATTTTCCCCTTCAGTTAGAAGGGCCCTAAATGAAAGAGAAAGTGTTAGTTACTCAGTCATGTCTGACTCTTTGCAACCCATGGACTGTAGCCCACAAGGCTCTTCTGTCCATAAAATTCTCCAGGCAAGTATACTGGAGTGGGTAGCCATTCCCTTCTCCAGGGGATCTTCCCGACCCAAGGATTGAACCCGGGTCTCCCGCATTGCAGCAGATTCTTTACCATTTGAGCCACCAAGAAATATCAATTTAGATGTGGGGGAGGTGGCACTTTTGAAGCCTGGACTGGGCCTGGGGAGGCTGAGCCCCAGCTGGGGCTCCCAGGGACCATTGGCCCAGAAGAGCAGGGAGGGGCCCAGAGCACATACTTCCTGTTGGCAGCCCCATGAGCTGTGCTGGAGGAGTCACAGGGGCTGCCACCACCCCACACTGGCTGCCTCCCATCCCCTCCAGCCCCTACCTGCAGCTCAAGCCAGGAGGGGGGCTCTGTGCGCACCCCATTGGCACAGGTGCGTCTCAGGCGCTCAGCACAGAAGGGCCCATAGCCGACTGGTCCTTGACCAATGAAGTTCAGCAGATACTGGTGGATGAGGAAGGGAAAGGCACGAAGATACTTAGAATGGAGGCCACTTTCTACTCCCTGTCCAGATTCTAGGAACTATGATACTAATCGTAATTATGGACGATGGATGTATTACTTGGCAATCATTTTACAATATACACCTCTATAAAATCACAACACTGTATACCCTACATTTGAACAATGTTATATGTCAATAATATCTCAATAAAACTGGAAAAAAGCTAAAATGATAATAGTGGTGGCAAAGGTGATTAACATGGGGCTGTCACACTATGAGGAGTATCAGTTGCACAACATTTCTGAGGAGCCATTTGTCAATATGTTTTAAATAGTACATAATTTTAAAATGTGTTCACTCTTTGACCTAATTTGGTAAAGGTAAAAATAATTTGGTAAAGGTAGATATATAGTTTTTAACCATAGTGGTGTTTATGGTGATGGGCAATTGAAAGGTAGATCCTAAATGTCCATCAAAAAGTGAAATATGCATTAGGAACACTAACAAATGGCATTAGCGCTGCCATTTGGGGACAGTTTATGACATGAGAAGATGCTTATAAGTGAAAGCTGTAGGAGAGCCGATGTTCAAAATATGCTTGATGAGATGTTGAAACAAGGTGTTGAAAAGCTTTTTGTCTCTCAGATTCTTTGAGAAGATACAGCCTGGAAGGATTTACTGGTGTCAAGGCTGCCCCAGCGCAGATGGCCAGGTGATCCTGCTGTCCCTGGAGGCATGAGAGATAGTGAGACTGTTTTCTGTGTGATGTGATTACGAGTCTGACTCTCTCACACCACAAAAGGTCAGAAACTGTAATGCAAGTTGCCTCTGGGTGTGAGGATGACTTTTATCTTCTATTTAGACTTTTTACATTTCCTACACATTATTTTTTTCTCCCTCTTGGCTGCAGGGCATGTGGGATCTTAGTACCCCAAACAGAGATTGAACCTGTGCTCCCTGCAGTGGAAGAACAGACTCCTAACTACTGGATCACCAGGGAAGTTCCCCCTACATATTACTTTTATATTCAGAACCAAAAGGTGTATTAGAGTAGCGAAGTCTGGGGCCTCCAACACTTGGAAACACTTCTCTTGTTAGTTCTTAGGCCTAGAGGGAGATGCTGCATCCTGCCTCTCATTGGTACCGATTCCTCAAACACTTTTGTCTTTTCAATGCCCATTTCATCCACCACCTCACTGTCTTTTGGTGATGGAGCCCAGGTGAGATGGCCCTGCAGATCCTGATTAGGGGCCGGAGGAGCAATCTCTCTTATAACGTGAAACGGAGGCCCAGAGAAGGCCAGGCACTGCTGCCCATCCTGGCCTGCAGGAGCAGGAGAACCAGGCCATGGGCTGGGGTTTCTCCGTCTGCCGCAGGGCCCTGGGCCCACTCATGCTGCCCCCGCCCTCAGCTCATGCCCCTGCCCCTCCCCACCTTCAGGAACCTCTCGGAAGGCGGGAAGCAGCCCAGGCACAGGCCGAGCAGGATCCAGCCCCGGGCCAGGCTGCTTGTTTTGTAGTTCTCTGAGAGCTGCTTGCAGATCTGGCAGTAAATTTCGTCCCTGAAAGACACAGAGCGCTGGGAGGCCAGGCTGGGGGCTGGCTCTCGGGGAGGGGAGGAGCTCTGTGTTTTGTATATAAAATCTTTCTAAGTCTCAGGCTCACCCCTGATCTACACATGTCTGAGGCAGACTCCAGGCAGTGCAGCAAAGGCTAAAATAACTGCACAGGGATTCCAGCTGCTGCTTACCACAGGGAGACAGAGTTTGAATCCAACCAAACTAATTGCCTCCCAAAATGAAAAGTCTTTGAAGGAATGTAACAGACTCCAGAGTCTTCATATTATCCCCAAATGTCTAAGATAACAACCCAAAAGTACTAGGCTAAGAGTACTTGAGAAAATAATAGTCAAGTATCAGACATATGAGGAGACAGGAAAACATGACTATTCTCAAGAGAAAAGGCAGTCAATGGAAACTGACCTCAAGATGAACCAAATATTGATTTATCAGGAAAGGTTTTAAAATTACCATGACTATGATCAAAGATATAAAGGACATTATGCTCATAGTGAATGAACAAACAAGAAATCTTGGCAAAACAGAAACTACTGAAAAAAAAAAGAGTCAAGTGCAAACTCCAGAATTGAAAAATATAATATTTGAAATTTAAAAAAATATTGGATGGGTATAACAACAGACTGGGGAAGACAAAAGAAAAATCAGTTAATATGAAGACAGATTAATAGAAAATATATAACCTAAAGAACAGAAGGGGAAAAAAGAAAGCACAGATGAACAGACCCTTAGGGATGTGATAGACAATATAAAAGTCTTCTAGAGATTTAATTAGAGTTCAAAGGAAAAGAGAGAGAGTGAAGTAGAAAAAAAATTTGAAAAAAAAAATGACTCAATTTAAAATTACCATGACTATGATCAAAGATATAAAGGACATTATGCTCATAGTGAATGAACAAACAAGAAATCTTGGCAAAACAGAAACTATTGAAAAAAAAAAAAAGAAGAGTCAAGTGCAAACTCCAGAATTGAAAAATATAATATTTGAAATTTTAAAAAATATTGGATGGGTATAACAACAGACTGGGGAAGACAAAATAAAAATCAGTTAATATGAAGACAGATTAATAGAAAATATCTAACCTAAAGAACAGAAGGGGAAAAAAGAAAGCACAGATAAACAGACCCTTAGGGATGTGACAGACAATATAAAAGTCTTCTAGAGATTTAATTAGAGTTCAAAGGAAAAGAGAGAGAGTGAAGTAGAAAAAAAATTTGAAAAAAAAAATGACTCAAATTCCTTGAATTTGGTTAAAAAATATTAATAATAACTTAAAATATGTAAACCCTTGAAATACAGTAGTCTGTCCTTGTAAGGAGTACACATAGTTCTTAAAATTTGTATAAAAACACAATTTCTGTAAAGCGAATTGTATGTAAAGCAAAACATATAGAACAAATGAGGAACTTGCCCATTTACAGGGTCTTGCAGTAAAGCTGGTTCTAAGATGAATCAGCAACCCAGGATGTCTGTCTTCCTAAAACTGGGTTTTACCCAGGGGTTTTAATGCAGAGCATTAGAGAACCCCTGGTGGTTGCACCATCTGCTGTCCTGAGAGCCAGCCTGCAGGCTCAGGGTGGGGAGCAGGTTCGGGATGGGGCCCAGCGCTGAGAGCTAGTGAGGGGCTGTGTTCTCAGGGGGCATGATGGGGGTGGGGACTGACCTGAGGTCGGGACGCAAGATGGCGTAGCCCACAATGAACTGCACCTTCTCCAGGTTGGACATGGGTCGGTCTGAGAGGGGGCTGTCCTCTTCAAATGCCTCTTCTCCAATATTCAGCTGGCTGGCCACCTTGAAACCCAAAGGTAGCAGTCAGGACAACCAAGATCGCTTCCATTTGCAAAGAAGGAAACTGGGTGAAAGCCTGGAATGCTGCAGCCGGCTGGCCAGTGGGCAGCAGAGCTGGGAGCAAGCCTGGGTCCCCTGGCTCTGGGCTTACCTGGCCTGTAACCCAGGAGGACCGCTTCAGCTTCATGGAGGAGATGTCCTTGGACCCTCTGTCCCTGCGGCTGAGCCTCTGTGGAGGGAGACAGCTCCTGAGGGAAGGTGAAGCCTGGGCAGCACCTCCAACTCTAACCCAAGACCCGCCTGGGTGGGGCTCATCTCTAGCTCCCGAGCCTTTTCCCAGCCTGACTCATAAAGCAGTGTGTACTCCCTCAGCTCCACCAAGCCGTGCAACACTGACAGGCGTACACTGCCATCCTCACGCTGGGCGAAGAGACAGGCGAGAGAGTGTGAGAAACTGGACAAAAGCCGCTCGGCCGGACATCGGTCCTCCGGGAGGGCTCAGGCCTGCTCCGATTCCAAAGTCTGGACCTCTCACCAGCCGAGTGGGCTGGGTCTGAACCCAGGCACCCGGGACAGCCACAGGCTACAGTCATTCTCTGTGACATTGTGGTGGATGAACCGGAATACACTTGGCCCACTGCAAGGTCAGAGTTTTGCTAGAGACTCAGAAGACTAGACCACTAGACTAGGCCACTCCCAGCCATCAGGATCCGATGGTCTCCGTAGGCAGGGGTCACAGCCTGTCCTGATGGTGTCATGAGAAGTTGCTGCCAAAATCAGAGCTCAGAGTGGGACTGGGCTTGGGCGGGATGAGCCAGGTCTGGGGCACAGGCTTCTGTGTGTGTGTGCTGTGTGCTCAGTTGCTCAGCTGTGTCCAGCTCTTTGCCGTCCCATGGACTATGTAGCTCGCCAAGCCTGTGTGTTGATGGACTTTTCCAGGCAAGAATACTGGACGGGGTGTCATTTCCTCTCTAGGGGATCTTCTTGACCCAGGGTCGAACCCGTGCCTCTTGCATCTCCTGCACTGGCAGGCAGATTCTTTGCCACTAGTGCCACCTGGGAAGTGGGCAGTGGCTTCCGGCTAGGCTAAAACTGGTTTGCCAGACAGGGACCAGATTGAAAATACATTAGCTGGTGAGTGAGGGTGGGCAGGGCTCACTAAGCCCCCTGCCCCTCCTTGGGGGCACACACACTTAATAAGTGCTCAAGAAGGAGCACTGGAGATCTGTCTCTGTGCTCACCTTCCAGAGGTGCCGGCGGCTCAACCACCTCTCGATGTCCCCTCCCTGAGTGGTGGCCAGCCTCCAAGGTGACCCTCAGGGACCCTTGCTTCCTGACATTCTCACCCACGATGGCACGCAGGCAATGAAGCCTCCTTCCTGCTTTCTCTCTTAAGTCACTCGTCATGGAGGAAGCAAATTGTGAGAACACTCAGGCAGCCTGGTGGAGAGGCCAGGGTGGCCAGAGCAGAGGTCTCCCAGCAGCAGCTGTTTGAGGGAGCCATTCGGAGGCAGATCTTGTGGCCCCGGTCAAGCTTTAAATGACAGTTTGGCTGCAACTTCGTTAGAGACCTGGAGCCCGAACTAACGAACGAAGCCACTCCTGATCCTGAAAAGCTGTCTGAGATACTGAACATGGGCTGTTTCATGCCATCAGATTTAGGGGTTCATTTGTTGCACAGCAACGGATGACATTACACTAGGCAGAGGCCACGTCTCTAGAGGCCAGGGAGTCAGGGCTTGAGCTTGGGCAACTTCCATGCAACCTCTGGACCAGATTTGACCATGTGACCCCAGGCTGCAGACCCGCTTAGATGTCTGTGCAGTTGTCTGCTATCTGAGCACCTAATGTTTGGGGGCCTGTGATATTTCAGTTTAACAGATACTTGGTCTTTGTCCCCATTGCTGGCACAGAACTCCTAAAACCCTTGGAATCGCCTGTGATAAAGATGTCTTTTTATGTTAATGAGGTGACTTTTAGAAAGCACCTAAGGATGGGGGCAAAGCTTTGGTTTTTCCAGTGGTCAGGTATGGATGGTGAAGAAAGCTGAGCACTGTAGAATTGATGCTTTTGAACTGTGGTGTTGGAGAAGACTCTTGAGAGTCCCTTGGACTGCAAGGAGATCCAACCAGTCCATCCTAAAGGAGATCAGTCCTGGATGTTCATTGGAAGGAATGATGCTAAAGCTGAAACTCCAATACTTTGGCCATCTGATGCGAAGAACTGACTCATTTGAAAAGACCCTGATGCTAGGAAATATTGAGGGCAGGAGGAGAAGGGGATGACAGAGGATGAGATGGTTGGATGGCATCACTGACTCGATGGACATGAGTTTGAGTAAGCTCCGGGAGTTGGTGATGGACAGGGAGGCCTGGCGTGCTGCGATTCATGGGGTTGGAAAGAGTCAGACATGACTGAGATACTGAACTAACTGAACTGAAGGATGGGGGCTGGTGGCTACTGGTCAAGGGGAGGAGGGAAGGGCATGAAACTGAGCTCAGCTGGCTCAATGGCCAGTGACTTATTTGATCATATCAATGAAGTGAGGCCTCTGTAAAGACCCAAAAGGACAAGGGTCAGAGTTTCCAGGCTGGTGAACACGTGGAGATTTGGGGAGAGTGGTACTTGGAGAGGGCATGCAAGTTTCTTAATCTTTTTCATATCTTGCCCTGTGCATTTCATACCTTGCCTCTCTCATCTGGCTGTAGTGACTTGTATCCTTTATAATAAAACAGTAGGCTAGTAAGTAAAATGTTACTCTGAATTCTCTGAGCTGCTCTTGCAAATTAATCAAACCCAAGGAGGAGGTGTGAGAATGTCTGATTCAAGCCAGGTAGTTAGCAAATAAAGCCAATCTGGACTTGCCTTAAAGTGGTGGTAATCTAGAAGGACCAGGCCCTTCATCTGTGATATTGGACACTATCTCCAGCCAGATAACTATCCAAACCGAGTTGAATTTTAGGACACCCAGCTGGTGCTGAGAAGTTTTGGTGGCAAAAACCCATATACATTGGAATTGGTGTCAGAATTACAGGCTGCTGTGGGGCTCCCGTTGCTGGTGGCCCAAGTGCTGTCACTGCTGTGTCATTCCTTTGAACTATTCTTGGCTAATTCCACTAAGATGACATCATGAAACTGAGGCCCTAGGAAGGGTTTCTGACCAAAAATGGATGTAACAGCCTTTCATCAGAGGGCAGGGTAGAAAACGGGTAAAGAACTAGGTCTTTGAATTCAGTGGAGTGGATTCAAAGCCCAGCTGTGTAACATGTATTCACTGTGATTTGGGGGCAAGTCACTTAACTTCTCAGTTTCTTTAGCTACAATAAATTTAATAATCCTACTTTGTAGGGATGGCTCCTCTGGAAATTAACTGAAGAGAAGCAGCTGGCATATAGCAGGTTGACAGTCAGTAACATTTGTGTTATTATTACTGGTCTATGCATTTGAATCCTGAAGGGCTTCCCTGGTGGCTCAGACAGTAAAGAATCTGCCTGCAATGCAGGAGACCTGGGTTCGATCCCTGAGTTGGGAAGATCCCCTGGGGAAGGAAATGATTAATCACTCCAGTATTCTTACCTGGAGAATCCCATGGACAGAGGAACCTGACAGGCTACAGTCCATGGTGTCTCAAGGGGTCAGACACAGCTGAGTGACTAAGTCCCAAGTCTGACTAAGTCAAACCCAGTGTTCAGCACCTGAAGGACCTTCTCTTGTGAATAATGACTGTATAATTCACAAAGTCCTGCATATAATGCCTGACTCATGAGTTCCTGAGTGCAATTCAAGACTGGAAACCCCAGGGGTCCGTGGGTCCTGCAGGCGATGCTCCCTCCACACTGTGCCTCCCCTTTCTGGTCCAGCTTCTCCAGGCCTGGGCCTGGACACCGGGAGGGCATCTCCCCTTGGCACCGCCCTCGTGGCGCACCTGTGCGGATCTGCTGTGTTGCGGAGGCTGGGTGCTGCTGTCCTTGCCCAGGGCATCGTGGATCTGCCGCATCACTGAGCCTCCACGCGGGGTGTTCCTGGTGAAGAACACTGGCTCCGGAAGGTCGCCCATGAACCGCAGGATGATGCTCCACACAGCCAGGGCAGCCTGGGAAAACGGAGACAGAGCCCCCGCTTGGAACCCAGCTCCATGCAGCATAGAGCCCACGGCATCCTGCGCCTTTCCTGTTCCCGCAGAACCAGCGGGAGGCCTGAGCCACTAGGAAGCATGGGACCAGGCACCGAGCAGTCAGTGTCGTCCTCGTGGTAGAGCAGAGGGTATCGGAGGGGCCGCCGGACGTGCGTGTGGCTAGCCGATTTCTGGAAGTAGGTCACGGCGAACTTGGGGAAGGTGTACTTGTCCAGGTCATCCTCAGGCTCCTCCATCATGGGGACCATGTCTAGGTCAACCTCAGGCAGCTTCTGGGTCATCTCTTTCAGATCCTGGGACAGAGACAAGGGTCCACTCTCCTCTCAGATGTGATCTGCCAGTGTGCGCATCTTGGGGGCCAGGGAGCCCTAAGAAGGGCCTGCCTGGTTAGTGACAGGGTGCAGAATGACCCACTCCTCCTTGTGTTGGGGACCGCCCCCTGACCACACCCTCAGTGCATCCCTGGTGGGCTGCCAGGTGCTGGGTGGGCCTTAGTATGAGAGCCCCGGGTACCCGGCGGCTTGCCCTCAGAGCCCTCCGCCTGTAGACCTCGGCTTCCCAGACACCCCCACTCCCTGCTGCCTTCCACCTGCCTCCCTTAGGCACCCTTCCTGGAAAGGTGTGCCCAGCTGCCCCCACAGCACAGACGGTTTGTGGGCGGGTGGAGCTTGGGGGAGCGGGCATGAGCTCCTGGAGGGACGCAGGGAGAGTCAACAGGACAGCCCCGGAGCTGTCCTCTCTGCCCGATCCTCCTGCTCTCTCCCCATCCCCATCCCGCAGGTCCCACTCTGCAGAGCAGCCGCCAATGAGATGCTCTGTGACAGCGGCCAGATACACGTGGGAAACACTGCCCAGTTGAAAGCCCAAGAACATTTGCACAGCAAAGGCTCTAGGAAGACTTGTAGCTAAGCCACCTCCTTAACTTAAAAGGGGCTGACCACAGAGACCTTCGCTCCTCTTTCCTCTGCATCTTTGCCCACGACCACGGAACTCACTCCCCGAGCCAAGTCGTGGCTTCTCAGTAAAGCCTAGAGGTTGGCTGAAGGCTGGGACTGGGCAGGCACCCCACAAGATCCCACGCTGGGCTGGCAGGGCCCATCTTACCTCAGTGTGCGGTGTGGCCGGGCCATCCTGCCCACCAGTCAGGGAAGGCAGGAAACCAAACACCTGCTCCACCATCTCCGTGTCGGTGATGGTGTCATAGATGGACTTACGCTTCCTTTTGGGCACAGCGCTGGGGCTCTTCTGCTCTTCAGCTGGGATGACCAGAGGCACCTGCACAGACACCCCGTGGGGCCACAGTTGCCACCAGCCCAGCTGCGGCAAGCCCCTCACGAAGCTGAATAAACCTTCTGCTGCCATATTTGTCAAAATCAATACGTTTCCCTTTAAAACCCTAGGTTTCAATAGCTAGAGGAACTGGAGATCCACCAGCCTGGGCTTCCTGTTTCAGAGAGGATGTAAAGAAGGGAGATGCTTGCTTGTCCCCACATGGGGCCACACCAAACCCCACAGATTTCCAGAACCTAGCTGCAAGACCCACTCAGGGGTCTTCACTAAAAGCAAAGAGGCTCCCCTGGGAGAGGGCCCTGGCCCGCCCGATCTGTTGCTCATCTGGGGCCATGTAGGTGTAGGAGCATCTGCTGAAGTGTCTGAGGCTCTGCACTCTTTCTCGCTCTGGCCACTGCACCGGTCCTGTGCTCAGGGAACCCGTACTATCTATGGAGCAGGAGAGAATTTCACCCTAGCCCCCTTCTTTATCACCATTGCCAGTGAGTGAGTCTGAGGAGTGAGATTGAGTCTTGGGTCTTCTCTGGATGGAGGGAATGGGACCCAGGGGTGAAATCTCACAATGCGGGGATACACATCTCAGTGACATTTGTTTGCCCCCTGCCCTCCCGTCTCTCCTGCCCAGACTCTCTTGAAGGCTCCTCTTGGTATTTCTCTGCCCTAAGCTATCAGATCTGCCCAGGAACCAGGCACCTCCACCCTCCTCCATGGAACTGTGGCCTCCCATAGCTCAGCTGACCCTGGTTTCCTGAGCCTTCCTGGGGACTGATCAGTGCTGCTGAGAAATCATCCCCAAAGCTAAAGGAAGGGGACCAAAGAACTTGAGTTCCAGATTCCAGGTATAAGACAGAGATAATCCATCTCCCAGGCTGCATCCTCGGCACCCAGGGTATGAGCTGGGTGTGCCTACTACAGTAGTAACTTTGGACCCAGAGGAGTCAGGAGTGTCTGATGATGGTCTTATGTTGCTGTGCACTCCTTCTGCCTGCCCTTCCTCATCTGGGCCCAGCCATCCCCACCTGCCCGAGAGGGCAGTGACCACCTACACTGGCTTTCTGCTGCCGGAAGTTCCGTCGAGCAGCCATGCCCCTGGCGTGCGCCTGGATGGCCACCACAGCCCTCCTCTTGGCCTGGACTTGCTGGCGCACCAGGTAGCCCCTGCAGAGGGCCTGCAGCTTGACCATCCTCTGCCGCAGGGCCTGGTACTGCTTTGCCAGCAGATGGCTCCGGGCAATGGCCTGCAGACGCTCAAAACCCAGGAGGATCTGTGGAGGCAAGAAGGGTATGCACCCTCAGAGGGGCCAGGGACTGGCAGGGCACAGAGCAGAGAAAGCCTTCCCAAGGGGACAGAGAGCGAGAGGCGAGGTGTTCTCGCAAGTTAGCTTTACAGTTACATGCTTTTTGGCAAAGTGTTGGTGCTAAAGTTTTGCACACCTGTGAGCACAAGCAGATTAAGTGACTTATACTTGTAAAGCAGTTAGAGCCTGGCATGAAATTGGTGCGAAAGAAGTACTTCACATGGCATAAATGATAGAATGGTCTTCTGACGGCTGCTGCTGCTGCTAAGTCGCTTCAGTCGTGTCCGGCTCTGTGCGACCCCATAGACAACAGCCCACCAGGCTCCTTCATCCCTGGGATTCTCCAGGCAAGAACACTGGAGTGGGTTGCCATTTCCTTCTCCAAGGCATGAAAGTGAAAAGTGAAAAGTGAAAGGGAAGTCATTCAGTCATGTCCGACTTTTCGCTACCCCATGGACTGCAGCCCACCAGGCTCCCCTGTCCCTGGGATTCTCCAGGCAAGAACACTGGAGTGGGGTGCCATTGCCTTCTCCCTTCTGATGGCTAGTGACAGAGAACTGGGCTGGAAGTCACATGGGTGGCAGGATTGCAGAGGTCCTGCTTTTCACACCTGCAGCCAAGTACAGTCAGCTCGTGTGGGGCTGTGACCCGGCGGAGGCATTTGGCCTGCTCCATCAAGCAACTCCCTCACAAGGAGCTTGAAAATAAAGAGGAAATAATAAACTATGAGTACCCACTTCTACGCTGCAAACACACTCTGGGCCGCAGAGGTCTCTGAACCTCTGGGCTGACTTCTATTGGCTTTTCAAAGACCAATCCTGGTGCGTGCTGCCTGTATGGGGTTGTGCTTCATTTTACAACCATCAAGTCACACAGACCTGCATCTCAGCTCCAGTTCTGCTGCTTACTCACTGAGTGCTCTTGGGAAAATGACTTAATTTCTCTATGTCTCAGATCCATGACATATAGTGTCGGTTTAATAATAAATAAAATGATGCACATAAAGCAACAGGCCCCGTGTAGCCTTTCCATCTGCGTGTTCCAGCCACAGTCATGGCCATGACCAAGGCAAGCAGTCAAGGAGGCCCAGAAGGCATGTTAAAGGTGCCTCTGGTTTGTTTGCTTAGCAGACACTCATTAGCAGTGCCTGTGGTCAAGGAAAAAATTTGGAAGAAGTGTTTGAAACAGAGAATAATCAATCTGTTAACTTCTATTGCTGCCTGCAAATTGGGGGGAAAAAACCCGCCACCATCTCATTTCAGAGCAGGACATCTCATTCTAGCTCTGGAGATGCCTCAGATCCTGCAGGAGAACACTTGAAACCCGCAAACATGTAGCCTGACACCGCTAAGAAGAGTGTGGGGTGCTGAGGTGTGTGACCGGCGATGCTCCTTGCCCCCGCGCGCACATTCATAAACAAATGTCTCACACTCACAAACAAATGTCGATGTTGGTTTCTAAGCAGACAGGTGTCCCCTGCCCCTGCTGGTTCCACCTCCCACATGAGTTCTCTTACCAGCTTGAAGTTCTGCTGGCTGTAGTGGCCTCTCCACCAGGCCTGGAGGGTCACAGCTGCCCGCCTCTGCCTTAGGAACTCCTTCCTAGAAGGGGAAATGCATGTCAGTGGTAACAACCACAGGCATTTTAAAAGCCTTGGGTGCAGGGGATGGGGAGGGGACTGATTTTGAAGGGAAGAGAGAAAACAAAATTTGGGTAAAAATGAATACACATGGTATTTCTTTTCCAGAAGACTTTCTAGGCTGAAAGACAGGTTAGGAACAAAAAAATCTACTGCCAACAAATAAATCTGTGAGTGAGGACAGTCTAGTTTCTGTTATTTATTTATTAAATTTATCTTATATCTTTTATTTATTTATTTTTGCCATGCTAAGCAACATGTGGGGTCTTAGTTCCCTGACTAGGGATCAAACCTGTGCCCCTGCAGTGGCAGTATGGAGCTCTAACCCCTGGACTGCCAAGGAATTCCTGAGGACAGTGCAGTTTTTAGAATGAGGAGGAATAATTTCTTATTAACCCCAAAGATCTATGAAGGTATAAAACCGGTTTCCAACTTTTTATTTCTTGCCTGCTCCTCTGGCCACTAGCCCAGGAGTCTACTGTAATCAGGTCAGAAATCTTAGTACCACCAGCCTCTAGCTTCTCTCAGGGATGGAGCCGGAAGAGGGGACACCCTTGTGGCGGCTGCAGAAGCTTCCCGCAGAGCAGGGCTTGCAGCTTCTTCACAAAATAATTGATGGCTTTGTGAATGAACTTATCCTCTCTACCAGGATTACCACAGTGTTTGGGATTCAACAGAATGGATGCATGTTCTAGAAGACATTACCACCTTTTTCAAAACTGTAGTTGGTAAAAATTTATCTGATGAAGAGATATCTCAACAGTTGAATCAGTTGAATTCATCTCATCAAGAAGCTGTCATGAAACGCTTAAAAAGTAGGAAAGATGAAATCAAGAAGACTCTGTTGGCAGAAATAGTTGATATTTCCTCTGCACAACTACAGGGTTTTGATTGGCAGATAAAGCTTGCCCTTTCTAGTGACAAGATTGCTTCATTACAAATGCCACTTTTAAACCTTTATCTAGATGTAAAAGAAAATGGTGAAATCAAGCCATATTCTATTGAAATGAGCAAAGCAGAGCTGCAGAAACTAATAAATTCCTTGAAAGCAGCTAATAAGGTGGTCCTGCAGTTGAAATAACTGGAAATGATGAATACCAACATTATCAGATTCCACTGGTACAACTGATGCACAGAGAGAATACCGTGTGTTCAGAAAATCTGAATGGCCAGCTGAGAAAGCAGCAGTGTTGAGGTTACAAAGACAACAATTTATCAGCATCCCTAAAGAAAAGGAAATTATATGGTTGACAGGAAATGCATAAAAACATGAAAGATGAAAAGGCTGTAAACACAGTTTATATTTTCATAATGACTGTTTTGCTTCATTAAATATTTGAAAAGGCTTTATAGATAAAGTTTTATGGTAAGCTAAAAATAGACTCTAAAGTAATGTAAACATACAAGCACAAATATACTTGAGTATTGCTTAAAGAACTATGTGAATAGCAAGGATGTTTATTATGGATATATTTGGTGGTTTACGTGTGATATTTTTTAAAGGTAATTTTTAAAGAATGTATAAGCTGCATCTAACTCAGGAGACTCCATGCTTTTCTTATATTTCAAAGGAAAAGTTATAAAATGTAAAATATTATAGAGAAGCTCTCCAGACTTGAACTGGAAGAAAAAAAAAATCTGGTGAACAATTTTGAATTTTGAATTCTAGGAACTAAAATATTATATTCAAGCATAGATAAAAGTGAAAACAACACTGTTACTTCTGCATTTCTGTGTCTGTTCAGGAGACTATGCTCTGTTAAAAAGAATACGTGTCCCTGTATAGTGTATACCTTATTACTCCAATATCTGCTAAGACTATATAGGTCCCCGTTTATTGTAAATTCTTAATTTGGTGTAAACTTAATGAAGTTCTGGATGTTAACAACTTCATTGGAAAGCAAACCATTTTTAATTTCAGTGACCTTTATAAATAAGCATTCTGAGCAAATAAAAATATATTATCTTTAAAAAAAAAGAAAAGAAAAGAAATCTTAGTATCAGAGCTCCTCTCTGGGGACAGGTCAAAGCAGAGGGCAGCACCCAAAGCAGAGGGTCAAAGCGCTGGCAGCCTGGCAAGTGCCATCTAACTACTCCCTCCACAGGGAGGAAGTGCTAGTGCTAACTCCCTTCAGTCGTGTCCGACTCTGTGCCACCCTATGGACTGGAGCCTGCCAGGCTCCTCTGTCCATGGTTTCTTCCAGGCAAGAACACTGGAGTGGGTTGCCGTGCCTTTCTCCAACAGAGAGGTAAGTGGGCTGAAAATGGTTTCATCCGATCCGAAACCTGGCTTCTGGAGAGTCAGGGGTGCATATGGTTGTATCTTTCTTCCCACACTTAACTGAGTTTTCTTATCACTTCTAGTAATTTCTCAGGGTATTTTCTTAGGTTTGGAACAGTAGATTTCGATCATATTGAAAATCACCCTCGGGGAGTAGGGGCAGGGGGATTTAGAGGAATGTGACTGAAATGTGCAAACTTCCAGTTATAAGTAAGCCCTAGGGATGAAAGGCACGTGGCGACCGGAGCGAACGCTGCTCTAAGGAGCATATGAGAGTTGTCAGAGCAAACCCCAAGAAGGGTTCTCACCAAAAGGAAAAAAAGTTCTTTTTGTTTTTGCATCTATATGAGAAGATGGATATAATAATAACTCTGGTAGCCCAGGGTAAAGAATCTGCCTGCCAGTGTAGGAGATGTGGGTTCAGTCTCCTCTGGGTTGGAAAGATCCCCTGGAGAGGAAAATGGCAACCCACTCCAGGACTCTTGCCTGGGAAATCCCATAGACAGAGGAGCCTGGCAGTCCATGGGGTTGTGAAAGAGCTGGACGTGACTGAGTGACTAGAAAGCAACAGTCTTACTGTGGTAACTGTTTCACGATACAAGTCAAATCATTATGTTGTTCAGCTGCTCAGTCATGTCTGACTCTTTGCGACCCCATGGACTGCAGCACTCCAGGCCTCCCTATTATGTGGTACACCTTAAACTTATATGGTATTGTATGTTAATTATACCTTAATAAAACTGGGAGACAAAAACAAACAAACAAACAAGAAAAAAAATCTTCTGGAGAACTTCATTATTTATTGATGCCTGGGTGCCTCCCAGTCCAATTAAGTCAGAATCTTTGTTGATGGGCAAAGAATGTATGTCTGCACATATAATATTTTTAATGCATGTACACACACACTTACATGATGATTCTAACATAAGGCCAAAGTACACAATCGAATAGTCTAAAGAAAATGTTGTCTCTTTTCTAATGTACCAGTGGTCCTCAGCTGGGGGTGATTCTGCTCCCCAGGCACATTTGACAATGTCTAAACACATTTTTGGTTGCCATGACTGGGGCGTTGTGGAGGAGGATGCTACTGGCATCTTAGTAAGTAGAGTTTAGATGCTCCTAAACATCCCACAGTGCCCAGGATAGCCCTCTATAACGAAAAGTTATCCAAGCAAAATGTCAATAGTGGGATTTTCCTGGGGTTCCAGTGGTTAAGAATCCACCTTGCAATGCAGGGGACATCAATGCAATCCCTGGTCTGGGAAGATTCCACACGCTGAGGGGCAACTATGCCCATGCGCCACAACTACTGAGGCTGTGTTCTGGAGCCGGCAAACCACAGCTACTGAAGCTCACGCACCCTAGGGCCTATGTTCCACAAGAGAAGCCGGTGCAATGAGAAGCCGCGCCCTCCAACCAGAGAGTAGCCCCTACTCACCACAACTAGAGAAAGTGTGTGTAGCAAGGAAGAGCCAGCCCAGCCAAATATAAGTAGATAAATAAAATAAATATCAATAGTACTGAGGTTGAAAACCCTGATTTCTATTTCTATCTTTTTAAAAAAAGTTCTTGTCTAATTGCATTGGCCAGAACAGCAATAACACTGCAGTTATCAATAGTGATCACTCCTGGGTAGATGGAGTAAATATACTTTTCCTTACCTCTCCTGCTAACTATGACTAAAAACCCTTAGACATTATACATAAAACAAATATGAAGAAGACCCTGAAAGATGGAGGATGAGAAGGAAGACAAGCTAAGGATCTCAGACAGTGGTAACTTCTCTGAGCTTCTTTTTGTCTCGTGAACCCCAGACTAGGAGCTAAAGTAGAAAATCCAGAAATGGTAATGGGAACAGACCAAAAAACCCCAAGAAAAGCCTTCTCTCTCCAGTAAAAAGACCAGAAATGGGGCAGTTTAGCCAGACACAAAACTTTCAGATGATAACCAGTCTACTGCAGTGAAACACCATTTAAACAACTGTGGTTCTCGCCCCCAGTTACACCAGAAAATGCCCAATGGAAAGCCTAGATTCCCACCCTCACCTGTACTGTGTCAGAGGAGGCTGAGCAGGAAGTCATCCTTGATGGGCAGTGATGAGTCCATCCCCCACAGTGCCACTGGAGACCACTGGGGACTCCCGCAACTGGACAGCCTTCCAAGCCGCACTGCCCTGCCTCCCGACCCTCCTTACAGGTGCCCTCAGCCTCTATTCCTGTGACTCAGCCGCTTTCTCCTCTTTCATCCTGTCTGGGTTTCCAGGCCTTCCTGTGGTTGGTAACAGGCCAGTGGGACAGCAGGGAACACCATCATGGTATCCGCAGAGTCCTCTGAACATGGTGAGGGTCCCCTGGAGAGGGGATAGGCTACCCACTCCAGTATTCTTGGGCTTCCCTCATAGCTCAGCTGGTAAAGAATCCGCCTGCACGTGGGAGACCTGGGTTTGATCTCTGGGTTGGGAAGGTCCCTTGGAGAAGGGAACAGCTACCCACTCCAGTGTTCTGGCCTGGAGGATTGCATGGACTGTATAGTCCATGGGGTCGCGAAGAGTGGGACACGACTGAGCGACTTTCACTTTCACTGGACAAGGTGAGGGTAAGAGAGGCAGTAATATGGCTGATTTGCTGAACCTGGGCTGCAATTCACGTGTTACCTATTTACTGGCCAGGGAACTGAGTCAAAGATGGTTCTTTTCCTCCCTCCAAAACCCACCACCTCGTAAACCCAAATCCATATGTTTTCTAAGATAATTGAAGGAGAATCAAAACACAGTCGAGACCACACTGGTAGATTCTGCCTTCACCCCTCACATTCAAATCGTGTGTTAGAAATTCTCTGCCAACACAGACGGCAGTGTCCCTGGCCAGCAGGTTGCAAAAGCTCTTCCGCCTCAGTCACCCCTGGAGAGAGGCCAGAGGGAACACGTGACCCTGGTTTAGGGGCACAGGCCTGCCCAGGGACAGGGCGTGTGGATCTGTGGGTGGGGAGGGGCTTGGGGCAGGGCCTGCACCTGTGTCTGCAGCCCCGCAGGACTCTCTGGATTCTGATGGCAGCCTTGTCCAGGGCCTGGCTTCTCTGTACCTCCAACAGGGTGTCCTGGTTTTCCTGGAACAGAAGAGTCCTCATCGCATAACTGCCCTACCTGCAGCCAGGGCTCTGTCTCCAGAAGTCAGGAACTCTCAGACTCTTCCCGGGAGAAGCGGGCAGGGGTTGAAAGACACGAGGTTGAAAGACCTGCTCTTAAGTTGCCACTGATGTGGCTCCGAGCCCAGAGCCGCAGCCCAGCCCTTCAAGCTAAGAACTTCCCATTTTAGCTCTTTCTTCTTGTTAATTCAATCTGGAAAATTTCATTTCTGCTCTGGAGAACCCAAGAGGGGGGCAAAAACTGTCCCCAAAGCTGTATTTTATTTCCTAAAAATTATATGAAACACGCATTCAGCTGTAACACAACGCATGCTTGTTTCAGTATTAACATGTTTCCCTAGCCTTTGCAGAGAATTCACAGTGTGAGGTGATGGACTATATTCATCCCTGGGTAGTGACATTCCCAGGCCCCCTTGATGCTCCCCCTGGATCCCAGGTCCAGAAGGAAGGGACTGTCTTTGCAGAGCAGAGAGCAGCATGGGCCTTTGGCAAGTGACGAGCAGAGGCCACGGGCTCTTCCTGCCTTCATCAATCTCACAGCAAGGAAGTACTGGGACCCTTTGTGTGGGGACACAGAGATGGACTAGACTCCTGGCTGTGGCCTCATGGAGCAGCCAGGGAGAAGGAGGAACAGAGGGGCGGGCAGTCTCCTCACCTCCTACCATGAACTCATGCTGACCCTACCCTCCAAACCAGCGGTTCCCAACCTTTTTGGCACCAGGGACTGGTTTCATGGAAAAGACAATTTTCTCCTGGACTGGGTTTGTCATGGACTGAGGGGTGAGGGGTGGTTTGGGGATGATTCAAGTGCATCACATTTACTGTGCACTTTATTCCTATTATTATTGCATCACCTCCACCTGAGGTCATCAAGCATTAGATTCCAGAGGGTGGGGACCCCTGCTCTAAACCACACCCTACCGGGTAGCACCCTGGGGTTGCCCAGACCTCTTCCCTCCGTGGAGTCAGCTGCCCCAGTGGGGTCTGAAGCCCCTCTGCTTCTTTCCTTTTTAAGCCCCACAGCCCCAGCTCTAGCCTAACTAATGATAGATGACAACAGGCCCACTGGAGAGCTGGGGCTGGGAGGACAGACAAGGATTGGCGGGCAGGCTCCAGGGGGTAAGAGGAGAGAGGGGAAACCTCAGCGAGGGGCAGTGGGGACGACGGGGTGGGCTGGCAGAGCCCTGACTCTGGCCCTGACCTTCTCTAGTTCCTCCTCCGCACCCTGCTGACCTACCCGAGGTGTGTGGGGCTAGGAAACACTGACACTCTCTCCCTTAGACCCAACTCAAAATCCTGCAGGGCCCGGAGGCCCTTGGGCGTCCCC
>SJXQ01003067.1:58865-74797 GCA_006408695.1 Aepyceros melampus | reverse complement strand
GTCCGTCTAGTCAAGGCTTTGTTTTTTCAAGTAGTCATGTATGGATGTGAGATTTGGACTGTGAAGAAGGCTGAGCGCTGAAGAATTGATGCTTTTGAACTGTGGTTTTGGAAAAGACTCTTGAGAATCCCTTGGACTGCAAGGAGATCCAACCAGTCCATTCTGAAGGAGATCAGCCCTGGGATTTCTTTGGAAGGAATGATGCTGAAGCTGAAACTCCAGTACTTTGGCCACCTCATGTGAAGAGCTGACTCATTGGAAAAGACTCTGATGCTGGGAGGGATTGGGGGCAGGAGGAGAAGGGGACGACAGAGGATGAGATGGCTGGATGGCATCACTGACTTGATGGACATGAGTCTGAGTGAAATCCGGGAGTTAGTTGGTGATGGACAGGGAGGCCTGGCGTGCTGCAATTCATGGGGTCGCAACTGAACTGAACTGACGACGTATTTGTTTTCTCATTAAAAGTATAAACTGCATTGGTCTTGGAATTGAATGTGTGCCCATAGGCAGTGTATGCACATACACGTGAGCACTTGCGTGAACACATGTATGCATGCACATGCGTGGGCCTGGACCCAGTAGGTTTGGGACTGAAGCATGTCTACCGCTTACTAAGGAGACCCTGAGGGCGCCCCAAGGCCTTCTACCAACCTTGCTCTGGGGCCTTGGAACAACATGCTAGAGTCGGAGGGCTCTCCTAAGGAATGAGACTTTAGAAATTAGGGAGGGGTCATGTATGGGCTGAGCTGTTTGCCCCCCAGATCCATATACTGAAGCCCTAACCCGTAGTACCTCAGAATGTGTGTGGAGAGAGAGCCTTTGAGGAGGTAACAGAGGTAAAATGAGGCTGTTAGGGTGGGTCCTAACCCAGTTGGAGTGATGTGCTACAAGAAGAGGAGATTAGGACACAGATATGCATGGGAACAAGAAAGATGCCAGGGAGAGACTTCAGAAGGATCTGGTCCTGCTGACATTTGTCTTGGACTCCTGGCCTCTGGGACTGTGAGAAAATGCATTCCTGTACCTCCTTGTGGAACGTTGCTATGGGAATGTTGGCCAGGGGACAGAGCGTGGGTCTGGGGGCGAGTGGACAGCACGTCTCCCCTCCCACCGTGGGAGAGAGTGGACCTGCCTGAGGCAGGGCATGGAACGGCAAGAAGAAGGTGCCAGAGAATGGTTGCCTCTCAAAACCAGGCCAGACACCTGTACCTCCTTGTGGAACGTTGCTATGGGAATGTTGGCCAGGGGACACAGCGTGGGTCTGGGGGTGAGCGGACAGCACGTCTCCCCTCCCACCGTGGGAGAGAGTGGACCTGCCTGAGGCAGGGCATGGAACGGCAAGAAGAAGGTGCCAGAGAATGGTTGCCTCTCAAAACCAGGCCAGACAATGACTGGGGGCCTGCTGAGGGCTGCACCCCACATGCGCCCAACTCCGACTTGTCCTCTCCCTTAAGTCACCCCTTTTTAGTGGGGTGCTCTGTGCATGCCTGCACAGCCTTGTGTGGGGTCTGGGAAGGCCATGTCAGTGGTGGAAGAAGGAAGCTTGATTCCCTCTCTGCCAGCGGGTGCTGCGAGAGGGGAAGACTCGACCAAGAGCGCAAACTGAGCCACCCTCACCAAGCTAAGAGTGCTGAGAGCAAGCTTGCTTTGCCAGGCTCCAGGCCACCTAAAGAGGAGGCTGGCACATAAGCCCCTCTCACAGCCCTGTGCTAGAAGGCAGCCTTCTGCAGATGGGGTGAGCAGGCACATGATGTTACCCTGTACCCTTCCAGGCTTAGACAGAGCCTTCCCACCCCAGGTGCTTTCAGGGGGATGATTGAGGCACACTTGGGCTGAAACCTCCCCTCACCCCATCCCCGCCAAAAGACAGAGTAATGGGGCTTAAGTCATGAAGACAGCAGGGCACTGAAAGAAACCCAGCAGGCTCAGTTTCAAGGAGCATTAATGGAATTCTGTGCTCTGAAAACCTAGAAAGAAGCTACCTTACCCTTAGCATACATGGAGGTTGCAGATCACTTCAAAAACTAAAACTTGGCCTTGAGTAGCCCACGGAGGTTGATGTGCTCAGTGTCTTTGTGTTCTGGAATTCTGAAGTCCCACTGGCTCTGGTCTCCCCCTTTCGGAAAAGCCCCAAAGCCAGGATCTGGTGGGAGTTATAAAGGAGCCCCCTTACCTCCTCATTCCTCCAACAGAAAAATAATCCCCTTCCTCCATGTGGAAACAGCAGCCCCTGCTGCCTTGTCCCTCCACCTGAAAAGTGTACTTGGAGCACCCCTGAATCCAAGTTTCCAGTTAGACCACAGTAGCTCCTCAGTTCTTCATACAAGCCACACAGAGTGACCCTCTGGCTTCCTGCCTCACTTTCCTGATCACAGCACACACTGGCCACCTCCGCCATTTTTCTAAGCACACCAGCAGCTTGACCAGCTCAGCCCCTTATTTCTCTAATCAAAACTATGCTTGGGACTTCCCTGGTGGTCAAGTGGTTACGAATCTACCTGTCGATGCAGGAGACGTGGGTTATATCCCTGGTCCAGGGAGATCCCACACGCTATGGGGAAATTAAACCCATGCGCCACAACTACCGAGGCTTGTGAGCTCTAGGGCCCACATGCCATAGCTACTGAGCCTGTGTGCTGCAGCTACTGAAGCCCTTGCTCCCTAGAGCCTGTGCTCTGCAACAAGAGAAGCTCCCACACTGAGAAGCCCGCACACCACACTGCAACTAGAGAGGACCCCCTGCTTGCCACAGCCAGAGAAAGCCCACGTGCAGCAATGAAGACCCAGCACAACCAGTAGATAAATAAAATCTTTAAAAACATGCCTGACCTTATCTCAACATATACACTTTCACTACCAAGAGAGTGAGGAGATATCCCACAGAATAGGAGAAAATATTTGCAAATTCTATATCTGATAAGGTAATTACAATTAAAAAAAAAGAAAACAATTAACATGTGTTGGTAAGGAGCTATAGGAATTGGAAAATTCATACATTGCTAACAGGAATGTAAAACGGTGCAGCCACTTTGAAAAAGTTTGGTGCTTATCCCAAAAGTTAAATAGAAATACCACATGACCCAGCAATTCCTCTCTTAGGTATGTGTCCCAAAGAAGTGAAAACGTATGTCCACATAAAAACTTGTACATGAGTGTTAATAGCAGCATTTCTCATAATGCCCCAAAACATCCATCAGCTGATGAAGGGATGAACAGAAAGTGGCATATCTGTGCTGTGGACTGTTGTACTGCAGTATAAAGAAACAGTACAGAAACATGCTACAGCGTGAATGGACCTTGAAAACGCTATGCCCAGTGAAAGAAGCCAGTCACAAAGGCCGCACGGTGTGCTTCCATTTATGTGAAATGTCCAGAACAGGCAATGCCACAGAGACAGAAGCTAGTAGTTGCTGGGGTTGGGGAGAATTAGGAAGCAATGAGGAATAGCTGCTAATGGGAGTTCCTTTTGTTTTTCTGAATGCAAGCCCCCTGGATTAGAATGGAGTCAACCTTTGGACTCCCAGGGAAGTCCTTAATGGGGATTTTCTTTTGAGGGGTGATGTAAATGTTCTAAAATTGTGGCAACAGCTGCATATAAGTCTATGAATACACTAAAAAACCGTTGAGTTGTTGACTTCAAATGAGTGAATTCTATGGTGTGTGAATTATCGCTCAGTAGAACTATTACCAACAAAACAAAACACAAACATACCTGCCTGGCCCATTTCATTCCCTCTGTCCCATTGCTGGCTCTGCAAAGTGCCCTAGCCTGCTTATGGCCTCCCTGGAGCGCTCCAGATTTGGAAGGAAGGGACTGTGGAGAGGAGCTTCACCTACCTTCTACATGGTAGTGCACCTCGCCAGCAAAGTGGGCGATGCCAAACTGGGCATCGTGGATGTTCTTGGGCTGCAGGAAGCCTTTGTTGTTAGCGTGGACACTCTTCAGTTTTTGCAGCAAGGTGATATCTGTCCCCTGGAAGAACGGATGCCCTATGGGCCGAGGACCCACAGCCCAGCCACTGGGTACACCCCCAGGTCTCAGGGGCCCCCTCAAAGGGCAAAGCAACTGGGTTCAGAATGACTAAGGGCCTTTCTACAGACAGCAAGTGGATATGTCAGGGGCAGGCGCTTGTTCCCTGAGTGAGGGCCGAGGCAGGAAGAGAGGCTGCCAGCTCGCTGGCTGTAGCCTTCCCCAGGAGCAGAGCATCTCCCTTCTCTGGATCAGAGCTCTTACTGACTACCTGAGAGTCCCTCTCCCCAGAGACATGCAGAGTCCCCAAAGCAAGAAGGAAAGTGTTGCCTCGTCTTGCACTCCGTGCTGCCCTTGGCCCACAAGGCTCAACCAGCCCTCTCTGGGGGTGTGTTCCTGAATCTAAATAATCTATGCTGAGGAGCAGAAGTGAGGCTGGACTCAGATGCCTTCCTCCAGGAGGCGAGCCTTGAGGGAGAGGAAGGCTGGAAAGCGGGGGCTGCTCTGCCAACCCCCAGGCAGCGGTTCCAGCAGCCGTGGAGCTTCCCAGGCACAGGGTCTCCCCTGCGGGGGGCGGGCCCGGGGCGCACCTGGGGGAAGCGGCTCTCCTCATCCAGGAGGGAGATGATGCTCAGGGGCTTGAGGGCCAGCAGGTCCAGGGTGGGCCGGTTGTCGGTGTAGTGGATGTAGTCCCAGGCGATGTTCTCGGCGCGGTACTCCTCCTGCTCCACGGTGAACACGTGCTGCACAAAGAGCTGCTGCAGGTGCTCGTTGGCCAGGTTGATGCAGAGCTGCTCGAAGCTGCAGGCGCAGCACCGCCCCGGGGGCAAGTTGGCTTGCTTGCCACTGCAGCCAACCCCTGGCACACAGCCCCACACATGTGTACCCACAGAGCACACCCCCAAACACCGTACAGGCCGGCAGCCAGCCTCCCTCTTCCCCGGCCTCCCTCCGCCTCCATCCCCTCCTCCATCCTGCAAACAGATTCAGAGCAATGAGGAGGCTCCTCTTAGCACCAAGCCCTGACTTTGACTCCCTAAGGTCCCCAGCAGGATCCTCTGCCAAGCTAGGCTGTCCTGACATGGAGACAATCTCTGGGGGCCAAGGGCCCGGTAGCCACCCTGCCCCATGGGTAAGTGGCTTTGGTATTAAGATGAGCTTCTGGAGACCCGTCATTGATGGCTGGGCTCCTTTGCATCAATCAGACATACCCCTTTCCCCTCCCCGAGTCCTCCCACTCATTCTTCCTCCTGGGCTCCATTTCACCTCCAGAAATGGCCCTCCACTCCTCTGGCTCAGGTCAGAAACCAGGCCAGCATACCTGACACCTCTCCCTCGTCCCCAACTCCAACCCGTTGCCAAAGTCCGGCTGCGCTCTATCCAAAACAGCACCTGATCTGCTCACTTCTTTTCACTCCCACTGCTGCTCCCTTAATCCAGGTCACCCTTCTTTCTCACCTGGAGCACAGTAACAACCACCTCATGGCTCTCTCTGCCCCCAGCCTCACCCCTCCAACCACTCTCCGTGGCCACTAGACAGAGGCTTCGGACGTGCAGATCTGATCCCCACCCCACCCTGCTCTCCCCCTGCTTTGAATCCTTGTGGACCTGAGCTCCCATTATTTTCAGGATCCAGACAGACAGTGACACAGTGGAAAGCCTGCCCAACACTGCCAGGGAACGGACGCAGGGGACTCTGTGAGTGATAGTCGGTCAGGCGTGTCTGACTCTTTGTGACCCCATGGACTGTAGCCTGCTAGGCTCCTTTTGTCCATTCTTTTCACTCCCACTGCTGCTCCCTTAATCCAGGTCACCCTTCTTTCTCACCTGGAGCACAGTAACAACCACCTCATGGCTCTCTCTGCCCCCAGCCTCACCCCTCCAACCACTCTCCGTGGCCACTAGACAGAGGCTTCGGACGTGCAGATCTGATCCCCACCCCACCCTGCTCTCCCCCTGCTTTGAATCCTTGTGGACCTGAGCTCCCATTATTTTCAGGATCCAGAGAGACAGTGACACAGTGGAAAGCCTGCCCAACACTGCCAGGGAATGGACGCAGGGGACTCTGTGAGTGATAGTCGGTCAGGCGTGTCTGACTCTTTGTGACCCCATGGACTGTAGCCTGCTAGGCTCCTTTTGTCCATGGAATTCTCCAGGCAAGAATACTGGAGTGAGAGGCCACCTCCTTCTCCAACAGGGCACATTGCCCTTCTCTAATTCTAAGTCTTCACACATGTGAGACCCTCCTTTCTCTGACCTGCTCTTTTGATTCATCCTTTGGGCTTCCCTAGTGGCTCAGAGGTTAAAACGTCTGCCTGCAATGCGGGAGACCTGGGTTCAATCCCTGGGTTGGGAAGATCCCCTGGAGAAGGAAATGGCAATCCACTCCAGTATTCTGCCTGGAGAATCCCATGGGCAGAGGAGCCTGGTGGGCTATAGTCCATGGGGTCACAAAGAGTCAGACACGACTGAGCAACTTCACTTTTACTTTCTTTCACTTTGGGTCTCACTTAGGCATTTCTTCCTCAGGATAGGTTGCCCATTTGTGCAAAACCTTAGGTTTCCTCAGACTGGTTGTTCAGGTCTGTTAACCCAAGAGAGTTAAACACTGCCTGGACAGTGTGGGGTGATGCTGTAGCCATCAGCGATTGCAGCCAGCCCTGACAATGAGCCCTGAGGGAACTCAGGATGGAGGCCAGGAATACTGGCCAGCTAGCAGCCATCAGACTGCCTGCGTGCTCAGTCACATAGTCACGCCCAACTCTTTCAGATCCTTTGGCCTGTAGCCCACCAGGCTCCTCTGTCCATGGGATTTTCCAGGCAAGAATACTGGAGTGGGGTGCCATTTCCTCCTCTAGGGGATCTTCCTGGCCCAGGGATGGAACCTGCCTCTCCTGCACTGCAGGCAGATTCTTTACTGTTGAGCCATTGGGGAAGCCCCATCAGATTGCAGCTACTCACAACAGTACAGCTTGAAGAAACTCAGGATGTGAAAACACAGATGCTGGCCCCAGATATCTGAGATTCATATCAAAGGAATGATTTCAGTGAACCCAGACTCTTGCATCTTGCCATACACAGAAAAGTGCTAAGTACCTTAACTTGAGATATCTAGTTTTCTTTTATTAACAATAATCTTTTGATGTTCTACCTGTCCTTTGTTGCAAAAAACTCCTATATACCCTGGCTCCACCCTCACCTCCTCGGAGCATTTTTCAGAATTATTTGAGATGCTGTCTCCTGGGCTTGAAGTTCTAGGAATGTCTGCTGAATAAAACATAAGCCTCAACTTTTAGGTCATGCACTTTTTTGCAGTTGACAAGAGTACTCGGTGCACCCTTGCAGAAGGCAGTAAGTGACTGGGTGCTGAGTGACATGGCCCTGCTCCTTCAGGTGGCCCCCAGACTGCAGCCTTGTCACAAATCCAGCTTGTGGCTCCTTCACAGGGGGTGTGGGGGACAGTGTCCCTGAATAAATGGCCAGATCCCCCAAAATAAACTACTCATCCACCTCCACAGTGGCCAAAGAAATGCTTGGTCTGCTCATCCGCCCCTCTCAGGGCCAGAAACCAATGATCGGAATCATTTTTCACTTTATTGCTCCTTAGAGCTTCTGTCATGGTGGGCTGAGTTCTGCCAGCCCTGCCCCATCCCACCTGCCCACGGTGAGCTGGTCCTAGGAGCCTACAGTCCCAATGTGCTTGCACTCAGAATGGCTTGCATCTTGACCAAGGGGCCTTCTTAGCCTTCACCTGGAGACAGGGCTTTGGGCAGGGGCATGTCAAGGTCAGGACAGCCCCTTGGCACCTCTGACAGTGCCCAGAGACCTCCACTTGGGACTGAAAGCAAGCAGAACCCTGTGGGGTCCTCCTGGATACAAAACCCCCTCCTTGTCCCCCATTTCTTATTTGTAGTAAAAGGCTTTAGTCTCCCATGACATCTCTGAGTCCCAAGAGCAGACTCAAGACCAATTAGGGAAGTGAAGAAATGCAGTCAAGAAACAATAGTGCAATGATAAAAACAGAGTCCTAGTTCTTTGTCAAGGGATCTCTTTGAGTTGTTTTGCAGAAACCAAGTAAGACCCCTGCCCAGGTGGAGTACGATGACTACATGCTGGTCACAAGCATGTAGACCCCAGACTGCTTGGAACCAGAACATTGATGATTAAGATTCCCTAAACATCACCCCATTACCTCATCACCAACCAATGAGAAGAAAGTCCACCAGCTGCTCGTGTACCCTGTGACTCTCAGCCCTAAAACTGCCTTTAAAAAACTTTACTTGAAAGCCATCAAGGAATTTGGATTTTGAGCTGCCTCAAATTTGGATGAGCTGCCTCTTCTTCTCGGCCCTGCAATAAGTGCTGTGCTTTGCTTCACCACAACCCGGTGTCAGTAGACTGGCTTTGGTGCACTTTGGGTGAGCAGACCTGAATTCCATTTGGTAATAGAACTAGGCCTAGGCTCTGTCTCACCAGTGCTTTAAATGAGCCGGCTCACTTTGGAAGCTAGGTTGCACGTGGAGGACACTTCTTGCTTGCTTGTCCCCCTGTCCTTGTTTCCTCATCTGGCCCTTTGATGATACTTCCCCAGGGCATCACCTGTCCTCGTCTAGCTCCACGGCCTGGCTCCCCTTGCTGCCTCTGTCTACTTCCACCCCAGTCTTCATTGCAGTCTTAGCTGGGAATTACTTTTCTGACCTGCTTCATTTCTCCAGCTCTTCAGCCTCCAGGCTGGGACACTGGGTCAGAAGTGTCCTGCCTCACCTTACCCTTATCAGACTGAAAAATTGGGGATGGGCCACAAATCCCCTGCCTTCCCCATCACCTAGTATGATAGCCCACCCAAGGATGCAGTCACATTAGTGTTATTGATTTCCACTTTCACCTTAACCACCCGTGATAATTCACTCTAGTTTTGAGAAGAGTGGATAGCCTGAGATGGGTGATGAATGCTGGAGTGTCAGCCTGACTCTCATGATGCTCTTAGCTATATGGCCTTTTCTAGACACCTTGTGGATGCCAGGGGATGAGTGTGAACTGTCTCAATGAGGAAGGACACAGTCTTGCTAAGGGACTCACCCTGGCGTCTGTGAGCAGAGGCGAGGCCCTGCTCCCAGCCAGTCTGGGGAGGAATGGCTGCCCTCCAGGTGGCTCAGGGAGGACCTAAGCTTATCTCTCATCTTTCTGAAAGCAGGTGCAGGGACCTCCATACCTATTTTTCTGGAAGTTTTCAAAACCAAATATGTCCAGGAGGCCGATTGTCCTTTGCACGTTTTTGGGGTCCTGGGCAGGCGGGGTGAAAATTGCAGCATTGATCTTCTTGACAATCCACAGAAAGAGACGCCCATAGATGCCCTGTGGAGACATGGGGCAGAGCCCACAGGCTTGATGCATGAGAGGAAGGCTGCGGCTCTCCCGTTTCCCTGGAAAGGCCGCAGGCACACTGGACCTGCTGAGGGAGATCACCCCTACTTTAAAGCAAGAAACCACCCTGGAGAGTCTGAGCAGCCCACGGTCACCAGACAGGGGACTGGCAGAGTCAAGACTTGCCCGGCTCTCTGCCCTTTCCTGCTGTCCACTCACCAGGCAAGGAGCTACACTCAATATCTAGAAATGGAGGCCCCTTCTCCCACAACTCTGCACCTTGACAAAGGCGTCCCTCCGGTCTGCAGCCTGAGTGATGTTCAGGGGCCTGGTGACAAACTCCCCGCGGATGATGATGGAGTGCTTGAGCAGACAGTCTCGGAGGGCCTGGTCCTTCACCTGGAAGGCAGGTAGGGGCTGGCATCACAGCTGATAGAGCAAGGCCTGGTGCCATCATGCTCTCTCTTGACCAAACATCCCATGCCCAAAGCCTGAGGATGGGAGATGGCTGTGACTAGGACCACAGTCAGGATGCTGGCAGGACTGGTCCAGCGTCAGTCTGAGCACACGGATACAGTGTCAGGGAAGGACGTGCCAGCTGGGTGGACCCTGAGCGTGCTGGCTGCTTGGTTGACCAGTCTTGTGCTGGTATCCTGGTACTGGGCCCACCATCGGGTGGACCCTGGAAGACAGTGGGCGTGGAGGGCTCTGAGGCCTGGCCACTGACATCTGAATACACCTCAACAGAAGGCACTCCTGCCTGGAATCTGGAGGCCCAAGTTAACAAGAGGAGTCTGGATGAAGTCCTTCCCACACGCAGAGAAGACTTGGCTGGCAAATCCCCAAAGTCTCTCAGAACCCTGCAACCACGTGAAAAACATTAGCAGCAAAATGTGCCTACCTAATGGGATGGGGTTTTCCACCTTCTGATTCTATTAATTTCCCACTGAACCTATTAGTGGGGTGTGATTCCAAAGCCCCATCACTTGTCCTCCAAGTCAAGGCTCTATTTGATCTCTTTAATAATGTGCAGGGGAAACTTCCCTGGTGGTCCAGCAGTTAAGACTCTGTGCTTTCAATGCAAGGGACACAGGTTCTATCCCTCATTGGAGAACTAAGATCCCACGTGCTGTGTGAAAGTAAAAATGTCAGTCTCTCAGTCATCTAACTCTTTGCAACCCCATGGACTATAACCCACCAGGCTCTTGTGCCCATGGAATTCTCTAGGCAAGAATACTGGAGTAGGTTGCCATTTCCATCCCCAGGGGATCTTTCTGACCTGAGGATTGAACCTGAGTTTCCCGCATTGCAAGTTATATAGAAAGTACAAGTATCAGCGGTCACAGCCTAAATGCCTACAGGGCCAGCAGTGTGGCAAAGCCAAAAAATAACAACAACAAATATAACACGCAAGGGGAACAGTCTGAGTACATTCCATCAGCCCAGAAGAGCACAGCTCATGGAGAGGCCCTGGGGACCAGGATATGGGGCAAGCATGTCTTGCTGTAAAGGCCTCAGATTGGTTGAGTGGGGACAACCTGGGGAACGGGTCGGGTAGAAAGTTGAGCAAAGGCCCTGGAAGAGCAAGAAGGTCAGGAAAGGGCAAGAAACACATGTTCAAGCCAAACTGATCAATTCCAGGACTTTGTTAATGATTAGCTCCACGGGCCTGATTCCCACGTCTAGGGCCTGCAGTGCTCCACAGGGGAGTTGGAGGGAAGAGGGTGAGCGAGAGCCTGGGGGGCAGGAGCTGGAGACTGGGAAGGGCTGCCAGCCCAGGCCCTGGGGCTGCTCACAAAAAAAGGAGGCTGGCGCACAGAAGAGCAGAGTTACCTCCAGTAACTTCATCACGGTGGGAAAGGCAGGGCTCTCCATCACATCAGAGGAGTCCAGGTTCTCAAAGACTGCAGCTGCAGAGAGAAGCAATGCCCTGAGAGGCAAAGTGGCCCGAAAGGATGGGACAGAGGCCCCAGGGAGGCTGTCCAGACGCACGGCTCAGAGACAGCCGTCCCTGGGTGCCGGGAACCGCCTCTCCCAGCTCTGTCTGAGAGCTGCAGCTTCTCCGTGGACTATCAGCACTTTGCTTGTAACCACTGTTCATAGGGTATGTCCCCCGCTGCCCAAATTGAGATCCTGACTCAAAGGGGAGTCTGACGCTATTGGAGGCAGAAGTCTGGTGCCAGTGGGGCGGGTGGGGTCTATCAAGGGAGAGGAAGACCCGTTGGTCTCCTTCCATCCGCTCTGCTGTCCTTAGAAACCTAGGTGTGCTCATTCATTCAGCAAAGGATGAAGCAGGGCCCAGCTCTGCTGCAAGTCTCCTGACCCACCTTCTGGTTCAATTCCTCCCCTTTGAGTCTCTCCCTTTAGGGCTGCTGAGCTGCTGGGAGGGAAGAAAGCTGTTTCTGTCATTCTTTTTCTTCTTTAGACTTAAAAATTGTAAACTAACCCGTGTGGATAAGAAATGCATAAAACCCAAAGGTATGTTATAATGGATAATTATTATGTCAATATTGTGAAGCAACCACTAAAACCAAACCCAGAGCTTCACAAACAGCCGGGGCCTCCCACGACCTTTCTTGCTCAGAATCCCTGGGTGCCGGGAACCGCCTCTCCCAGCTCTGTCTGAGAGCTGCAGCTTCTCCGTGGACTATCAGCACTTTGCTTGTAACCACTGTTCATAGGGTATGTCCCCCGCTGCCCAAATTGAGATCCTGACTCAAAGGGGAGTCTGACGCTATTGGAGGCAGAAGTCTGGTGCCAGTGGGGCGGGTGGGGTCTATCAAGGGAGAGGAAGACCCGTTGGTCTCCTTCCATCCGCTCTGCTGTCCTTAGAAACCTAGGTGTGCTCATTCATTCAGCAAAGGATGAAGCAGGGCCCAGCTCTGCTGCAAGTCTCCTGACCCACCTTCTGGTTCAATTCCTCCCCTTTGAGTCTCTCCCTTTAGGGCTGCTGAGCTGCTGGGAGGGAAGAAAGCTGTTTCTGTCATTCTTTTTCTTCTTTAGACTTAAAAATTGTAAACTAACCCGTGTGGATAAGAAATGCATAAAACCCAAAGGTATGTTATAATGGATAATTATTATGTCAATATTGTGAAGCAACCACTAAAACCAAACCCAGAGCTTCACAAACAGCCGGGGCCTCCCACGACCTTTCTTGCTCAGATCAGTTCCTCCACCTAAGGCAGTATTCTCCTGACCACCACAGAAACCACTTCCTTGGTTTTTCCTTATCTTTTTACTACCTATATCTTAATCCCTGTTGCTGTTCAGTTGAGCCTGACTCTTTGTGACCCCATGGACTACAGCATGCCAGGCCTCCCAGTCCCTCACGATTTAACCACTAAGCTGCATTTAATTTTACCCGTTTACTTATGTGTCATCTACCTGCGTTCCTTTGTAGCATTTAATTTTTTTAAAAAATATTTATTTATCTATCTTTTGCTGTGCCGGGTCTTGGTTGCTGCCCTGGCTTTTTCTCTGATTGCAGGGAGTGGAGGCTACTCTCCAGCTGCAGGGTGTGGGATTCTCTTGCTGCAGTTCCTGGGCTTTAGGGCACAGGCTCTACAGCTGTAGCTTAGTTGCCCCGCAGCATGTGGGATCTTCCCAGATCAGGGATCGATCCCGAGTCTCCTGCTTTGGCAGGCAGATTCTTTACCGCTGAGCCACCAGCGAAGCGCTGTAGCATTTAATGTTATCTGTGTTTAAATTTTGTGTGTGAGCTCTCCACATTCTTCTGCCTGGTTTCATTTCCTCAACATCCCATTTGATGGTATTCCATGTCCTGATGCCCCCTGCTTGTCAGCGCCCACTTTTTACCAGCAGAAGTGCCCAGCTTGGTCAGCCAGCTACAGCTTGCTGAAATAGATTTCCTTATATGATCTGAGACAGTGGCTCACGGTTTCTACAGAAGTAGCCAATCGCTCTGGAACAGTTCACTGAAAAGTCTGTCTTTTCCCCACTGCTGTGTGAGTCGGTGTCTTTCCTTGGATCTAGAGCCAGCCATAATCTTCAAGTGTTTCAGTCCCAACCCTCTCTTTCCCTTTAGAACTCTAATTAAAGGTATTCTACATCTTCTCACTCTGTCTTTGAGGGCTCCTACTCTGTCTTTTATCTTTTCCACCTTTTAAAAAATGTTTATTTGGTTATTATTTGGCTGCGTTGGGTCTTTGTTGTGGCATTTGAGTCCTTTAGTTGCGGCATGTGAGCTCTAGTTCTCTGACCCAGGATCGAACCTGGAAACCCTGGGTTGGTAACGTGGAGTCTTAGCCACTGGACCACTAGGGAAGTTCCTATTTTCCATCTTTTTTGTCTTTCCATGCTGCATACACAATTTCTTTCCCTTTAGAACTCTATTAAATGTATACTATATCTTCTCACTGTTATCTTCTAGGTCTCCTATTTTCTCTTTTATATTTTCCATCTTTTTTGTCTTTCTGTGCTGTCTTTCTGACTTTTTCTCCTTTTTTACATTATAAAACTGGAGGTTAAACTCATCCATAGAGCTCATTTTGGTTTTAACTTTTTTAACTTTAGAATTTTGATGTGGTTCACTTTAAAATCTCCTTTTTCACATTATAAAACTGGAGGTTAAACTCATCCATAGAGCTCATTTTGGTTTTAACTTTTTTAACTTTAGAATTTTGATGTGGTTCACTTTAAAATCTGTAATGTCACTTCTTTATACTTTCCAGTTCCCTGTCTAAATTTTCAAGCTAGGCTTTTTCTTTCTTGGATATAACAAGCATAGCTGCTTTGTGGTCTGTACTCAGCTATCCCAATCTCTGAAGTCTTTGTGGCTCTGTTTCTATTGTCTATTATGACTGCTGGTCCTTGCTCATGACATCTCATTTCCTTGTTCCTATTTATTTTTGGATGCATGCTGGATGTTGTGTTTGAAACTGTTTAAAGGAATAATTTGTAATCTAAGTTGATGTTGCTTTCTTCCAGAGAGGATTGTCAGTAATTTCTGTCGGGCACTTGGGGCCCTAACAAAACAGTCCAGGACACCTGAGTCCCCAGGCCAACTGGATGCTTAGAAACGGCTTGCAAGTTCATGCATGGCTTTGCTTACTCAAAGTTCATGCATGGCTTTGCTTACCCTTTGGGTTTCCAGACAAAAGTTAGAGATGATTAATCAATGTCTTCACCTTTAGAAGGCCCTAAGCTTTGGCATCTTCCCCCTAACTCCACAAGACCTCCAAAATTACAGCTAAAATTCCTAATGTACTTTTCCAACACATTGTGACTTTGATGGGTCCTTTGGACGAGAACCCACAGGGATTTCTTCCTCCTCTAGTCCCCATTCTTCCTCCCCAGGGGGGTGTACTTTGGGTGGAAACAGCATTACCCATGAACTCCACATTCCCCAGGTGGAAATAGTGGCCAGCAGCTTGCTGAGGTCCCAGTTCTCAGAGTCAGAGAACATGAGTATCTTCATGGCCGAGCGGACATGGGCGTAGTCCTTGGCGTCATTGCGCCCCTCACAGGAAGTACAGTTCCCCTGAAAGATTGAACACAGCTTTTGCGGGCCTTCTCCATTGCAGGGCCAGCAAGGCAGGGATGTATCAGGGACTCAGCCAAAGGCCCCTGGGAAGTGATACTTCACTGGCTCTGGGTGGGTCCCACAGGACCACCTGGAGGACCAAGCTCATAAAATACACAAAGGTATTTCCAAAGGCAGAATTACGGTAGACCCAGAATTCTATGGTAGCTTGATAGCTATGTGGCCATAGCTAAGTCATTCAGTTTCTCTGAGCCTCTATTTGTCAACCATCCATAGTAAGGCCTGCCTCAGTCTCTCGGGGGAATACCATGGGTTAATTCCTTTAACAAACACTTTCCAAGGCTCACTGTGTGTCAGACCCTGGGGTACTTGCTGGGAATTCATTAATGGAGAGAGCTGGCCCTGCTCTGCATGCTGTTGCATCCAGGAGAGGAGGCAGAAAGATTGTCATAGGCTTTTATAGATGCTGAGACAAAAGGGGGCTTGGCCAGCCCTCCTGGAAACTGGGGAAAGGCTTCCTGGAGGAGGCACCTGAGCTGGTTCTACAGGTTGAGATTTATAGCAGCATAGGGAGAGAGGGTTTTGGCAGATATCGTCTTGAGTTAGGCTGAGAGATGGGAGGCAGGAAGGTTGCAAAGAGGCTGGGATCATGTGGAGGAGGAGAGATTGGCAGATGGTGGGATCTGGAGGGACTTGGAAACCTTGCCAAGGAGCCACAAGGAACTTCCAAAGAGCTGTGACCAGGAATATGGTCTGTCAGGTGCCCTGATGGGAGGTCTGTGGGGTGGATGATAGATTCGGGCTCAAGTCTGGGGAGAGGGGGCACTCAGCAGGAAAGTAGCACCATGGTCTAGGCAAGAGATGATGAAGGCATCGGGCAGAGACAGGCGAGATGGGGCTAGGCACGAGAGCGCGTCAAGAGGTGGATCTCATTCATTCTCTTGTCAACATCGCAAGCCCAACTTGTGAGACTGCTTGTGTGGCAAGGTTCCGGGCGTGGGGACACAACTGAGCAAGGCCTCTGCTCCTGGAGTTCAAGTTCTAGGGGCATCTAGGAGGATGGTGACTGGGATGAAATGAGGGGGGAGCTAC
>SJXQ01003067.1:6033-57556 GCA_006408695.1 Aepyceros melampus | reverse complement strand
AGCAGCTTCTTCTCCTCGGCGCTCATCCCCATGAGCATGCAGTAGAAGATGTGGTAGTTCCGCTCCTCCGGGGCCTGGCAGGGAGGCAGTTCCAGGAGCTGGTAAGCGGCTTCCCTGAGGCTCTGGGTCCTCAGAACTGTCTCCTGGCCCCAGCCCTGCCCCAGTCTCCCTGCTCCCCAGCCAGCAGGGCTCTGGCACTGGCCCAAGGGATGAGCACGCCTGGTCACTTCATCCTGACAACTCCGTGCAGAATGTCACTCCCTGGCACTTCCCTGCAGCCTGACTGCCCCCGCAGTCCAGAGTCACAGGCAAAGCAAGGTGTCAGGATTCACACCCAGGCTCTCTGACTCAGAATTCCCGGCTCTACAGCCAAGGAAAGCCTTCCCTGGTGGCTCAGTGGCAAAGAATCTATCTGCTAATGCAAGAGACATGGGAGACACAGATTTGATCCTCCAGGAAGGTCCCCTAGAGAAGGAAATGGCAAGCCACTCAGTATTCTTGCTGGGGAAATCCCATGGACAGAGGAGCCTCGTGGGGTCGACTTTGCAGCTGAGCAACAATAACAATAATGAAGCCTTCCTATCACCTCGTGACCCCTAGGGACCTGACTTCCACAGGTTTACCTAGCTGGGTCTTCTGCATTTTTAAACATTATTTATGAGCACATCTCTGTGCTCATAAATTCAGGCAATTCCAAGTATAGAGTGTTAAAGGGGGAGTTTCTCTTCCCCTTGCCTTCCCACTCCTCAGACGACCTCTTCTTCCTCGGAACCATTAGATGTCCTTTCTGCACATCGCTGGTACATTTACTGGGAGTGCGTGCACGCATGCTCCATTGCTTCAGTCATGTCCACCTCTGCGATCCCACGTACACGTCAAAAAAATTTTTTTTGACGTGGACGGTTTTAAAAATATTGAATTTGTTACAATATTGCTTCTGTATATGTTTTCTGGCCCCGAGGACGTGAGATCTAAACTCTCTGACCTGGGATCAAACCTGCGTGTCCTGTATTGGAAGATGAAGTCCCAATCTTCGGACCACAAGGGAAGTCCCTCTCCCAACCCCCATCCCCACAAAATTTTTAATCTTATCATGGACAGGACTTGTCTCTGATCTGCTTTAGAAGTCTCCTGTTCATTCTGGGATGCCTCTATGAGGACCAAGTTCTATGAATTCACCAACCACTATGTGAAGAACTATAAGCTTCTGGAAAGGGCAAACTTTGGAATCAGAGAGATTCTACCTTCTACTAGTTCTGGGACTAGATAAGTTACCCTGGACTCGGTTTCCTCATCTATACAATGGGGACAAAGAGACCTGTGTCTGTGGTTGCTGTGAAGATCTAATGAGATAACACAGGGGAAACCTCTGGCATCAGGAAGGGGTCACTAAAGGTGAGCCTCCTTCTCCAGCTTGCCACAGTGTCCGGGTGTCTGTCTGTTCTCATGCACATCTCCAGCCCCTTTAGTGGCATGGCCCCATTCTGAAACCTCGTGAGCATGCACACGCGCGTGTTAGGGGTTGTACCATTACATGAGAGGAGTATCCTACCCTCAACAAGGCTGTGTTAGCTCTGCTGATGTGGCTGTCATACTCTGGGGTCTTTGTCAGCCAGGACTGTCTACTTAATCTGTGGGGCATGGTGCGAAATGAAAACATGGAGAGTCTCTCTAAAAAGTTATTAAGAATCTCAAGACGGTGACAACAGAGCACTAAACCAAACGTGGGCCCTTGTGAGTACGAGGCCCCGTGTGATGACACAACCATACACCACCTCATTTCCTGGCCAGGGGGTCTTCTGGACAGTGTCATCTAGGTCCTTCTGACAGGGCCCCCAAGACATCTGAAGAAACACCCACCCCCAGCTGAGGACTTACCTGGCTTCAGAATTAATTCTAATAGAGGTGAGGAGTAGCAAGCACCAAATAATGAAGACAATTATATAGATGGAAAATTCAAAACACAAAGTCCTATCATTTCCTTGAATATTGGGGAAGAAGCATCATTACCCAATTCTAGGGGTCCCTGGCCCATCTCAGGCCAGGGTTCAGTGGCAGTGAGACAAGGCCTGTGGGGGTCCCGGGAGGAGGGAGAGAGGTATGAGAGTGATGGAAAGGAACTCTCTTGGAAGCCTCCCCAATCCCCGGACTCCCATCCTGGGGCAAGGGGAGGTTCCCCAGGACCAGGGTAGTAGGCAGGGGCCCTACCTGCCGGCAGACCCGGGACTTCTCCAGGAGAAACTGCTCGATGCGCGCCCCCTCGATCACCCCGCTGGAGTTGAAGTAGATGTCAATGTACTTCCCGAAGCGGCTTGAGTTGTCATCTAGGTCCTTCTGACAGGGCCCCCAATACATCTGAAGAAACACCCACCCCGAGTTGAGGACTTACCTGGCCTCAGAATTAATTCTAATAGAGGTGAGGAGTAGTAAGCACCAAATAATGAAGACAATTATATAGATGGAAAATTCAAAACACAAAGTCCTATCATTTCCTTGAATATTGGGGAAGAACCATCATTACCCAATTCTAGGGGTCCCTGGCCCATCTCAGGCCAGGGTTCAGTGGCAGTGAGACAAGGCCTGTGGGGGTCCCGGGAGGAGGGAGAGAGGTATGAGAGTGATGGAAAGGAACTCTCTTGGAAGCCTCCCCAATCCCCGGACTCCCATCCTGGGGCAAGGGGAGGTTCCCCAGGACCAGGGTAGTAGGCAGGGGCCCTACCTGCCGGCAGACCCGGGACTTCTCCAGGAGAAACTGCTCGATGCGCGCCCCCTCGATCACCCCGCTGGAGTTGAAGTAGATGTCAATGTACTTCCCGAAGCGGCTTGAGTTGTCATTTCGGATTGTCTTGGCATTTCCAAAGGCTATGGGCCAGAGGATGATGGGAGCAGAGAATAGACATTTTTAGTGAGATCTTCTGGGAAGGTTTCTCAGAGGAGGTAGCCAAGTCCAGAATTGAAGGATGGGTAGACTCACACCAGACAGTGCTGGCGGGCCAAGGGTTTGCTAAGAGGAAGTCAAAGTGCAGCTAAAGGTTAGGAGGTCAGAAAGCAGAAAGTGTGCTTTCAGGAAGGGAAATTCGGCTGGACCATAGGATCCAGGAGGAAAGCAGAGGAAGACGGATGGAACCATTCCCAGGTGGGGCCAAGTAGCAAAGAACCTTGAACGTGAAGCTAAGAAGTTCGGAATTAGTCCTAGGGGCAATGAGGGAAGCAGGAAGCCTCCTGAGGAAGTTTGGGTGCATTTGAGAAAGATTGCTCAGGCTGCGGGGCAGAGACTAGGCTAGAGAGGGCCGGCTTGCAAGGAGAGTGACAAGAGCTGGCATAAGCCAGGGTGTGGAGGTTTAGGCCAGATGGCATTTGGGTTGCAGTATGATCTGAAGTGCATTCCATAGAGCTGTTTGATGATGTGACTGCATAAAGAAAGATCTTTTTGTGTACACATCCTCACTTGTACGGGTAAATGAAAAAAAATAGAGGGTCTGGCTACTTTTATTAGCATAATACATTTGGGATCCTTCTGTGTATCAATATCCATTCCCAGAATTTCCCAAATTGATTTTATCTTGGATTCTTTTTTAAAGGAATGCTTAAGATTCCATGTGTGGAAAACACACCTGTGAAAGCTAATAAGGTCATCAGTCTTTCTATTCTGTGCTTCCTGGCAGCCGCCACACTACCATCCACCCCATCCTTGTCTTTCGTGTCCTGGGGAATCCTGAGAAGTTGCTGAAAGGTTATGGCTTACCCTATCCTTCTTCCCCACGAGCACCACCTGGCCGGAAGTTACCAGCCTGCAGAGCCTGGGAAGGAGGCTGGTCTGGTGGGTGACTGCTCACCTTCCAGGATGGGGTTGGCTTCCAGGACCTGCTGCTCAATCCACGAATGCTGGCCGCTGATGGTGGCCAGGAACTGCAGGATGAGCTTGGTGGTCTCTGTTTTCCCTGCCCCAGACTCGCCACTGCAAAGAGGAGTACAGGTACACCAGTCAATGAAACAACTGTTTTTCAACATCTCTTGACTCTCCTGCAAACCCACCACAGGTCCACTTTCTGGGCCAGTCCGAACAAAGATGCTGTATCCCTGTGCAGGGATCGCACTGCGTTCACCCTGACATCCCCTGCTAACTTTGTGCTAGTTATTGGTGTGTTCATCTTTCCTTCTCTGCTCAGCTGCACAGTCCTGCTCATATCTGGTTCATCCCAGGGTCACTGGCTCAATGTTTAGTCACCGTAGATGCATGAATGAGACTGGGTGATGGCATGCCCTGATGTAACACTGTCTCCGTGAGCAGCAAGCTCATACTGGACAGAAGGGAAATGGCGTCAGTCCTTTGGGAAAGCAATCTGGCATAGTTGCAAGGCCCTTCAGAATTATCCTGCCTTTATCTAAAGAGTTACCTTTTTGTTGACAAATTTAGTTTACCTTAAACCTAGGCATAATAAAAGTATTATATAATGTTGTTAAGACATGTCTTAATTAGATTAGCAAACAATTATATTTAAGTTATATTTAAATAGGCATTTGGAGCGGTGGCTCAGAGGTTAAAGCGTCGCCTGGAATGCAGGAGACCCGAGTTCGATCCCTGGGTTGGGAAGATCCCCTGGAGAAGGAAATGGCAACCCACTCCAGTACTCTTGCCTGGAGAATCCCATGGAAGGAGGAGCCTGGTAGGCTACAGTCCATGGGATCGCAGAGAGTCGGACACGACTGAGCGACTTCACTTCACTATATTTAAATAGACATTATATTTAATATTGATTTTTTCTTTTTTAGTTCACATGAGTTCGAATTTAAATAGAGATCATTAACTTCATATTATCTAAAAACAAGCTGGTATTTTTGACGGCAGCACTGCCAGATGTTGAGGGTTTCAGGTAAAAGATGGAATTTGCCCCAGGTTTTTGTTGAAAGGGACCTGGGGGATTCCATGCTTGGAGTTTCTTGGAATAGGTTTTCCTTTAACATCAAATTTAGACTTACAATCTTTGGCCCAATGTATTTCTCTATGGCAGTGAGGGCAGATTTTTGGAGGTTTTTTATTTTTTATTTTTTTAGCTTTCTTAGGGCAGTCCCTTTTTAAATGGTTCTTATTTCCACATGTAAAGCATCCTTTAAAAAAATAATTACATTTTTAATAGAACAATCTAAACAATCTATTATTATAATCTAAAATAATCTCTTAAGATTGGGATAACTTAAATTTCTAGAGTTGTACTAAACTAAATAATAAAAGTTTATTACATAGCTAGGTCATTTCCAAATAAAATAAGATTTTAAAACATTAATTACTAAACATTAACTTCCTCTTACAAAAAGTTTTTCTTACAGAAAAACTAAAGAGATTTTAAACTATTAATAAATATATTATGATATAATAAATATATTCACTAATCTATAAAGTGCTAATATACAAGACACTTCATAGTTGCTAAGGAAAAGTAAGATATATGCTTTTAATAAAAAGATATAAGCTATGGCAAGCTCAGATATACATTCCACATTTTCCCTGGGGGCCACTGCTCATTTAACAATACAATTATTAAAATAACTTGGAAGAATGACAAGCCTATTTGACAGAGCAATGGCCCCTCAAGAAAGAGAAATTACAGGCAGAGATGGCAATGGCACCCCACTCCGGTACTCTTCCCTGGAAAATCCCATGGACGGAGGAGCCTGGTGGGCTGCAGTCCATGGGGTCGCGAAGAGTCAGACACGACTGAGCAACTTCACTTTCACTTTCACTTAGTCTAAAGAAAGAATCTTAAGATCGGAAAAAGCTTTCTCCACAAATGCTTCCTGCTCTTTGAACCATTATTTTTTTGGTCATTGCAATTGTGGAACATTGGAAGTAACATAAATGTGGGAAATTATGGTCCATCTAGTCAGAGAACATTGTGCAGCCACTTAATCCAGGTCTGCACGGAGCAGTAACATGAGCAGTGCTTACTAGTTAAGTGAAGTGACAAATGTAGGTACTGTTAAGTAAAATTTATCCAAGAGAGCTGCAGATGATGATTGCAGCCATGAAATTAAAAGACGGTTGCTCCTTGAAAGGAAAGTTATGACCAACCTAGACAGCATATTCAAAAGCAGAGACATTACTTTGGCAACAAAGGTCCATCTAGTCAAGGCTATGGTTTTTCCTGTGGTCATATATAGATGTGAGATTGGACTATAAAGAAGGCTGAGTGCCAAAGAATTGATGCTTTTGAACTGTGGTGTTGGAGAAGACCCTTGAGAGTCCCTTGGACTGCAAGGAGATCCAATCAGTCCATCCTAAAGGAGATCAGTCCTGGGTGTTCATTGGAAGGTCTGATGTTGAAGCTAAAACTGCAATACTTTGGCCACCTGATGTGAAGAACTGACTCATTTGAAAAGACTCTGATGCTGGGAAAGATTGAGGGCAGGAGGAGAAGGGGATGACAGAGGATGAGATAGTTGGATGGCATCACCGACTCGATGGACATGGGTTTGGGTGGACTCCAGGAGTTGGTGATGGACAGGGAGGCCTGGCATGCTGCGGTTCATAGGGTTGCAGAGTCAGACATGACTGAGCAACTGAAATGAACTGAACTGAACTGATCCAAGAGAGTGGGGAAGACTTTTCTTCCAGAAATGTCTAGCAATTTTTTCCTGAGAATATTTATTTTTCTGAAAATTTTGGAAATTTTCACGGTGAATATATGTATTAATATATATATTAATAATAGTGAAATATGAAAAACAGTTTTAAAAATTACTTATGGCCATGGACTAGCCAAGATGGTGATGTATAAAGACCCAGAGCCCACCTCTTCACATGGGCACATCAAAGTTACAGCTATTTACAGAGAAATTATTGATGACAAAAACTGAAGACTAACAGAAAAGAAATTTGTAAAGAATACATAAAGAAAGAACCATAGCACAGGGAACTTTACTCAGCATTCTATGATAACCTATATGAGAAAAGAATCTGAAAAAGAATGGATATATATATATATCTGAATTACTTTGCTGTATACCTGAAACCAACACAACATTCTAAGTCAACTATACTCCAAGAAAGTTAAAAAACCAAAAACAACAACAACAAAAAAGCACACAAAAGATGTTTACTTCATTGTCTCAGGACTAAATGTTAATGGCATTATGTTTAAAGGATAAAATATATTTAATTCACAGTTAAAATATATCCACTTAAACAAATAAAAACAACAGCCAAAAAGAAGGAACCACAAGGAGACAGTCGGAGGAGGGGCAGAAATGCAGTATAGTCGAGACACATACCCCCGGTAGGTGACCCACAGATGCGAGAAGTACAACCACACAGGTTCTCCCCAAGGAGTGAGGAAGCTTTGAGGTCAGTGGGGCCTACTTTCAGGACAACCAGAGGGCTGTGGGAAATGGAGAGTCCCCTTGTAAATGGTGCACATAAAATCTCACATGCTCCAGGACCCAGGGCAGAAGCAGTGATCTGAAAGGAGCCTGGGTCAGACCTGCCTGCTGATCATAGTGAGTCTCCTGGAGACAGGAGGCAACCGCAGTTCGCCCTGGGACACAGACACTGGGGCAGCCTTTTTGTGGAGCCTGTTGCTCCTGGACCCTGGTGCTCATGAGTGCCAGGGTGGAATCCCCTCTAGCTTATTCAGCCTGGATTCAGCCCTGCCCACCAGCCTGTTGGTACCAGTACTGGGACACCACATGCCAAGCAATGAGCAGGGCCAGGACACAGCTCCACCCATAGCAGGCCTGCTGCCTTAAGGCCCACCTGCACACCGTTGGACAGGACCTGGCTCTGTCCACTAGAGGACCCAGAACACAGCCTCACCCACCAGTGAGCTGGCACTACCCTCAGAACCCCCTGGACTCCAGTCCCCACCTGCAATCAGGCCAACACCAACCTTGAAAACCCCTGGACCCTGCCTACCAGCAGGTTGACACCAGCGCTGAGACAGCTTGGAAGCCCAGCTCTGCCCACTGTGAGCCAGCACTTGCTCCAGGACACCCCAAGGCACAGCCCTGCTCGCCAACAGGCCAAAGCTGGATTTGGGACATGCCAGACCCTGCAGCTAGCCACGTCAGGGGCTGGCCCCGCCCATCAGTGGGCCAACACTGGATCTGGAATTCCCAGGCCTGCCACCACCCGTTCCAGAACCCTGCCCTGCTCACCACCAGCCCCAGGACCCCTCAGGGTCCCACAGCCTGCAGCCTTGTGACAAGGCCTCACCAGCTGTCAGTAGCCTTCATTTGAGGCAGGGCCTGGCAGCAAACTGGACCAGGGGCCAGTCACACCTACTAGACCACCTTCGGTAGTCAGCCCACCACAGTGGATGACCCAAGCCGCTCACACAGCGGGTACCGCCAGAGCATAGAGCTCTGGTGATCAGAGGGGAGTGTGCTGCCCCCTATAAAAGGCCTCTTCTCCAAAGTCAGGAATTGTGACCAACCTAACAGATACGTAGAAATAAAAATATCAAATTAGGCAAAAGGAGGCAGCAGAGGAATGTGTTCCAAACAGGAGAACAAGAAAAAATTCCAGAGGAACTCAGTACAGTGGGTACAAATATCTGCCTGAGACTGAGCTCAAGGCAATAATTGTAAAGATGCTCAAGAACTCAGAAAAATGCATGAACACAGTAAGAAGTTTAACAGAGAGTAGAGTATATAAAGAAGAACCAAACAGATCTGGGGAATACAATAACCAAATCGAAAAATACAAGAGAAGGAAACAGCAGTAGACCAGATGATACAGAGAAATGGATCAGCAAGCTGAAACTGCAGTGAAATTCACTGATGCTCAATCAAAGGCACAATAGCTAAAAATTTTCCCAACCTGAGAAAGGAAACAGACATCCAAGTACAGAAGCACAGAGTCCCAATCAAGATCAACCAGTAAGGACCCAACCAAAACAAACTGTAGTTAAAGTGGCAAAAGTTAAGACAAAGAAAATATTAAAAGCAGCAGGAGAAAAACAGTAAGTGACGTACAAGGGAACTCCAAAGGCTATCAGCTGACTTTTCAGCAGAAAGTCTGCAGGCCAGAGGGAGTTGCACAATATATTTAAAGTAGTGAAAGGGAAAACATACAACACAAAGTACCCCACCTAGCATTTACCATGCAAAGCAGAACGTGATAAATGTAATTAGCACTGCTGTACGTCACATATGAAAGTTGTTAACAGAGTAAATCCTGAATTCTTATCACAAGGAAAAACACCTTTTTTCCTGTTTCTTTAATTTTGTATCTGTGAGAGATGATGGATGCTCACTAAACTTCTTGTGATAATCATTCCATGATGTATGTCAATTAATTATGCTATACACCTTAAACTTAACTTATAATTAACTGTATGTCAAAACTTAACTTATTGTTAACTGTATGTCAATTATATCTCAATAAAACTGGAAGGAAAAAAGCATTAATATATGCCATAAAATAGTAATCAGAAAAAATAGCCAAAACACACACTGTGCTCACACAGAGTTTGGAGAAAAAAACAAATAATCAAAAAATAGCCAAAATATTACTACAACATATAACAAGGAAACAAGCATTCACAGAAAAAATAGGGCATTACATAATAAAAGAAACCATTCCCAGAATATCAGTATCACAAATTTGATGTACCTAAAAATACAGCCTCCAAATATACAAAGCCAACTTTGTGGAAACTAAAAGAGGTTTTAAAACATTTTTTTCTCAGAAATCTAAAGCATATAAAAAGCACTAATAAACTAATAATTATTTATAGACTCTTGAACTAACAGAGAACATATAAATGTCTTGAAGCTCACGTAAAATAGTCACACATTTGACCAAGTGATAGGGGTGTAAAAGAAGTCAATGTATTTCAGAGTCAATAACATATAGAACATATTAATCATAATGTGATTAAATTAGAAATCAAGTTAAAAGGTGGAAGTATTTTTATATTTAGAAATTACAGGCGCTCTTCTAAAATGTAATGAATTAAAGAGGAAACCAAAATAAAACTACATGCTTTAAACCTTAACAATAAAATAATTAATCAGCATAAAGATAAAAATTGCTTAGAGTGTTTAAATTGAAAACTATACTTACGTCTGGCACATAGCATACACTCAGGATTGCAGTAATTAACACTATTATTATTATAAAGGGAGAAATGTTGCTTTTATGAACTTAAAATTATGCAGGCTTCCCTGGTGGCTCAGAGGTTAAAAGTCTGCCTGCAATGCAAGAGACACGGGTTCGATCCCTGGGTCGGGAAGATCCCCTGGAGAAGGAAATGGCAACCCACTCCAGTGTTCTTGCCTGGAGAATCCCATGGATGGAGGATTTAAATTATAGAAAGTGTCAAACATTACAAATGAAGGCAGAATGCTGCATTATGCTGCTAATAAAAGTATGGCCTAGATGCCAGTAAGGCCTGCTGCCTAGTTGGAAATGCAAACTTCAAGGCTCCCTTGCTCTACTCAGCCAGAATCTGCATTTTCACAAGATCCCCAGGGGACTCCTGCCCTTTACAGTCTTCTTAATGAACTCCTGGAGTCCCAGGCCCAGCTGCAACTCCTGACCAGTTTTGATTCCCATTCTGTACAGTTTTTTCTCCCACCCTGTGCAGGATGCTAGTTCCTCGAGCAGGAATCACACCTGCAGCCCCTGCACTGAAAGCACAAACTCTAAACCACAGGACTGCCACGGACATCCCTCTTGTACTAACTGAAGCAACCTCCAGACAAACAAGCTTTCATCTGAAAATACTATGTTTTTAAAAAGTTTTGATCCAAATGTTCCTCTTCCCTGACACAGGTGAAGGTGTGTGTGGCATAAGGGGTGACACTTCACACGCTGCCCTTGTACGGGAAGATGACTCTGAGGGCGGAGGACTCAGGGCCTCGCCCACGTCCCAGGTGCCCTGGGCTCTTCTGCAGGCACCGCTGTCCGGGGGGTGAGGCTTCCTGGCCAGGCCACCTCTCTGTCTTCTCTTCCAGAGCTCTGGGTTTGCTGCTCCTGCTTGACAGCTGCGTGTCACTAGGAAAGAATATCCACCTCTCTGGTGGGAGGTCTCCCCAACAGTAAAACAGGAATAGGAGTATCTACTTGAGAGAGTTGCTGAGGACATGAAACAGGATAGTCTACACTGGAGGACTTCGTTCTAATCTCTGCTCCAATGGCCCCTCCTCAGAGAGGCCAACCCAATCTGCCCTTCCACCTAGGGCAGAGACCCCATCGCTCTCTTTCCTCTTTCCCTGCAGTGTTTTTCTTCAAAGTTCTTATTATCTGCCGAAACAATTTGTCTATTTATTGCCTGTCTCCTCTTCTAGATTGTAAGCTCCACGAGGCAGGGATCTTTGTCCCTTTCCTTGGCTGCTGTCTAGCCATCTTAGGACAGAGAAGGACACACAACTGGAGCACAGCAGAATCTTGAATGAATAAGCGAATGAATGAAGAGGTGACTTTACTTGCCGCAAGCAAGGGGCCCTGGAGCCAAATTCCCTCTCCTCCTTCCTGTCCTGCTCAGCCTCCCTTCCATGAGTGCCAGGAGGGCAGGAGGCAGAGAAGCCAGGCCAGGCAGTGAGTCTCTCTCTGAGTCAGGATCAGCATCTGGACTGGAGAGGAACACACCCCTTCTGGGTCCAGCAGCCTGAGAGCCATCCTCTCTGAGATCTGCCTAAAGTTGTTCCATTTTTGTTTTTTATTTTTGGCAGCAGCACATGAGATCTTAGTTCCCCAAACAGCATTGGATCCGAGCCCCCTGCATTAGAAGCAGGGGTCTTAACCACTGGGCCACCAGGGAAGTCCTCCTGAGGTTTTTGAGGGATCTCACCTGTTTGATCCTTGCGTTTTTGAGGGATCTCACCTGTTTGATCCTTGCACCCCAAGTGCCTATCCTGGGTCCCATTTCTAAACTAACCCATCCCCACTCTTCCTTCCTTGTTTCAGGAAACGTTCACAGAAGGCTGGGGCTGTTCAGGCCCTGATGATAGGAGAAGAGTACGTTCTGAAGGAAAGACATCTTGGAGGGACCTTTCAGGGTGGAGGGGCCGCAGGCACCAGACGCACGGGGGGCACGTTGATTGGGGGCCTCTAAGTTGCACGCTGGTCTGGAGAGGTTTTGGGAGGGGAGATGCTCCCTCCTTTACGAGATGCTCAGAAATGGTGGGTGGCCCACCTGGAACCTCACCTGATAACGCAACACTGGTCCCTCCTGTTCTTCTTCATGTTGAAGTAGCAGCTGTTGGCGATGGCAAAGATGTGCGGCGGCAGCTCGCCCACGTGGCGCTTGTAGTACAGCTGTACCTGCTCCACAGTGTAGAGGGGCAGCACCTGGAACGGGTTCACCGCCACCAGGATGGAGCCTGTGTATGTCTGGGGAAAGGAGGAGGTGGTTAGTGGCCCCCAATCTGAGAATCGGTGCTGACTTTGGATGTCACTCTGCAAGGGCACCAGGCATGGCTGACTCTGGCAGGGAGGCGGGGACTGATTCTGGGCTGAGAGATAAGACTTGGCAGCTCAGATCCTTCCCCTGGAAAGGATGCTCACCAAGAACAAGAGCTCCTGGGTGAGGATGCCGTCACAGGAACATTAAATGAGACAGTTTATGTTTGGCACTAACATTAACATTGTGGTCAATGTTTAGCACTGTGTCTCCAACCAGTCCATTCTGAAGGAGTTCAACCCTGGGATTTCTTTGGAAGGAATGATGCTAAAGCTGAAGCTCCAGTACTTTGGCCACCTCATGCGAAGAGTTGACTCATTGGAAACACTCTTGATGCTGGGAGGGATTGGGGGCAGGAGGAGAAGGGGGCGACAGAGGATGAGATGGCTGGATGGCATCACTGACTCGATGGATGTGAGTCTGAGTGAACTCCGGGAGTTGGTGATGGACAGGGAGGCCTGGCGTGCTGTGATTCATGGGGTCGCAAAGAGCTGGACACGACTGAGCGACTGAACTGAACTGAACTGGTATTTAGAAGAGGCTCAATGAAACTAGACTGAGTGTATGAAGCAAGTCCTCACCGCCTCCCACCGGGGCCTCAGTGAGGCTGGGCCCCTGTCGCAGCCCTCAGAGTCCTCCTGGGCCTTAGTTCAGGGTCACTGGCTCATGTGGAGCCTCCACTGGGCCTGCCAGCCCCTCTGGGTTGGGATGGGGAGAGTCATCTCAATAGTTGTGTACAGTGACTTCATTTTCATTTTAGGGAAGGAGAGGACTCGGGACTATGACCACCAGATAAAAGAATGCAAGCATAAGCTCTTCGGTAAAGGATAAACTGCAATTCAACTTAATTTATTGCTGTTATTAGTCCCAGGAGCTGAGGCACACTCAGCCATTGTGAACTCTGAGTGCCTGGTCCCTGCCCTCCGAAGCCTCTCTCCTCCTCTCCCACCCTGCCCTCTATTCAGAGGCCCCTGCTCTGAGCATCCCAGGATCAGGGCTGATCAGAGGTCAGTGAGCCGCCTCTCCTCGTGAGAGGCCCAGGCAGGTGGTGACACCCCTGGGTCACACCCACGCACGGCAAGGCTGGTGTCAGTTTTGGAATACCACCCCATCTGGTAAGTCTGCGTTGGAGCAGGGATGCGAGCTTCCCATCCATCACAAGGCCTTGGGAGAAGCCCCTGCATCTACCTACACAGCCCTCCTGGCCATCACTTCATAGAAGGGCAGGGCTCTTCTGCTTGGTGACCCTGTCTCTGCCACGTAACCGGAAAGAAACCAGGCAGAAGACTACTCTCCCACAGGCTCTGATCCCCTCGGCCATCAGAGCAGGCCTGTTTCTCAGCCAGGATGCAGGGGAGAGGCAGCACCTAATCTGTATGCTGTATCCTGGGCACCGTGCTGGCACATGCAGGTCAGCTTTCTGCAGACTTGAAGCCTTTACGCCCCTGCTTATTTCGGATTGGGGAGCAGGGATGGATGGGCATCCTCACACTGTAGGGGTGTGGGGCTCAGGGACTACGCCAGGCGTGCCTGGGGCTCCCTTTGCTTCCCAGCCGGCTCAGCGTGTGTGGCCCGGCATGCCCTGGGGGTGTGCGTGGCCAGGGAGACTCACGTAGATCTTGTGCTGCTGGTAGCGGATCAGGAGGTTGTGCACCATGCCTGCCTCATTCAGGTCTCCCAGGCGGATCATGTCATCCACACCCTGAGCTGAGTTGGGGTGCATGGAGCTGAGGGTGCCAAGGTCCTCTGCTTGGATCCAGTGTTCCTGCAACGAAGGGCACAGGCTCTCCTGAGAGGTGACCTCTGCCAGGGCCAAACTCTCCTCCATATCCTCAATGGACTGGCTGACCTGGTGGCCCACACCTGGGAGGGTTGGTCTGTGGTGAAGGTCAAAGGATCAAGTCAAGCCGAGGCTGGAGTCAGCACGTGTCTAGGGCCAGGGGTCAGTGTGCACTGGGGCTAAGGGTGAAGTTCAGACCGGGTCAGAGGAGTGTGGAGCCAGGAGTTAGATATGGCTACAATTGGGATCGAGGTAGTGCCGGGAGCCAGCGTGAGGAATCCCACCCGTGGCAAAGGTCATGAGGAAGGAAGCCAGACATACGCAAAGGCGTGATCTAGCTTCAGGGGTTCCCCCTGGGTTTTCCTGAACATCTACCCCCCAAAATCAGAGTCTGCCTGCCTTATTGTACTGTGCTTTCCACTCTTCCGCCTCTAAAAGGAATCAACTTAGGGCTCCAGTTACCCTCTGATAGCTTTCTAACTTACCTGATCGGTCTGCCCGGACTTTTACAACTTGTGAATTGTTTACAGCCCCCAACCACAAGAGGCACGAAGCTTAAAGCATCTTAAAGATATAGAGCCTTTTCTAAGAGCTAAAAATTATATTGGTGACGGGTTTCACTGTTGAGTCAATGACTACTGCCAGGCCTCCATATTCTTTATCTTTTAGGCACCTGAAGGATATTAATCAATGTAATTGGGATATAGAAAAAGGAATATAGTACTTTTGATGTTAGCAACACTAGACTCTTGAGTTAATTACTTTTCTCTTTGTTATAAATCACTGTACTCCTTTTACTTGCTATAAACTGTTGTGTCCTTGCTATGTAAGAATGTAACTTTATTTAGTGCTTTCTGAGAGTGGCACCAGACTTTGGGAAGAACAAGACAAATAAGTTCTCTGGTTGACAGACCCTTATCAGAAAAGGGCCATAAAATGTTAATTGACCTTCTGGCCAGAAGATGATGTAAATCACCTAAGACTTGTGTATACAACTAGGTATGCAGAGAGAAAGCCTGGTCTCGATAAGAGTCAGGGCTGCTGACGCTGCATAATTCTGTATTATCCATTGATCCCTATGTACAAAAAAAAAAAAAAAAAGTATAAAAGGCCTTTCTGGACAATAGAGGATGGGACAGTCACTGGAAAGACTGGTTTCCCCCTTGTGGTCTATTCTCCTTCTCTCCTTTTCAGGCTGAATTCCCATCTGGAGCCGAGAGGCTCGCCATGTCTACTTACTTGCCCTGGCTTCTAAGACCCATGAGAGAGGGAGTCCAAGGCGGGGCACCCTCCGCTATTCAAACAGGCACCGGTGGCCTAATGTAGATGGTGCAAATCTCTTGTCCTGAGGTTTTATTAGTTCTCCACGTAAACCAAGTTATTCAGCCTCTTTTCTCCACTAAATTTTCCTACTATGCTATTTTTTCCTAATCTCTTTTTATATTTCTAAATAAATAAGTTTTTTCCTCGCCTACTCTGTCTCCCCTTCGAATTGCCCTGGATCCACCAGGGCTGGACCTTGGCAAGGTAGCTTGCAGCTGGGGTCTCACAGATGGCTGGGATAAAAGTGTGCAAGTGTTTTTTTCTTATAAAGGATGTTATGTCATTTTACAGATAGGAGACATTATTGTTAATAATTGACTGGCTTCCATACTATAGGGTTCACAGGCCACACTCTAGACTTTTCTCCTTGGAGGCCAAGTCTCTACATGCTTCACTTTGCAGACGCTCAGCAAAGAGGGCTGCCCAGGGAGGACGTCAGTGACCAGCTGGAGGCCCCAGTCTGCAAGTCCTTCCCCTCTACCCCTCCCCTGCTCCTCCCCAGCCTGCCAGATGACTGAGCTGGTTCCCCAACAGGTCACCTTGAGCTTCCTACTCTCTCATCTGGGCTGCTTTGCTCATGTGAGATGGGTCTCCTTCTCCTCCTCATGTGCTGGGGGGCCCGCCTTCAGGCATCTTTCTCATGCACCTTTCTCTCCTTCACTTCTCCTGTCCTTCCTGTTCACCTTACATTACTTTGAAAGCAAGCTTCTGGCCCTTCCCCCTCTCTGCCCCAGCCCTTTCCCCACTTCACTCTTCCTGCTCCCCTAATTGTCCTAATTTTCCATCTTCCAACCTGCTCCCTGCTTCTTCCTTATAGAGAGAGTTCCCTAGACAGACACACAATGCCTGCCATGACAGGACTCCCCTGTGATCTATCCTGCCCTGTGGTTCCCAGACTTGGGCTCTAGAATCCCTGGTGTTGGGAGCAGCACCAGAGAAGGGAGGGGGCTCAGGGTTCCGGACGGGAGCTGAGAAGGCTGAGCCTCCGAGGAGTGTGCGGCCATACTCACCTTGCCCTCATCATCTTCAACCAAAATTTTGCCCAGCTTGGTTTCTTTGATGATGCCTCCGATGGCCACCCTGGTCTTGTCAGCAGGGGTGGGGTTCAGCCACACGTGGTCACCCTGGAGGGCAGAGAGGTCAGATCCATGTTCCACCTTCCCCTTCCTGCTCAAGACTCACCTCCCTGGGGCTGTCCCTTCCAACCAAGAGATGCCAAGTGACTGGGACGTGCTCTCTCTTCCCTGTACTCCCTGCTTCCTCTTCTCCTCCTCCTCCTGTTTTTTCTTCTTCCCTCTCTCCTACCCACCCCTCCCCAGTCCTTTCTTGTTCTTGTCAAGATGTTAATGGGTGATGGCAGGGGAAGCTCCGCTGGCCTGGTTTTTGCAGGAAAGTGTCCCCTGTGAGGGGCAAAAAGAGAGTCTCTGCCCTTTGACTAGCCCTATAGTACCCAAACCCAGTGTCTAGGGGAAAGCAAAGACTAAAATCTCACTAGGTTTCTTCCTGGCCTGCAACACAGCATTAATCCATGTGAACCTCTTTCTGATCCAAGAAAGCTCACCCTACTGAAAGAGGAATACTCCCAAAGGAAAAAGCACAGGTCTACACACAAAGATACTGAAATGTAAAAGGAGGAAAGGAGCAGGTGAGTAACACTCACCAGGGGAAAACAAAACGCCACAGAACAGTGGAAAGCTGCAACCAAGTATTTCACCACGATTTCCAAAAAATTTACTGAGCTCAGATATTAGACACTGAGACAGCTGAAAAGGATGAGCATGAACTGGCAGAGCTCAAAAGAGAAATGGAGGAAAACAAGTAAGCATGGGCCAGAAGTCCCATGCAGAAAGCAAACTGGAAACAACAATGGGGAAATAAGCACTGCTAAAATCAGGGTAACGATCATAGGTGACAGGAGAAGAAAAGTGAGCAAAGTGAGAGAAATTCAAACAGTTAGGATGAGGCAGAAAAGCATAGATATGGAAGGCAGGTGAAAATACAAATAATTGAAGTGCACAAAGAAGGAAAACAGTGAGAGGGGGTGGGCAGAAAAACCACTTAAAGATATAATTCAAGACAACTTTCCAGAAGGTTTGGATCTATGGGTTGAAGATACACCATCCTTTCTTTGAAATGATGGCAAAGAAAAATCAACTCTAGGATAGATACTGATCCTAGAGTTAATTTTTTGAGGGATAGGCAAATAAAAAGACAAAAGTACCCTTATAAGGAGATAATTCAGGACAAATTCAAATCATATATGAGGGCTGAGCAACTCCTACAAAGACCTCAGGAAAAGACCAATATAGCCATCAGAATGGCCATTATAAAAAGAACAGAAAATAACAAATGCTTGTGAGGATGCAGAGAAACTGGAGCCCTTGTATACTGTTGGTGGAAATGTGAAATTGTGACACCACTGGGGAAAACAGCATGAAGGTTACTCAGTACACTAAAAATAGAATTATGATCCAGCAATTCCACTTCTGGGTAAATTTCCAAAGAAATTCAAAGCAGGATTTAAAGACATATTTGCATTTCTATGTTAATTGCAGCACTATTCATAATAACCAAGAGGTAAAAGCAACTCAAATGTCCATTGGCAGATGAACAGATAAAAATGTAAAATACACAGTCATCCTTCAGAATCCTCAGGGGATTGACTGCAGAAGCCCCTGCAGATAACAAATCCATAGATACTCAAATACCTTATATGAAATGATATAGCACAGCAAATACTACACACTATGGAATATTAGTTCAGTTCAGTTCAGTCACTCAGTTGTATCCAACTCTTTGGACCCCATGAACCGCAGCACGCCAGGCCATCACCAACTGCCAGAGTCCACCCAAACCCATGTCCGTTGAGTCAGTGATGCCATCCAACCATCTCATCCTCTGTCATCCCCTTCTCCTCCTGCCCTCAATCTTTCCCAGCATCAGGGTCTTTTCAAATGAGTCAGCTCTTTGCTTTGAGATTGCATGCAGCCTTAAAAAAGGAGGAAATTCTGTCATATGCTACAATGTGGGTGGACCTCAAAGACATTATACCAAGCAAGAGAAGCCAGTCACAGAAGGACAAATCTGTATGATTCCATTCAGAGAAAGTGTCTAGAGCAGTTAAAATCACACAAACAGAGAGTAGAAAGGCAGTTGCAGGGGCTAGAGGAAAACAGATGGAAAGTCATGTTTAATTAGTGAAGAGTTTCAAGTGCACAAGATGAAAATGTTCTCATGTCTGTCACACAACATTGTGAATATATATAACAATATTGAACTGTATACTTAAAAATGGGTCAGATGGAAAATTGAATGTGATATTTTTTACCACAATTACAAAAATAGAAAAAAGATACCAATAATTTTTTTACCCAGCCCAACTGTCATTTCTGTATAAAGATAATAAACATTTTAAAAGATGAATAACTGTCATTTCTGTATAAAGATAATAAACATTTTTAAAGATGAATATTTTCTCATACGTCTTTTAGAAAAACTAATTAGGGGACAAATTTCAGTCAACAGTACCAAGAATGAATATAAGTCCACACCAACATACACAATCATGAAGTTTCAAAATATTTGGGATAGGGAAAAGATCACAAAAACTTTCAGAGAGAAACATTAATTTTCATACAGAGGCTCAAGAATTAGAAGGGCTTCCAACTTCTCCATAGCAATGCTGGAAATCAGAAGGAGTACATGTTTTCACAATTTTCAGGGAAAATTATATCTAGTATGGAATCCTAAGTCCAGCTGATATTCAAATGTGAATAAACATAGCTTTAGACGTGCACATTGTTAAAAATGTTTACTTCATGGGCACCCTATCTTGGGAAGCTATTACAGGTTGTGGTGGATCAAAATAAGGGAGTAAACCAAGAGAGAGAAAACCCTTGGGTCCAAGAAAGGGGACTCGGGTAAAGAAAGGAGAGGTGGAAGAAATGTCCAGGGTGGTTGTGAAGGAGACCCCATGATCCTGAGATATGTGCCTCAGAAGTAGAAGATGCGAGTTTAGATGTGGCACTGGCAGCTCTGGGAGAAACCTTCTCCTGAGGATGACATTGACTGAACTCCCAGATGAATCATTTTACAAGGATGTTGGCATACCTGGGAGAAAGCTGGGTGGGGGTAGGGTGAGGTGGTGGCTATGCTGTGATAAGTACAGAGAAAACAAAGCAGATACGGAACAAGATCATTACAGTCTAACACTTCAGGGCTCAACTAAAGGGAACGTTTTCTTTTTTTTTTTTATAAAAAAGTTTTCTTTTATATTGGAGTATAGTCGATTACCAATGTGGTGTTAGTCTCAGGTGTATCACAAAGTGATTCAGTTATACCTATACATGTATTTATTCTTTTTCAAATTCTTTCCCCATTTAGGTTGTTACATAATATTAAGCAGAATTTCCTGTACTATACACCAGGTCCTTGCTGGTTATCCACTTTAAATATATCAGAGTGTGCATACCAATCCCCAACTCCCTAATTATCCCTCTCTCACCCTTCCTCAGAGAATCATAAATTGGGTTTGACAGGAGCATTTCCTTAGACAAAATAAGTAAACTCTGTAATCTGGGATTTAACAATTTGGGGAGAAAGGAGAGACACTGTGAGTGCTGTGGGCAAGGATAGGAGTAAGGAGCTAAGGCCTTTCTCACCCAGTGGGAAATCAGTAATAGACGATGCCTGGAGTAAAAAACCAAGTGGCCTTATACACATGGAGAGAAGTATCAAAGAATTAGCTAGAAGGTCAATGGTGGTCACCTCTCTGGGAGAGGAAGTGGGAGACTGATTCTTTAAACTGTGTGCCAACAACTCTATAAAACCGAAATCTAAATGAAAAAGAACAGCAAAAACAGTTGCTACAGGATATAGAAGACCAGCCTGGACAACATACTGGTTGCAGCGAACTAGCTGAATCACAGCAGGAACCTCAGAGACCTGGAGAAGTTGTCTTATAAGGATGAAATTCCAGTGTGAAAACTGCACTGCACTGCTGCAAGAACTGCTGAAATCACCAAAGTGAGAAAATTATCAGACAGATGATGGGCATCTCATACAAGCTTGATACTAACCAGGGATGAAAAAGAGAGAGAGACCATTTTCAATTCGTACCGAATTTTAAGACATCCGCCCAACATGAGCCAGAAGAATAAATAAAAGAGCTGTAATGGGACTTTCATTCACTCCATTTGGCCAAAGCTCTACTAGGAAATAAACGAGAAACCAAGCAGCAGAAAGTAGAGCTTCTTCATGAACTCTTAGTACTTAGTACTTTGTCGCTCAGTCGTGTCTGACTCTTTGTGACCCCATGGACTGTAGCCTACCAGGCTCTTCCCTCCATGGGATTCTCCAGGCAAGAGTACTGGAGTGGGTTGCCATTTCCTTCTCCAGGGGATCTTCCCAACCCAGGGATCGAACCCGGGTCTTCTGCATTGCAGGCAGATGCTTTAACCTCTGAGCCACCACTCTACTGGAAGAAAAAGATGACTGCAGAAGCAGCTCGATCAGGGAAATAATGAGCAAGAAGAGGTAAAGAAAAAGCTATCAGCTGCAAAAAAAAAAAAAAAAGTCAAGTCAATATGGAGATTCAAGAAACAAAGGATGAGGACTTCCCTCGTGGCACAGTGATAAGAATCTGCCTGCCACTGCAACAGGGTTCAACCCTTGGCCCAGGGAGGTTCCACGTGCCTCAGGGCAACGAAGCCCCTGCACCACAACTCTGAGCCCAGACTCCAGAGTCTGCATGCTGCAACCACTGAAGCCCCTGCCTAGAGAAGCCGCCACAGTGGAAGCTCAGGCCCCACAGTGAAGACTAGCCTCTGCTCACCACAGCTAGAGGGAAAAAAAACCCGCCCAAAGTCACGGAGACCCAGCGCAGCCAAAAATAAGTAATGAATAAATAAATGATTAAAAAAAGAAGAAATAGAGCCTGAGGGACTTCCCTGGTGGTCCAGTAGTTAAGAGTCCATGCTCCCAAAGCAGGGGGCCAAGGTTCCACCTCTGATCAGGGAACTAGATCCCACACACTGCAACTAAGAGTTTGCATGACACAAGTAAAGATCCCACGTGATGCAACGAAGATCTTGTGTGCCTCAACTAAGACCCAGTGCAGCCAAATAAATAAATAACATTTTTAAAAAGAAATAGAGAATAAGTCACTAAAAGCAGAGGGACCTAGGTCTTCACTGCTCTTTGTGATAAGAAATAGCTGACAGCTGACTTCTGCCCATGATGCAGAAGAGCTCCTGCCCTAGCCTGAGACAGAAATCGCTACAAGGAATCTCACAGATGCAAAGAGGCCACTTCCGAGGACCTGATCCTCAGTCTTCCGAGGGGGGCAGGCTGTTCCAGCCATTGGCTGAAATGCGCACTGTGGCTTGCCCCACGTGCCCACCCACCAGTCTTTCCTTCCCACAGGAGAAAAGACGGGCCTAGAAGTAGCTCTGGGCTGCCTTTACTTAGATAAATGGAGGAGTTAGCAAGTGAAAAATACTGTTGTCAAGATATTTTTTTCCAGGTTCTTTTATTTTTCATTTTATTTTTTAAAAATTTTACTCATATATATATATATATATATATTTCATGTACAGATGTGAGAACTGGACCATAAAGAAGGTAGAGTGCCAAAGAACTGACGCTTTCAAACTGTGGTGCTGGAGAAGACTCTTGAGAGTCCCTTGGACTGCAAGGAGATCAAACTAGTTGGTCTTAAAGGGAATCAACCCTAAATACTCATTGGAAGACAGATGCTGAAGCTGAAGCTTCAATACTTTGGCCACCTGATGCAAACAGCTGACTCACTGGAAAAGACCCGGACGCTGGGAAAGACTGAAGGCAGAAGAAGAGGATAACAGAAGATGAGATGGTTGGATGGCATCACTGATTCAATGAACATGAACTTGGGCAAACTCTAGAAGATGGTGAGGGGCAGGGAAGCCTTGCATGCTGCAGTCCATGGGGTCACAAAGAGTCGGACCAGCTTGGTGACTGAACAATTCTTTTTTTACAGTCTCTTCCATGACAGGTTATTACAAGATATTTAGTATCTTTTCTCACTGTGCTATACAGTACATCCTTGTGGAACACCTATTTTAAATATAGTATGTATTTTGTCAAGACATTTTAAGCCCTGAGTAAAAGTGAGGGATTACTCTGTGCCCGTGGCCATCCTGCCAAGGCCAAGTTTAGGTGAGGTGAAGTCACTCAGTCGTGTCCGACTCTTTGCGACCCCGTGGACTGTAACCTACTAGGCTTCTCAGTCCATGGGATTCTCCAGGCAAGAATACTGGAGTGGATTGCCATTTCCTTCTCCAGATTTAAGAAGCCTACTGTCTGTCATCCAAATATTAACCTTACAATTTAAGATTCCACTCACATCATGAGAAGTCAGTACAGTAAGTTTTCATCCATTAATTATTTTTAAAGCTTCAGGTGCTAATAAAGCCACTGCCCCAATTACTCTTAGGCAGTGGGGCCACCCACGTGAAATTACATCTAATTCTCTGCTTAGATAAGCAATAGGTTGCTGGCCAAGTTTAGCCAAACTCATTTTCTTTAGGTAATACAATCTGGTGGTTCAGCTGGTAAAGCATCTGCCTGTAATGTGGGAGACCTGGGTTCAATCCCTAGGTTGGGAAGATCCCCTGGAGAAGGAGACAGCTACCCACTCCAGTATTCTGGCCTGGAGACTTCCATGGACTGTATAGTCCTTGGGGTCGCAAAGAGTCAGACATGACTGAGTAACTTTGACTTTTCCCTCAAACCCCCGTGTCTGGTATTTTGCTTCCAAGGTCACATTGCCTTACTTCTTCTTTCCTTGGGAGTGGTTTGAGTCAGCATTTGGCAACTCCCAGGAACAACCCCTTGATGGAAGAGATGCAATTCTTACCAGTCTCAACCCTGACATCCTGAGGCAGCTGCTCCCGACGGCCTGTGTGCAGAGAGAAAGCAGAATGTTAGTCTTCATGATGGAGAAGGCAATGGCAACCCACTCTAGTGCTCTTGCCTGGAAAATCCCATGGACAGAGGAGCCTGGTAGGCTGCAGTCCATAGGGTCACTAAGAGTCAGACACGACTGAGCGACTTCACTTTCACTTTTCACTCTCATGCATTGGAGAAAGAAATGGCAACCCACTCCAGTGTTCTTGCCTGGAGAATCCCAGGGACAGGGAGCCTGGTGGGCTGCTGTCTATGGGGTCGCACAGAGTCAGACACGACTGAAGCGACTTAGCAGCAGCAGCAGCAGTCTTCATGACCATGAGTTGGAGCCCTGGCGGGTAGGGGCCACAGTGCTTATCAGTGTAGCCCTCAGTGCCTGGCACGGGGCCAGGAAAGGACTCTTGAGAGAGTGGATGGATGTGTCGTAGTCCCATGGCAAGCGTTAGAGGAAACTCTCAGTTTCTTCAGTCCTACCTCATCTTTGAAGTGAACTGAAAGTCACTCAGTCATGTCTGCCTCTTTGCGACCTGAAGGACTATACAGTCCATGGAATTCTCCAGGCCAGAATACTGCAGTGGGTAGCCTTTCCCTTCTCCAGGGGATCTTCCCAACCTAGGGATCGAACCTAGGTCTCCCGCATTGCAGGCGGATTCTTCACCAGCTGAGCCACAAGGGAAGTCCTATCTATCTCATCTTTACTGAACGTCTATTTTGCACTTGGCGCTCGGCTCAACATAGGGAGTGGGATGGTTCTGAACATCCTCAAAACAGCATCTCTGCCACCCAGAAACTCAGACTGTGTCTGGTCAGACATCTGTGAATATCAGTCATTACCACACGCCACACGAGTGCTGAGGGAACCAGCCAGCAGAACTTGAGACGCAACATACTTGATCTAAACCTCAGGCACCCACAAAACACTGAACCCCCATTTCATTCATGGGACTCAACAAAGGAAAGGTGACCCATTATCAGTAGCATAGCTGGAAATTCAGTCTGGACCTGCCTCCTTTGAAACCTGTCTCAGCGCCTGGCTGCTTCACAGGCAGCATCAGGCAGGCCTGAGTAACTGGCCCCTAGTCGGGGAGGGAAGGGGGGGGGCCCTGATCTCAGGAGAAGCCCCGCCCACCACCAGCCCCGCCCTCTCTGTATTGAGTATCCTGACACAGGCTGGCTTTTTTGTTCGTCACATACTCCCCGCTTGTAACGCAGACCTGCCCCTGGGAGGAACTTAGGAAATATCTATTCAGTGAAACAGAAGGAAGCCCTTGGAGAGGGTGTCCTTTGACGTTGGCTTTGTCAGATGAGCAAGAATTCACAGTGGAAAGAAAGGGGCATTCTCTGGGGATGCTGTAACTTTAGCAAAGGCGAGGGAAAAGTACAGAGGATGCGAGGTCAGCTTGTTTGGGTTGAGCAGGCTGTGGGGAGGTGAGAGAAGTGTCTTGCTATAGGCAGCAAGCAAATGTGACAGAGAGTCTTTGCCTCTTTGTTCTGCTGAACAAAGAATTTTCTCATTCCATTTTTAACTTAGCGCATGGGCATTAATATGTTTATGGCAATCTATACCTCCCAGCATTTGTTGAGCACCTAAAAAGTAAAAGGCAATAATCAGACTGAGATTCCTTGAAAGAGGCTACAGCTCTTTCAAAGAGAGGCTGGTCCATCTTACCGCCTCACATACCCCAGTGAGGTGGCAAGTGGGGAAGAGGCAGGGGGCATTTTCTACCTCTGACTCCCCACTGTGGCCCAGGCTCCTCACTTCTCCCCCCAGCTAGGAATTTGAGGCCTACCTGTGTTCTTCCGCGCCCTCACCCATGGCACTGGCCTCCGTGAACATCATCCCTCTCCAGCCTCCAGGATCTGCCCCTCGGCATTCCCCACCAGTCCTGCCATCCCTGGGGGTTGAGCCTGACATGTGTCCCTCCAAGACTCCACTGCCTCCACTTCCCGCAACTTCCCCTGGTCTTCCCACGTCCCAGAACTTCTCCACTCCAAAAGCCATGTCCTCCAAGGAGTTCCCTGGCTGGTTAGGACTCCATGCTTGCACTGTAGAGGCCACATCCTCCAACTGCCACTCTCCCGCCACACCCCAGACCAGCACCGGGCCCTCTGCCCATGGCAACTGTTCCCTCATTTCATCACAACTCCTCAGCTTTTGCTTTTCTCCCCAGTCTATCAACTATCCTAGCTTCATTTCTATCTCAACCAGCCTGCAAACTGAACTTAAATCTGTTTTGGAATGGAATACAAGCAGTACAATGAGCTGCACACTCTGTGGACCCCTCTGTCCACCTTCACTCCTGTCCTGTGAATGTTGTTGAGTCCTGCTCTCACCTTGCAAAGTCTGAGCACTGAGCTGAGCATTCCAAGGATGGGTCACACCATCTTGACAACAGGGGCCAGGGAAATTTCATGACCTGTACCTCCCCTAAGACTTTAGAAATGCTTGGGGATCCTTGAGTGGGCTCTAGTCAGCTCTTTCTGCCAAAAAAAAAAAAAAAAGAAAAAAAAAACCTTCCAATTTCAAGGCTCCCTCCCACTAATCACTCTGCAGAACTCCTTGATCTGCATCACTGAAAAAAAGAGAGAAATCACCCTCAGCTTCCAGCTCTGTTCAGTCCCTGCCTTTTCCTATACCTGTGGGCACATAAGGGATGTCCAGGGGAGGGGCCGCTGAGAGCTCCACGCTAACCCTTCCAGCCCTGCCCTCTCTGGCCTCCTCCATCAGGGCTTTTGCTTTATCAATTATTGTGGTGATAAAATACACCCACGAAGTATTCTTTGACTCTACTCCCTTCCAAAGATGGACTAATTTGTTCTCCCTACCATGGGTGTGGACTTAGGGACTTCCTTATAACAAATAGAATAAGATGGGAGTGGTAGAGTATAGCTCCAAGACGTGGGGCTTCCTCCTTGTTCTCGCTAAGATTGCTCGGCCTGGGGAAACTTGCTGCCATGTCATGAGGACACTCAAGCAGCCCCAAGGAGGTCTCTAGTTAACAGCCAGTGATCTTGGAAGCATATCTTTCATCCCTGATCAAGGCTTCAGATGACCAGAGCTCCAGCCAGTGTCCTGACTCTAACCTTGTTGAGTGTTGAATTGTATCCACTCCCCCTCTCAAGTTCATAAGTTGAAGTCCTAACTGCAGCACCTCACAATGGGACTGTATTTGAAAATAAGGCCTTTAAAGAGGTGGTCAAATTAAACTGAAGTTGTTAGGTTGGGGTGTAATCCAATGTGACTGATATCCTTGTAAGAAGAAAAAGAGATACCAGAGCTGTGTATGCAAAGGGATTTTCGTATGAGGACAGAGTGCAAGAGGGTAACTGTCTGCAACCAAGGAGAGAGGCATCGGGAAAAACCAACCCTGCCAGCATCTTTGGTCTGGGACTTCTAGTTCCAGAATTGTGAGGACAGAAATATCTGTTGCTTAAGCTGCCTAGTCGGTGGCATTTTGTTATGGCGACCCTAGAAAATGAATACAAATCACATGAGAGGCTGCCCCGGAGGCCCGACAGCTAAGGCTCTGAGCTGTCAGTGCAGTGGGCCTGGGTTAATCCCTGGTCAGAGAGCTAGATCCCACATGTGGCAACTCAAAAAAAACTAGATCTCTCATGCTCCGAATAAGACCCAGTGCAGCCAACAGCAAAAACCAACCAACCAACCAAACAAAAAAAAACCTCATGAGGGTTCCTGGCTCAGAGCCACCCATCTAAGCCACTCTTGGATTTCAGAAATTGGTGGGAAAATAAATATTTATCATTTTAAGCTGCAAAATCTTGCCAGGGTCCAGCCCCGGTGGATCCAGGGTAACTCGAAGCGGGGATGGTGTGGTAAGAAAGATATATAGATTTAGAGAGAGATAAGGAAAGAGTTTGCAGTTAAGAAAATAGAGGAGAGAAAGAAGCTGTATCCTTGATTTACATAGAAAGCCAATAAAGCCTCAGACAAGAGACTTACACCGTCTACGTAAGGCCACAGGCACCTATTTGAATAGCGGAGGGTCTCCGCCTCAGGCTCCCTCTCGCGTGGGTCTTAGAAGCCCAGGCGAATAAATAGACGCGATGAGCCTCTATGCTCCAGATGGGAATTCAGCCAGAAAAGGAGAAAAAGACGACACGGGGGAAACCATCTTTCCAGGAACTGGTCTGTTTCTTTATTTTCCAGGTCCACTTTTATACTTTTTTTGTACATAGATATCAATGGATAATACAAACTCATGCAGGTGCAGCAGCCCTGGCCCTTATCGAGACCAGGCTTTCTCTCTGCATACCTAGCTGTATACAAAGGTCTTAGGTAATTTACATCATCTTTTGGCCAGGAGGCCTATTAGCATTTTATGGCCCTTTTCTGATAAGAGTCCTTCAACCAGAAAACTTATTTGCCCTAAAAGTGTTGTTCTTACTAAAGTCTGGTGCCACTCTCAGAAAGTGCTAATTAAGGTTACATTCTTATATAGCAAGGACACAACAATTTATAACAAGGAAAGAGGAGTACAGTGATTTATAACAAAGAGAAAATTCATTAACTCAAAAGTCTAGTATTGCTAACATCAAAACTACTATATTCTTTTTCTACATCCCAATTACATTGACTAATATCCTTCAGGTGCCTAAAAGATAAAAGATATGGAGGCCTGGCGGCAGTCATTAACTCAACAATGAAAACCCTCCACCAATATAATTCTTAGCTCTTTAAAAAAGGCTCTATATCTTTAAGATGTTTTAAGCTTCTTGCCTCTCGCAGTTGGGGGCACTGTAAACAATCACTTGCAAAGTTGTAAAAGTCCGGGTAAGGCAAGTTAGCCATCAGAGGGGTTTGAGCTGAAACAATCCTTTTATATGCAGGAGACTGTCAACTGGAGCTCTAAGTTAACCTTTTCCAGAGAAAGGTGATGGGGATAGCCCCTGTTAATGTCAGAAACGTTGGTGAAATCATAAAATAATAAGACAGACAGATTCTGGTTTGGGGGTAGATGCTCCAGAAAGCCCAGGGGGGTTTCCTCGAGGCCTGATCTCATCTTTGCCTATCAGGCCTCTTCCTCACGATCTTTGCCATGGGCGGGATTCCCCATGCTGGCTCCCGGCACAAAATCTTGGAGTAATTTGTTATGCAGCAGTAGACAACTAATACAATCACCCCTCTCTCATCTTCATTCATTCTTTCTCTTCTGACTTTTCCTTTCTCCATAAAGAAGCAAGTTTTGTCTATCTTTTTTTTTTTTTTTTAGGGACAAAGGTGGAGTTTGTTTTTATTATAAAAGAAAAAAACTCGGGAATCTTAACCAAGGAGGGGGATGTTTTGTACTCAGAGAATAGATACCAGAATACAAAATTACAAGTGTTTGGACTCCAGACCTGTTCCCATCTCCTCCAAGAGTAGAGGTGAGAAGGAGACAGCTGAAGCAAACAAGCAATTCTGTAACGCAAAACTTAGAAATGTTGATGTATGCAAAACCAATACAGTATTGTAAAGTAAAATAAAGTAAAAATAATAATAATAAAGTGACAAAAAGCTTTTAAAAATCTATAAATATGATTAAAATCTAAATTTCTGTTTTGCTTTAAAATTTTTTAATGTATCAAAAAGCCTGCTTTAGTGATGTGATAATTCCACCAGAAAATAACTCCAATACCCCCTTGTCAGTAACATTTTCAAGGTGAAGTTTTGATTATCTTAAAATGAATTTTTTTGGCCTCCTGATCCCTCCAGATATTGCCTTCCTCTTGTTTCTACTCCACAGCTGAACTGCATTAAACAGTTGCCCTGTCTCCACTCTCTCGCCCTTCACACCTTCCCAAGCCTTAGGTTGCATGTGGATACCCACCAACACTGCACCGATCCCTCCAGGGACAACACTGCCCACGTTAGTGCCAGGACTCTTTCAGCCATGCCCTGCTCCCTGAGCTCGCCCCTGTGACTTCTGCAGGACTGTACTTCCCTGTCTTTCCTTGTATCTGGGGTTTCCCTCAATCTCCTCCCAGGGCTGTGTCCCTTCACTTTGATCTCTTGGTGTCTGAAGGAGATGCTGATGCTTTCAGTCTACCTGATATGCTTTCCTCTATTTTCTTTCAGGTAAATTCTCCTCCCTTTTCCCAAAATGTTTCTGATAGGGACCATGAATCATGATACCTCAGAGAAGGGGTGTGATGCAAGGAAGGGCATATCACAAGCTTTTCCTGGAGTGTTCTGAATTGGAACTTGGGATTGATTTTCCTCTCTAGTCACAAAGTTTTGAAATATGATTCCAGAACTGCAGGGCTATGGTCCTTGTGTCCCAAAAATAGCTGATAGGAGAGAATAAAGTTGGCAGGCCAAGAGCGAATGAGACAAAGACAGAAATTTTGTCTTTGCGTCTTTGCAGTTTGTTATTTGAGCAAAGCCATCTGGACTCTGTCATTGAAATCAAAGAATTCTATCAAACTGGTGGTCCTTATTCTGTTCTCTTTCAGTCCGCCCACTCCCCTTGTGCGTGCCCACCCTTTCCCAGGGCCACTGACAGGATCAAAGCACTTGGCTGCATTCAATGTCTCTAACCCTCATCTCTATCTGGAACTTTAGATCCCCCAAGACTCTAATCCCTGGACATCTCCAGCAGATAGGCCATGGGCACAGCAAACTCAACATGAATACACATCTCGTCTGTCTTCTATCCGCTCTTTCCCCGTCATTTTTTATCTCAGTGAATGAAACTACCAATTGTTGAAGAAAACATTTGAGTCTTCCTATAATCCTCATATCCGAATTATTGCTAAGATCCAAAGATTTCATCTTTTATAAGCGTGAGGCTTCCAACTGTATGTTGTCTACAGAAAACTCACTATAAGTATAAAGACCCAGATAGACTGAAAATAAATAGAGAAAAATATACCATGTTAAAATGAATCAAAAGTTGGGGTAGCTACACTTAATTAAAATAGTGTGGACTTCAGGGCAAGGACGATTATGAGGAATACAAACAGGAATAACATAATAATAAGTGGCCAGCTCCCAAAGAAGATATAACGTTACTTAACATGTATGTGCCTAATAACAGGGAATCATAATACATGTGGCAAAAACTGGTAAACCTACAAGGAGAAAAAGGTAAATCTAATATTATAGTTGGAGACGTCAACATGCTTTTATCAGTTATAAATGTATTTGGCAGGCATAAAATCAGCAAGGACATAGGTGAAATGAATAAGATTGTTAGTCAACTGGATCTAATGGACATTTATAGAATAATTCATCTAATGAAAACAGAATATACCTTCTCCTCAAGTTCACATGGAACATTCACCAAGATAGAACACCTTCTGAATCATAAAAACTCCTGAGCAAATTTTTAAAATAAAACCCATACAATGTCTACTCTTAGACCACAAAGAAATTAAACTATAAATCAAAATAGCTTGAAAATCCCCCAATATTTTGAAATTATAAAACATAAATAATACAAGTCAAAGTCTCAAGAAAAATTCTTAAAGTGTTTTCAATTAAATGAAAATGAAGACAGAACTTATTAAACATTGTGGAATGCAGTGAGAACTTGCTTAGAAGGAAACTTATAATGCTGAAAGACTATATTAAAAAAGATGAGCATCCCAACCAAGATGGCAGAGTAAACTCACCTGCCCCTACAAACACACCAAAAATACATCCATGTGTGGAAAAATTCTCACAGAAAACTAGCTGGAGACTAACAGAAAGACTCCTGTATGACCAAGACTGTAAGAAAGATATACACAGAACTGGGTAGGAAGATAAGAGAAGCGATCAGGCTGGAATCTGTGCCCCTAGGAGGGGACTCAGAGGAAAGAGGCTACACAGGCAGAGACCCTCCCTGGAAAGGAAGCAGTGTGAGCCACTCACTGGGTACCCCAGCCCTGGGTGTGACACAGGGAAGACAAGCCCCCTTGGCTTGTTGGCGGGTCAGGGGGGCTAACAGGAGGGCTGTGGGAAGACTGGACCCTGCTTGTGAAGAGCACACGAACCTCGCCTGCTCCCAAAGCGGACAGAGAGGGCAGACTGAGATCACACAGTCAGCTGACGTGTTTCCCAGGACCACTCCAGAGCAGGCCCTGGGCTGAGCACAGTGAATGCTCTAGCCCTGCTCCCCTGGACGTCACCGCTCCACACAGGAGGGAGGGCCACCATAAGCAAGGGAAAGGCCTGGCTGAGAGACTCTGGCAGCGCAAATGCTAAGCAGCTTCCCAGCAGGGAGGGGGCCGTCCTCACTGGTGACTGCACAGGTGTTACATGAGAGCCAGTCAGGGCCCTGACTGTGGCCGTATCACCATACTCTATGCCCAACCTTTGCCGAGTGCCCACACCAGCTCTTGCTCCAGCGCTGTTCCCTTCTGGGGCTGAAGGTGCTAGTGCTGGGGAAGGGAAAATACACACACTGAAAGGGCACTTAGCCAGCTCACACCTGACACACAAGGCTTCTGTTCCAGCAACTTGTTACCTAACCTCACCCTCAATAAGGCAGTATTAGCTCAGAGAAGGCAATGGCACCCCACTCCAGTACTCTTGCCTGGAAAATCCCATGGACAGAGGAGCCTGGTAGGCTGCAGTCCATGGGGTCGCTAAGAGTCAGACCCGAATGAGCGACTTCCCTTTCACTTTTCAATTTCACACATTGGAGAAGGAAATGGCGACCCACTCCAGTGTTCTTGCCTGGAGGATCCCAGGGACGGGGGACCTGGTGGGCTGCCATCTCTGGGGTCGCACAGAGTCGGACACGACTGAAGCGACCTGGCAGCAGCAGCAGCAACTGAGCAAAGGGGAAGATCCACTCACTTCACACCTGGCTCCAGCCCTATCCTCTCTTTCTCCAGCCCCACCTAGCACCACAGTGCTAGCTGCCAGCACACCCTGAGGAAAAATGACACTTATGTTCACATCAAATCCATCTCTCACAGCAAAGCCACTGGGTATAGGCAAAGTGTGCAGGGACGCTCTCCCATAAGAACACCACTTCAAGAGCACCATGCGTAGCAATTTCACCTAAATTCATAGGGACAGAGAAAGATAATTAAATGAGAAGAGAGAGGAAGACAATTTATTGAAAGGGCAAGAGGAAACCCCTAAAAACATACAACTAATGAAACAGAAATAAATAATTTACTCTAAAAGAATTCAAAGCATTGGTAATAAGACTGCTAAGTGAATTAGGGAAAAGAATAGATGAACACAGGGAGAATTTTAACAAAGAACTAGGAAATATAAAAAGCAGTCAGAGCTGAAGAATACAATAACGCAAATGAAAAGCACACTAGAAGGAATGAACAACATACTAGGTGATACAGAAAATGCATAAGTGATGTGGAAGGTAGAATGATGAAAATCACCCATAAAAAAACACTAAAAAGAAAAACGAATTGAAACAGAGTAAGCGATCTTTGGGATAACATCAAGTATACCAATATCAACATCATAAGGGTCCCAGAAGACAAGATAGAGAAGAAATTAAAAAAAAAAGCATTTAATAAAATCATGACTGAAAACTTGCCAAGCCTAAAGCAGTAAACAGATATCCAGGTACAGGAAGCATAGAGTCCCAAACAAGATAAACAAAACAAACCCATACCAAGATTTATCATAATTGAAATGGCAAAAGTTAAAGAAAAAAGAATTCTAGAGACAACAGGAGAAAAAACAAAGAGTTACATACAAGGGAAACCCCATAAGACTATCAGCTGATTTTTCTGCAGAAGCTTTACAGGCCAAAAAGAAATGACATGATGTATTTAAAATGTTGAAAGGGAAAAAAACATGAAATCAAGGTACTGTATCCACCAAGATTATCATTTATCATTTAAAATTAAAGGAGAGGTAAAGAACTTTTCAGATAAGAAAAAACTAAAACAAGTTCATCAATACTAAACTAACCAAAAGAAATACTAAACAGTCTTTTCAAAGAAAGGGGAAAAGTTATAAGAAGTAAGTACCTGTAAGAAAGAAAAAACTCCCACTAGTAAAGACAGATATATAGTAAAGGTTGAGTATCAACCATTTAAATAAGTTATTATGAAGATTAAAAGACAAAAAAGGGATAAACTAAGTATAACTATAATAATCAGTGAAGGTATAAACATGAAGATGTAAAATACGACACCAAAAATACAAACTAGGTTTGAGGGGAGAATTTTTAAGCATAGATCTTTTACCATAAGATAGTCAAAATATAAAAACTTCCAGTTATAAGATAAATAACTCTGGGGATATAAATGTACAGCATGGTAACTAGAGTCAACAACCCTATATTGTATATTTGAAAACCTCTTAGAGAGTAGATCTTAAACATTCTTATCACAAGAAAAATCTTTTGTAACTATGTGAGTGATTGATGTTAATTAAACCTCTGGTAATCATTAAAAAAAAAAGAGTAGATCTTTTAGAATGTGTTTGAAATTAAAGGGCTACCTGTTTAAAACAGATACAGTTATAGGTCAACATATGTGAACTCTATGGCAACCACAAATCAAAAGCCTACCAAAGATACTCAGAAGCAAGAGAGAAAGAACAAAGCATACCAATAAATAACATCATCAAACTACAGGGAAGAAACTAAAGGGAAAAAAAAAGAATAGGGAAAGACTACAAAATCAACTGGAAAATAAACAATAAAATGGCAAGGCTCCAATCAAAAGGCGTATGGTGGCTGATTGGGTTATAAACCAGACTCATCTACTTGATATCTGCAAGAGAATCACTTCAGAGATGACTCACATAGAAACTGAAAGTGAGGGTATGGGGAAAGGTATTGTGTAAGGAAGACAGATATATAGTGTCTTTCCCAGTGGGAATAGCAGTACTCATCTAAGAAGAAAGAGACTTTTTAAAAATGTCTGTAACAAAGGACAAAGAAGATCATTATATAACGGTAAAGGGGTAAATTCAAGGAGAGGATATTACATCCATTAACATGCATGTACCCAATGCAGAAGCACTTAGAAATGTAAAGCAAATATTAACAGGCATAAAAGGAGAAACTGACAACAATACAATAATGGTTGTTGTTCAATGACTCAGTAATGTCCGGCTCTTTGCAACCCCATGGACTGTAGCGTGCCAGGCTTCCTGTCCTTCACAGTCTCCCAGAGCTTGCTTAAACTCACATCCATTGAGTTGGTGATGCCATACGACCATCTCATCCTCTGTCATCCCCTTCTCTTCCTGCCTTCAATCTTGCCCAGTATCAGGGTCTTTTCCAATGAGTCAGTTCTTCGCATCAGGTGGCCAAAGTACTGGAGTTTCAGCTTCAGTATCAGTTCTTCCAATGAATATTCAGGACTGATTTCCTTTAGGATTGACTGGTTTGATCTTGCAGTCTAAGGGACTCTCAAGAGTCTTCTCCAACACCACAGTTCAAAAGCATCAGTTCTTTAGCGCTCAGCTTTATGTTCCAACTCTCACATACATGATTACTGGAAAACCCATAGCTTTGACTACATGGATCTTTGTTGGCAAAGTAATGTCTCCGCTTTCTAATATGCTATCTAGGTTGGTCATAACTTTTCTTCCAAAGAGCAAGCGTCGTTTAATTTCATGGCTGCATTCACCATCTGCAGTGATTTTGGAGCCCAAAGAAATAAAGTCTGTCACTGCTTCCACTGTTTCCCCATCTATTTCCCATGAATTGATGGGACCAGATGCCACGATCTTAGTTTTCTGAATGTTGAGTTTTAAGCCAACTTTTCACTCTCCTCTTTCACTTTCAACAAGAGGCTCTTTAGTTCTTCACTTTCTGCCACAAGGGTGATGTCATCTGCATATCTGAGGTTATTGATATTTCTCCCAGCAATCTTGATTCCAGCTTCATCCAGCCCAGCATTTCTCATGATGTACTCTGCATATAGGTTAAATAAGCAGGGTGACAATATACAGCCTTGACGGACTCCTTTTCCTCTTTGGAACCAGTCTGTTGTTCCATGTCCAGTTCTAACTGTTGCTTCCTGACCTGCATACAGATTTCTCAAGAGGTAGGTCAGGTGGTCTGGTATTTCCATCTCTTGAAGAATTTTCCACAGTTTGTTGTGGTCCACACAATCAAAGGCTTTAGCAGAAGTCAATAAAGCAGAAGTAGATATTTTTCTGGGACCTCTTGCTTTTTCGATGATCCAGCAGATGTTGGCAATTTGATCCCTGGTTCCTCTGCCTCTTCTAAAACCAGCTTGAATATCTGGAAGTTCACAGTTCAAGTATTGTTGAAGCCTGGCTTGGAGAATTTTGAGCATTACTTTACTATTGTGTGAGATGAGTTTGAGCATTCTTTGGCATTGTCTTTCTTTGGGATTGGAATGAAAACTGACCTTTTCCAGTCCTGTGGCCACTGCTGAGTTTTCCAAATTTGCTGGCATATTGAGAGCAGCACTTTCGCAACATCATCCTTTAGGATTTAAAATAGCTCAACTACAATTCCATCACTTCCACTAGTTTTGTTCGTAGTGATGCTTCTTAAGGCCCACTTGACTTCACATTCCAGGATGTCTGGCTCTAGGTTAGTAATCACACCATCATGATTATCTGGGTCATGAAGATCTTTTTTTGTATAGTTCTTCAGTGTATTCTTGCCATCTCTTCTTTAATATCTTTTGCTTCTGTTAGGTCCCTACCATTTCTGCCCTTTATTGTGCCCATCTCTGCATGAAATGTTCCCTTGGTATCTCTAATTTTCTTGAAGAGATCTCTAGTCTTTCCCATTCTGTTCTTTTCCTCTATTTCTTTGCATAGATTGCTGAGGAAGGCTTTCTTATCTCTCCTTGCTATTGTTTGGAATTCTGCTTTCAAATAGGTATATCTTTCCTTTTCTCCTCTGCCTTTTGCTTCTCTTCTATTCATAGCTATTTGTAAGGCCTCCTTAGACAACCATTTTGCCTTTCTGCATTTCTTTTCCTTGGGAATGGGCTTGATCCTTGCCTCTTGTAAAATGTCACAAACCTCTGTCCATAGTTCTTCAGGCACTCTATCAGATTTTATCCCTTGAATCTATTTGTCACTTTCACTGTATAATCATAAGGGATTTGATTTAGGTCATATCTGAATGGTCTGGTGGTTTTCCCTACTTTCTCCAACTTAAGTCTGAATTTGGTAATAAGACATTCATGATCTGAGCCACAGTCACTCCTGGTCTGTTTTTGTTGACTGTATAGAGCTTCTCCATCTTTGGCTGCAAAGAATATAATCAATCTGATTTCAGTGTTGACCGTCTGGTGATGTCCATGTGTAGAGTCTTCTCTTTTGTTGTTGGAAGAGGGTGTTTGCTATGACCAGTGCATTCTCTTGGCAAAACTCTGTTAGCCTTTGCCCTGCTTCATTCTGTACTCCAAGGCCAAATTTGCCTGTTACTCTGGGTATTTCTTGACCCCCTACTTTTGCATTCCAATCCCCTATAATGAAAAGGACAGCTTTTGGGGGTGTTAGTTCTAGAAGGTCTTGTAGGTCTTCATAGAACTGTTTAACTTCAGCTTCTTCAGCATTACTGGTTGGGGCATAGACTTGAATTACTGTGATACTGAATGGTTTGCCTTGGAAATGAACAGAGATCATCCTGTCATTTTTGAGATTGCATCCAAGTCCTGCATTTCGGACTCTTTTGTTGACCATGATGGCTACTCCATTTCTTCTGAGGGATTCCTGCCTGCAGTAGTAGATATAATGGTCATCTGAGTTAAATTCACCCAGTCCAGTCCATTTTAGTTCACTGATTCCTAAAATGTCGATGTTCACTCCTGCCATCTCTTGTTTGACCACGTCCAATTTGCCTGGATTCATGGACCTAACGTTCCAGGTTCCTATTGCTCTTTACAGCGTCGGACTTTACTTTCATCACCAGTCACATCCACAGCTGGGTATTGTTTTTGCTTTGGCTCCATCCCTTCATTCTTTCTGGAGTTATTTCTCCACTGATCTCCAGTAGCATATTGGGCACCTACCGACCTGGAGAGTTCATCTTTCAGTGTCGTATCTTTTTGCCTTTTCATACTGTTCATGGAGCTCTCAAGACAAGAATACTGAAGTGGTTTGCCCTTCCCTTCTCCAGTGGACCACATTCTGTCAGACCTCTCCACCATGACCCGCCCGTCTTGGGTGACCCTACACGCCATGGCTCATAGTTTCACTGAGTTAGACAAGGTTGTGGGCCAGTGATCAGATTGGTTAGTTTCCTGTGATTGTGGTTTTCAGTCTGTCTGCCCTCTGATGGAAAAGGGTAAGAGGCTTATGGAAGCTTCCTGATGGGAGAGACTGACTGAGTCAAGTACCGTTTCTCTGTACTTGATCAGAAATGAGTTAGGAACACATATACAAGCACACAAGTACTCACACACAGGCACACATCTCACGTGCAGCAGCGCTTTCTGTATCATCACTTACTTCTGCTTTTTGTGTCATTATATGTGTTTCTCCCACATTTGTGAGATACTTAGGAGCAAAACCTTGCCTTATTCATTCCATAAAGAATTCACAAAATGTTTGCTAAATGATGGAGAGAGGGAGGGATGGAGGGATGGAGGGATGGGTAGTTGTATGGATAAATGTGTGAGTGAGTGGATGCATGGATGACGAGATGGATGGAAAAATGGATGGGTGGGTGAATGGATGTATGGATAGATGTGTGAGTGGGTGGGTGGATGGATGGATGGGTAGGTGGGTGGATGAATAGCTACCAGGAGGAAGGAAGCAGCCTGGCACCCATCCCAGGAAGGTAGGTAAGGGGTTGCCTTTGAGGTGAAGCCCAGGAGTATTTGCAAGTCCCTGCCCTTTTGAAGTGAGATGTTTCTTCTTAGCTCAGCCCCCTTGTCCAGCTCTGAGGCTGGTCAGTATGAGAATGTGGGGATCAGTGTCAGAGTCTGCCTAATCTTAAGAATCAGAATGAGGATGACTATAACTTGAGGGTAGAAGGATAAGCTGCTGGTTCCCAAAGACCTCCTCAGAGCTTTTGGAACTCTAAAGCCACACCACTGACATGCATTTCTGGGGCATCACTGAAGTGGAGTGTATGTAGCAGGAGTGGTGAGAAAAGCTAAAAGGTGAGTGGGAAGGTAGGTCTGGGGAGAAAATCAAAGTGCTGCAGGGACCAAAAAGGACCAGAGACTGTGTGCTAGGTGGTGTGGGTGGCATATTTCAGGAGATTGGGGTCTAAAAGGCAAAACCCAAATGGAGACTCGGTCTATGAGCTGCTAGTCCAGAAGGAGCCCTCTCCTGGAGGACTAAAAAGCATTTCCCAAGGCAGGGATGTGAGCATTTTGGGGCAGAAAGGATTGGGTAACAGAATGAGAACCTTGGAATGTATGCTATGCTACCACCTAACTGCCTATTCTCCACTCCTCCCCACTAACCCCGAGCCTAAGGTCCCTAGCCTGGAATCCATCACTCCAAGGAAAACAGAGCCTGCATGGGCTGGTGAAGGCAGAAGGGGCCACTGCTCTGGAAGTCAGAACCATCCAGTAGGTGATAAGGAATCTGTGCTGGACCTTCCAGTCCAGATGTCAGGAAAGTCAAACACTGGCAGTTTCATACGGTTCCATCTACATACATATTGATATATGACTATGTAATAAAAGCAAGCTATATTTTTTACAATTATGCTATTTTGCCATGGACTTCCCAGGTGGCTCAGTAGTAGAGTCCAACTGGCAATGCCAGAGATGCAGGCAGCTCGGGTTCAGTCCCCAGGTCAGAAAGATCCCCTGGAGAAGGAAATGGCAACCCACTCCAGTATCCTTGCCTGGAAAATCCCATGGACAGAGGAGCCTGGTGGGCTACAGTCCATGGGGTCACAGAGTCGGACACGGCTGAGCATGAGCTCAGGACTGCCATTTTTGTTTTAAAATATAAGATATATTTTGGGGAGATACATCCTTTTTAGAGGTAATTACGTTAAGCCATTGACAGTGGTTTTTCCTGGAAGGGGAATCAGGATAGGCAGCAGAGAGAGATGAGCTTTTCCATATCCAGAGATTGCTTTTATTATTTATTTCACTGTTCACAGGACTGTCCAAGGGCCTGAAATCAGTTCCACCCCTTTCCCACAGTGATGAGTACCTGCAAAGATCAGCCACCAAGCTCAGTGACAGAGGGGCATGGAGGAGCTGATGGCAGGATGCCAGGAATACCTGTGACTGGCCACCCGGGAGGTGTACGGAGGTGCCCCGACCGGGAGATACGGTACTCCTGGGTCCTTGCTAGGCCCTTTCTCTTCTGCCCAGGCAGCCCAGGGTGAGGAAACAAAGTTTCATGCCCCTTTCTCATCTTCCTCTAGTGGGCACAGGGGTTGGCCACCCCCACTGCCAAAGCCCTTGCAGTGAGACAGTGCAAGAACTGACTCCCCCAGAGCCTGGGTCCTGCCCCCTCTCAGGAAGTCAGAGATGGCAGGCCAACTCTGGTGAAGAGTCGCTCCCAGGGGACTCTCTCTTCCCAGCAGGGCTCTGCTCCCACTCTTGAGGGCCAATGCACTTGTGGGGAACTCGCCAAGCCTGCCAGTCCTCTGCAAAGTCGTAAGTGAATTAAACCACGTTTATCCCATCGCTTCTCACACCTGGGTTCAGGTGCTTTCTGGTTCCCTGCAGGCATAGGTGAAGTCCTGCCTCTCCAGCCTCATCTCCAGCCCACTCTTCCAGATCTGGCTTAAGAGTCCCCTTGCAGACAGTTAAGGGCTTTGGGAAGGTCATGTACATACTGCTATATTTAAAATGGATAACCAACAAAAACCTATTGTATAGCACAAGGAACTCTGCTCAATGTGCCAGTCTGGATGGTAGGGAGGTTTAGGGGGTGAATGGATACATGTCCCTTCACTGTTCGCCTGAAACTATTTCACACTATTGTTAATCGACTATACCCCAAAACAAAATATTTTTGGTGTTAAAATAAAAATAATATTTTAAAAGTAAGAGTTCCCTTGCAGCCTCCCTGATGCTGTTCTCAGCCACTCTACCTATTATCTGTCCCTCTCTGGTCCCAGAAGACCCTGGCAGCCCTCAGGAAGGGCATTCACCACCCTGAATTGAAACCCATCCTTTATACCTGTCCAGAGAACATTTCTTTTCTTGAGATTCACTTTGGCAAAGTGCTGTCAGCCTGCCTGGAGAGATCTTAGCAGAGATGGCCCTTGAAAAGCCCTCCTGAATTTACTTTTTTTTTTTTCCAATAGCATTTCCTTATTTGATATTCCCTTCCTGGTACCCCATCACTGCTTCTTCTCAGAAATGTCTTGTTCTTAACTTGAAGACGTTATTATTCTCGTCACTGCTTGTACTTTATTTTTGATCATCTGCCAGAAAGCCCAGAATACATTTGGTAGCTTTGTCTAGCAAACAGATGGGAACTTTTTATGAAACTTTTTCCAGCTGCATCATATTTCCCTTAATTTTCCTTCATCTTGGTTTCTCATTTCAATTTTGATTCCTCTGTAGTACAGGTATCTCTGTAAGCTATCTCAAAAGGCTCTTGTTTACCTTTAGAATAAGGCAGGAGATGGATGAGAGGGAAGTTAACAGACACATCCACATGTACATGCCAGTACCCCACTGTGCCGTGGCCCCTCTCTGTACCCCCTCAGCACTCCATCCCTGGCCCCCACAACAGAGTAGGGGCTCATAATATACTTACTTAGAGTTTAAATAGTAGTTCATTAGTTTAATCTGTATAGTCATGCTGCAAGGTAAGAGATATGGTTCCATCTGACAGTTGAAGACACTGAGGCTTCAGGTGCCACCCCTGGTCAGTGGCCGAGTCAGGGTTTGAACCCACGCTTGTTTGGCTCTGTTCATTTATTACACTTCACCTCTCTGCCAAGTCTGACATGCTCTGCTCTCTCGACCTGTGAGGTCCAATACGGTGGCCACTAGCCACATGTGGTGCAGTGGTAAAGAATCTCTCTGCCAATGCAGGAGAGGCAAGAGACACAGGTTGAGAAGATCCCCTAGCATAGGAAATGGCAACCCCCTCCAGTCTTCTTGCCTGGAGAATCTCATGGACAGAGGAGCCTGGCGGGTACAGTGCATGGGGTTGCAAAGAGTGAGACACTTTTGAGCACAGCACAGCACACAGCCGCATATGGCCACGGAAATTTAAATTAGTCTTAGTTAAAATTAAAAATTCCCCATGCGTGCTGGCTGTACTTTCAGGGCTCTGTAGCCCCATGTGGCCAGTGGCCACTATATTAGTACAGAAGAGAATGCCATTCTCAGCACGGAAAGAGCATTTCCTGCAGCCTCCTTACACCTGCACTGGGGCCTGCCAGGGGCCAGCAGTGCCCAGGCTGGACTTGTACTTTCTTTCCTCTGCATCTTTAGAATGTTCTTTTCTCAGCCTGGGCATCCTAGCCCTCCAGCATCATCATCATGCCATCCTTGCCCTCGCAGCCCGCTTCAATCCCTCCCCTTCCCAACCCGTCCTCAGCCCCAGACATCGCCACCTCTGACTTCCTGAAGCCTGAGGTCTGTGCCCCCAGGTGGGTGACTTTTCTTTGGCACAGCCTCACCTCACTCACCCAGCAGTGCAGAAAGGAGATACATGCTGCTTGATTAATTGAGGGGGGAGACAAGTGAGTGTAACATGAAAATCGATTAGAAAACGTGACTTTGTCCCAACCTCTGTTTCTGCCGCTCATGACTCCACTCCCCCATACAGCTCTCTACCCAGGGCCTCCTCTCCTCCAGGCTGCGGGTGGGTGCAGGGTCCTGAGAAACTGTGAGCAGGTCCAACCTGTGCCCTCACGGCACTCATATCCAGTGGCTTTGGGCAAAGGAGTTTAAGAATGTAGCTGGGAAATTGGGAAATGTTCACCCCTGCTGTGTCACGCTTACATCAAGCTGTAACTCCCACCCCCACTGTAAGCCGTTTTGAAGTGGGGGTGCAACAAGGCCCAAGACCCACACGGACAGGGGCGCCACTGAACCGAGTGGCTCTAAACAAAGGTTCCCTGGGGGCTTGTGCTCCAGGCTGATAGCTGCACACAGAGTTTTGGTTTTCTATAAAGAAAACCCTGAATGGAGTTCAGGTTGGAACAATGTGTAAGTCCAGAGTTAAAGAGTGGAGACTGAGGGCAAGGCCTGGCTGTGGGGTTGGGAGGTTCAGGATGGGCGCCCCCCAGCCTGTGTCTGTGTCAGATTCCCTCCCGTGAGAAGTGGGGATGGTGCCCAGCACCCTGACAGCTCGAGGGAGAGCCGGGGAGTGTTCCTCTTCTCAGAACGCCGTCCTGCCACAGCCCAGCGCCCCAGGCAGGAAAGGCTTTGAGGCCTGGCAGGCAGGTCCTGCCTCACTCTGGGGCCCAAGCTGTTCAGAGGTGACAAACACACTTGTCCACAATTGTCCAAGATGGTAGGTGGTAACTCAGGTCAGCCCAGGCCTAGGCGTCAAGTTCCCCTTTGCTTCTTCCTGTGGGCACTTCATCTCTCATGGACCTCAGTGTCCTCGTCCACAAAAAAGAGGCAATAACACCCCAAGTGCGGGGAAACGGAACATAAGACACGGCTGACATTGCCAGGTACCCTGGCTGCGGGGCCGAGGCTTCACACCTCCTGAGGCCACCCTGAGGCCCCCCTTCTCGGGGAAGGTGGCCCCGCACTGTCGCCCCCTCTGCTCTTGCGCCTGCCTTCCTGGAGCAGAGGCCCAGCACATCCCCTCCTCCTGCTCGGGCTCCTGGCTGCTGGGATGGCTCTTTGGCCTGGAGTCCCAGGCTCCTGAAAGGGCTCTCGCGCTCCCACCTCATCATCTTGTTCCCTGCAGTGCTTTCCCAAGGCTGTGACTCCCAACCGACCCGTGCCCAAAGACCCTCCTCCCACCCTCCCAGCTGGCAGAACACAGGCTCGGGGCAACCAGCCACAGAGAAGGCCTCGGAAGTGCCCTTACCTTGTCAGGGTAGGGGTCTTGTTGTTTGCCTTCCCCTCCACCCAGGCCTTTCGAAAGGAGCCGGGTAGAACAGTGCCAGGGCTCTGGGTGTGTCAGAGCGCACGAAAGAGTAGGAAGAGGCGGAAGGGCTCCAAGAGGAAATGGCCGAGTCCTCTGGGCCCACGTAATTTATGATAGGACTTTGTCCTTGAGCTCCAGGCACACCCACTCCCACAGGGTTCCTGCGGCCCCAGTTAGCAGAGCCTCAGAGCGGTCCAATCTTTAACCCTGGCCTCTTTGTCAGAGAGTCTCCATGGGCCACGAGAGTTTGATTCTGTGCACCTGTTGCTACAACCAGCCAAATCCCCTGGTGCCCATTCATCCAGGGAGCTGAGCATCTTTCCAGGGATCACGGGAACTCCAAGGCTGCTTATGCAGGAGTTTACTCCCACCTCCCCCTCCCCGTCCTAGTTGGGAGCACACACAGGAGAGGCCAGGGAGCCTTGCACCAGAGCTAAAGGCCACTGGGGCACCTAGATTCCCAGTACAGTCCCTGGGAGCAGAGGGGGCTGACTTGGGACTTGAATAACGGGGGACGTTCGCGATGAGGCAAATACAGATCCTTCAGAAGGAAAGAGCATGCAGCCGTGCACCCTGGGAGAGGCCAGGCTGGAGGGGACAGGCAGGCCCTGGAAGCGACGATGAGGCCTTTGAAGGTGGATGGAAAATAAGTCCGCGGGAGATGCCTGCTGACCGCAACACTTTCCCTGGGTGAGGAGAGGCCTTGGGGGTACTCCTCAGTGACCCAGCAGGAGCCCACCAGGTTCCCTCCCTTTCCCAGGACTTGGCAGGCAGAGGTGTGGGAACTAGCTGTCATATTTATTTGTTTATTTGGCTGCACTCAATCTTAGCTCTTGGCACGTGGGACCCTTAGTTACAGCATGCGGGATTTCTCGTTGTGGCATTCTAACTCCCAGTTGTGGCACGTGGGGTCTCATTCCCTGACCAGGGATGGAATGCGGGCCCCCTGCATTGGGAGCGCAGAGTCCTAGCCACTGGACCACCAAGGAAGCCCCTGTCATCTTCTAAATAGGACTGAGGCCACAGCAGGGTGACAACCCTGGCCTTGAGCCTCTTTGAGAGATGGGAACCCCATGCTGGTGGAAGGGAAAAGGATAAAGCTGAAGAGCCATGGGGGAGAGATCATGTGGACCTGGAGAGGGGCAGTGGCCTCTGTTGTCTGAGCTCTCTGTGGGCCCTGCTGTGGGCTCCGCAGAAGCCCAGCTTCCTGCCGCTACACACTCCATTGTTGAGACAGCTTGAAGGAGTTTCTGTTCCTTGCGACCAACCAGCCCAGGACAAAGTTTCAGTCTCTCAGTCGTGTCTGACTCTTTGCAGCCCCATGGGCTGAGGCACGCCAGGCTTCGCTGTTCTGCACCATCTTCTAGAGCTTGCTCAAACTCATTCCATTGAGTTGGTGATGCCAGAGGTAGGAAAGTGAATTGGGAGGTGACTTAGAAAGGGCCATTTGGAGGAAGCGCAGAGGAAGTCAACTTCCTACCCACTCCCCAAAAGTGCTGTGCTCAGGTTCTATCTGGCTCCAAATAGCTTCCTGGCCCCTAAAACCTCATCCAGTTTCTGGGTCAACACTTGCTTTGGGAGGGTTTCACATGGCAGGTGGCTTTTCTGGTTTAGAAAGGAAATATTTCACTCCCACAGGATGGGTTCTGCTAATCCTGGCAGCTCCTGGAAATGATGAGCCCCCCTATTTTGGGGCTCCTGAGACCAGACTGGGTCCTCTGTGGCCCTCATTCCACTGTCCTCTTGCAAAAAAATAGTGGAACAGAATATTTGTGTAGAACAAAACAATTCATAAGACTTTTTTATTCCAGAGCCTGTCTTAAAATTTGATAGAAACACATTTTGGATACTTACAGACTTGTCTCCTGCTTTTTTTTTTTTAATAGTTTGACATTAAATCATAAGTATTTTCTTACACTATAACAAATATTAACCATGAGTCTTCAAGTCAGCATGGTCAAAGACAAATATCGCATGATACTGCTTATATGTGGAATCTAAAAAAATGGTACAAATGAACTTATTTACAAAACAGAAATAGTCACAGATGTAGAAAACAAACATACAGTTATTAAGGGACAAACGAAAGTCAAAGTGGTAGTCGCTCAGTAGTCGCTCTTTGTGACCCCGTGGACTCCCCCACTGGGAGCCCGCAAGGCTCCTCTGTCCATGGAATTCTCCAGGCAAGAATACTGGAGTGGGTTGTCATTCCCTTCTCCAAAGGATCTTCCCAGCCCAGGGATCAAACCCAGGTCTCCTGCATTGCAGGCAGATTGTTTACTGCCTGAGCCCCCAGGCAAAGGGGGGGTGGTTAAGTTGGGAGATTGGAATTGACACACTCCATGGGTGCTAGGTTGCTTCAGTCATGTTCAACTCTTTTTGACCCCATGGTCTGTAGCTTGCCAGCTCCTCTGTCCATGGGATTTCCCAGGCAAAAATACCAGAGTGGGTGGCCATTTTTTGTCTCCAGGGGAACTTCCCCACCCAGGGATCAAACTAACATCTCCTGCATTGGCAGGTGGATTCTTTACCACTGAGCCACCTGGGAAGCCCCACTTTGCTGTATAGAAGAAACGATCACAACATTGTAAATTAACTATACTCCAATAAAAATTAATTTTTTAAAAAAGGTAGCATGGTCCATGCTGCAAGTGCTCCATCATTTGTGTAACCATCATCCCTGGCTGGACATGGGGTGACAGTCACTCCCACCCACGACACTGCAGTGTACAAACCTGTGCTCACAGCTTTGTCTGCAATATGTCATTACAGGGAAATTCCAGAAGGGAACTTACTGGGAACTTACTGAAACAAGGGGCCTGAGCGCTTAGTCACTAACCTTCCTCAAGCAGCACATCAAGCCGTCCCTCCCAGCAGACAATGCCCAGGAAGCTTCAAGGACCTGGCTTACTGCTGCATCAGGTGGCGGAGCGCAAAGGGAACTGCTGAGGGGCAGTCCTCTGAGACCCTCGGGCTTTCTGTTGCTGAGGGCACCCCAAGTCCTGGGAATCAAGGAACGAGTCTGGGAACTCAGCCTGCCACCGCCCAAGAACCTTATCTGTCATACACGTGGCCAGACTTGACTGTACCACAGCGTAATGTTACTTCCACAATTCTCCTCAAGATGCAGAGTCTGCTAACCTTCAAAAATATGTTTCTGACTTGAACCAAAAGGCCTCCTTGAGACAATCTGTGTTCCATTCCATTCTGTCCAAAGGTCAAGCCCACTGTAGTATCTGCATAGCAACTAAAAGAGAGCACAGTGAGCACTGCTTTTTTTTTTTTTTTTAATAAACTCTTTATTTTGTATTGGGGCACAGCTGATTAACAATGTTGTAATAGTTTTAGGTGAACAGTGAAGAGATTCAGTCATATGTATACATGTATCCGTTCGCCCCCAAACTCCCCTACCATCCACCTGTCATGTACTCTGAGCAGATATAAGAGTTCCATGTACAGAGAGTATTTGATTTCAGCTCTGCCAAACCCATCATAGAGAGACCTGAAGTAGCTTGTTTCCCAGCGGCCCCGATCTTCCCATCCAGCCTACCAAAGCCGAAGTTATCCATTAACACTGTAAAATAGCACAACTGTAAGCACAGACCTCCGTGACTGAGTTACTGTTTACAGAGTTTACAATTCTCCGTCTCAAAGAAAACGAGCATTTAATAACTGTTTTATGTAATGGGTTCATTGCAAATGCCACTCATTCAACTTTCACCAAAACCCTGCAAATTAGAGGTGCTCGTCTAACTCTTTTCACAGTAAGGAAATTAAAACCAAAGAAGTTAAAAAACTTGCTTAAGTCATGTGGCTAAAAGTCGGGGGAGGGGAGGGAGGCAAGATTTGAATGGAGGTCTGCCTGCCTCCTGGAGAAGGCAATGGCAACCCACTCCAGTACTCTTGCCTGGAAAATCCCATGGGCAGAGGAGCCTGGTAGGCTGCAGTCCATGGGGTCGTGAAGAGTCAGATACGACTGAGCAACTTCACTTTCACTTTTCACTTTCATACATTGGAGAAGGAAATGGCAACCCACTCCAGTGTTCTTGCCTGGAGAATTCCAGGGACGGGGGAGCCTGGTGGGCTGCTGTCTATGGGGTCGCACAGAGTCGGACACGACTGAAGCGACTTAGCAGCAGCAGCAGCTGCCTGCCTCCAGGGCCAGGGCTCACTGCACTATATTACCCCACACCAACTTTGAAATAAGCCTGGGCTCCCTCAAGTTTGAATAAGACGTCCATTTTCAGACATTTTCAGGGAAAGTGCTTCTCCAATTTGCTCATACTAGCACAGGATCCAAAGAGAATTTCTCCTTTAATTTCTGTGATCACCAACGTCCTAGGACAAAATTATCTGGGAAGAAACCAGGCCTAAATGCTTCCCTGGAAACAGCTGTGCGTAGTATAGAAAACATTCTATCTGTGTGGTTCAGACTTTCTTGACTTTGGCATACTGACACTTCGAGCTATATTATTCTTTATGGGTATGTTGGGAGGAGCTGTCCTTGGCACTGTAGTATTTTTTTTAGCAGCATCCCTGGCCTCTACTCACTATGTGCTCTCCCCCAGTGGTGCAATTAATTGCTTCCAAATATTTCCAAATGTCTCCTAGAGGGGGAAATCAGCTCCCATTGAGAACCAATACATGGCTCAAAGGTTCTAGTATAATTAAGGCTGGGAGAAAGAGGAGGCCAGCAAGGGCTAGATGGAATGGCTTGGAAGAAGTGATGCCAAAATTGGCCTCCTTGAGTGGCCAAAAAGATCCAGCTCAGAAGATATGGGAGGTAGAGGTAAGGGGCTGGCGCTCCCTAGAGGACCTTCGTCTGACACACCAAGAAAATGCCTATATCGACAGAGAAGTCTTAGTGCGGTATCCTCCCTGGATCAGCACCATCACTAGACTGAGCTTGAAACCCAAGTCCTGATGGGCTGGGGGTGGGTGGGGGCGTCCACTACCCCTATCCAGGAGGAATGACTCATTCTGATTGGGCTTTATCATAACCCATCTGAAGGACCCACACAGAGGTTTGTCCAAAGGTTGGGGTTAGGGTTAAGCAACAGGAGGGGCACAATTGTGTTATAAACCGCTCTAAGGCCCACACTTGCCCGGCTTTAAGACCATAGAAAGAGCTCAGAGTCAGCGACAGTGATATCAGTGGTTTAATGGATGACAGAGTCAGAGCGAGGTCCTTAAGCGACACCCCCACTGGATGTGGCTAACAGCAGGCAGGACACGACAGCCAGTTATAGGGTGAAATTGACATCGGTTTGACTTATTAGTTACCAGGGAAACCAGCAGAGGGACACACCCCTCATTGCCTTTTTGATGAGAGCAATCACTAGCCAGGGCCTGTGGCAAATATGAAGGAAGGTCAGTCCTGTGAGTAGGATGTAGGTGAAGAAGGCCCTGGTCCAGCAGGGGATGTGCAGAGAGCAAGAAAACAGTGGTCTTGAGTAACCTGACCACAAGGGCCAACATATGTCACTCTCTGGAAAACCGTGGCAGTCCAGTGAATAAATCTCGGTCTTGGGTCCTGGCACCTAAAGTCCAGTTACTGGCCATAAACAGGGGGACCTCTGCCCCATGACCAGAGTCAATAGCATCCTGATGACTAATATGATTGCCCTGGAGAGCTGAAGTGGTGGGAGGAACAGCAAAACCTGATTACGTGGCAACTCAATAAACCAGTTAAATGATGCTGATGCTGTTGATTGTGATAATGATGATAACACTTTGTCCAGCTCTCGGAAAAGGTTAAGGGTGAAAGGCCCATTGTTAAAAGCTTAATTTCTTAAGGAAAAAAAAAAAAGAAGAAGAATAAGAAGGAGGATGGATTTCTTACCACTGACTGGAATGCTCTGTGTACACCAAGGTTAATTTCTTTTCCTCTTGGTTCCACAGCTGGAATCCTCTTTTCAGCCTCACTCATGATTAGGATCAACCACGGAATGAGGGCAAGTAATATGCTTCACTTCCCAGCCTGCCCCATTTAAACCTCCGGCACTAGCCTGCACAGTCTCTCTTCTGCTCTCTGCTGGTGGCATGCAGAGCATCCAAGAGTGGATTCTCAGGCCCGAGAGGGTGGTGGAGCCACAGTATGGAAAAACCTTGGGTTCCTGAATGACTCTGGGGTGCAGAGTTCCACCACTGACCCCAGTACCCATTTACAAGGACAAGAAATAAATTTTTCAGTTCAAGTCACTGAAATTTGTTGTGGTTATAACAGTTAATCTACCATCTTTAAAACATGATCCTTCTGCCATCCAAATCTGCCTTTGTCTTTCAAACACCAGCACAAGCACTCCTCCCAGGAACTTGGCCCTGATTGCCACTCTAGCCTTGCCCCCCTTTTAATTTCTAAGGCACTCATGACACACATCACAAAACTTACCTGTTAGCATGTATTTTTTTTCAGAGTAAGACTTCCTGATGGATGGTAATCTCAAGGCAAGAATCATATGTTACAGTTTTTTTGTATCTTCACAATTCCTAATATAACAATATTAATAATTAATATATATGATGTCCCAGGAGTCATTATTATACATAAACACATTTCTTCATAACAACCCTATGAGATACATATTACTATTATCCCCAGCTTATAGATGATGTTTAAGCACAGAGAGGTTAAGCAATTTGTCCAAGGTCATCATAAGTAAGAAGGAAACAGACCTAGGATTCACACCTAGAAACCTGAGTACTGAGTGAGTGTCCAATAATTATGCCATCTTAACCATAATTGTTCAGAGAAGACAATGGCACCCCACTCCAGGACTCTTGCCTGGAAAATCCCATGGATGGAAGAGCCTGGTAGGCTGTAGTCCATGGGGTTGCTAACAGTCAGACACAACTGAGTGACTTCACTTTCACTTTTAACTTTCATGCATTGGAGAAGGAAATGGCAACCCACTCAGTGTTCTTGCCTAGAGAATCTTAGGGACAGGGGAGTCTGGTGGGCTGCTGTCTATGGGGTCGCACAAAGTCAGACACGACTGAAGTGACTTAGCAGCGGCAGCAACCATAATTGTTAAAGGACTGTTAGCTTGTATTTCTAGTTAAATTGCACCCTGCTTGGACAGGGAACATCGGTATTGATCTCATTTGATCTTATATCTGAAGCTGGCCAGGTGCAGAGGAACTGTCACCCCTCCCCACCACTGCAGGCCAGCTGGAAGCCAGCTGTGTGGGCAGGGCAGGATTTGCTCTTATGCTGTCTGTACTTACCACCCGGAGCCCTGGAAAAGGTATCAAATAATTCAGGAAAACTCACTGCTGCTTTAAACTAGTTTTGGAAAAAAAAACAAGTAACCTTTTTTTCCTGCATAGTCCCAAAAGCAGAGATTACAACTTTTAGCAAATTCTCCTAAATCTTTTTTAATATAATTAACTTTCCAGCTTTGTATTTCCTGTTAAACCCTGACTATTAGAGCCAAATGGAAGTCTAGGGTCTCGAGGCAGCCCATTATGGAATTGCATTTGGAGATAGGACCTTTAAAGAAGTAATAATTAAGGTGTGTGTGTATGTGTGCACGCACACTCAGTTGTGTCCAACTTTTTGCAGCCCCATGGACTGTGACTGCCAGGTTCCTCTGTCCATGGAATTTTCCAGGCAAGTCCAGTTCAGTCACTCAGTTGTGTCTGACTCTTTGCGACTCCATGAATCATAGCACACCAGGCCTCCCTGTCCATCACCAACTCCCAGAGTTCACTCAGACTCTCGTCCATCAAGTCAGTGATGCCATCCAGCCATCTCATCCTCGGTCGTCCCCTTCTCCTCCTGCCCCCAATCCCTCCCAGCATCAGAGTCTTTTCCAATGAGTCAACTCTTCCCATGAGGTGGCCAAAGTACTGGAGTTTCAGCTTCAGCATCAGTCCTTCCAAAGAAATCCCAGGGCTGATCTCCTTCAGAATAGACTGGTTGGATCTCCTTGCAGTCCAAGGGACTCTCAAGAGTCTTCTCCAACACCACAGTTCAAAAGCATCAATTCTTCGGCGCTCAGCCTTCTTCACAGTCCAACTCTCACATCCATACATGACCACTGGAAAAACCATAGCCTTGACTAGACGGACCTTAGTCGGCAAAGTAATGTCTCTGCTTTTGAATATACTATCTAGGTTGGTCATAACTTTTCTTCCAAGGAGTAAGCGTCTTTTAATTTCATGGCT
>SJXQ01003066.1:0-42913 GCA_006408695.1 Aepyceros melampus | reverse complement strand
CCCATGGACTGCAGCACACCAAGCTCCTCTGTCCTCTGCTATCTCTTGGAGTTTGCTGAAATTCATGTCCACTGAGTCAGTGATGCTATCTTACCATCTCATCCTCTGTCTGCCCCCTGCTTATCTTGAATGGGTAGGAGGATCAGCTCTGCTGAAGAGGAAAGTTACTTTCAAATCAGAAATAGATGAATAAGAAATATTTTTTCTCTTCTTTTTTTACCGAAAAAAAAGTTGGCCACCCCTTTTCCCTTTAATTAACTAAGATGTAGTAAGATGTAGCCTTATCCTATGGGATGCTGGGTTAATTCTTTAAAAAATATACACACACATACCCATAAACACACATGCAAACAAACAAATGTCAAGTCATCTAAATGGTAACATTACTTGCTTAGGGCTTTATATCAGGTTTTCTGAATAAAGCTCTTGAGATTCGGCACCAAGGCCTAGAATCTATTTTGTAGAAGAAGGAGAAGATAACCCTGTACTGGTCTGGAGGACACTTGAGACTAGCGAGTGGAAGTCATTTTAGGAGGCTGGCTTCAACTCGATATATGAAAAAGGAGCTTTCTTACAATGAGAACATGACTACATATTCATAATACACTGTTATCAGTTTTTAGAATCTCAGTTTTTAGAGCAGTCTTTTCTTTAATTAGTTAATTAATTTTTGATTGTGCTGAGTCTTGGTTGCTGCCCATGGCCCTTCTCTAATTGCAGTGTGTAGGCTTCTCATTGCAGTCACTTCTCTTGTTGCAGAACACAGGCTCTAGGGCGCACAGGTTCAGTAGCTGCCATGCACCAGGCTCCAGGCTAGTTTCCCTGTGGCATGTGGAATCTTCTGGGACCAGGGATCAGACCCCTGTCTCCTACATCGGCAGGTGAATGTTTAACCACTGGACCATCAAGGAAGTCCTAGAGCAGTCTTTATAGTACAATATTATTTTTATCAAAAGGAAAATATGCGTATATGCACAGTAAAAAATGTTTGATAAGACTGAGTTTAAAATTATAGTAATATTTTCTCTCTTTTAACCTATGTTTTCTAATATGTATCCACAAGTCTGCATTTATTGTGTCAAAAAATAGTCATATAGAACAAAAGGACTTATTGATAGTCAGAGCTGTTCAAAGATGGGGCAGGGTATAAGGCAATAAAGCATTCATCAGCCGAGGAAATGAGCAAAAGTGAGAAGGTTAATTGATAGAAATTCCATAGAAAGAGAGCCTGCCACTTAGTTGCCATTGGGCGAAGATAGCCTCTAATCCCCAGCTCAGCCCCAAGGTCTGTAACTCAGAATTCCTCTCATGTGGGCTCTATTTTTCCAAGCCAATTACAAATACTCTGACAGTCATGGCTCCTGGTCACATGAAATGAAGAGACTGCTAAGATATTTTTAGCCAGTGTTAAATCTCAAATATCCTCGGTATGTATTTTTTTTCAGCAAAGTGAAAAGGGCACCATTTTGTATAGAGACTGGGCCGGTTGCATAGTAACTGTCAGCACCCCTCATGCAGACCTGCCTCCTTCTGGCAACCCCATTTCATTATCCCTGAAGGAAGCCAAGTTAGCGGTCACTTAATGGCAGATTGCTAACTTCTTGATGAAGTAAATAAAATAATTGACAAATAAAGGATAACCCAGATTTCCCTGGCACAATGCAGTCTATCTTTAAAAAAAAAAAAAGCTAGAAAACATTTTAACAGGCAGCCATCCTCCTATCCAGACAGGCTTTTAAAAGAAAGGGAAGACCCCACAATAGGGCCTGTCCATGGGGGCCCTTGTTCAGTTTCTGTGGCTAGAGCAAACACTTTTCTATAGAAATGAGAAAAGCTATTTGTGGAGGATCAAAGCAACGCTTCCTCATGGGGCAGACAGGAGCGGAGGGATCTCGTCAGAAGACTTTATCCATTTCATGGGTCTCCTGCGTCTCACCTTGTGAAATGAAAGGAATTCTGTGAATAGAAACCCCAACTCATGAAAGAAAAGACACAAAACACTGAGTACATTTTCTTCACCTTCCTCCTATTTTTTTTTTCTCTCTAGGACAGTTTGTTAGGCTGGTAGGACCTGAAGGCCGCCTGGCCCCATACCTACCATTCCTCTAGATGTTCACTGGTCTTCTGCTTGTCCCAAGTGACTTTTCAGAAATAATGAGGAGGTTAGCAATTGCTGCTGTGCAGAATTTAGCCAGCAGAAAGGGCGTCTCCTCCTAAGTAACCCCACGCTTCTTTGGGGATCATTTCTTAAGAAAAAAGATGAAGTTCAACCACTGAGAGAGATTTTTTCATCATAGTTTTCTTTGCCATTTTTGTTATCATTAGGTGAGAAGGGCAGTATGACAGGGTTTTTGCTAATTGCAGGATATTTGTTCGGCATCTTGGGTCTAGCTTTAACGACGGGCTTTCCGACTGCACAGGGCTTCAAAGCCCCTGATTTTAACTCTGTTCACTGATTGTCTTAAACCAGCTTTCTGAACTCAAGTAGCAGTCTTTTCATATCTAAATCTTTGTGAGGGATTCGTTTTCCATTTTCCCCTTCCATATAAAATTATTACACAGACAATATTGAGATGGGAAGGAAGGCACCTTTTATTTATTTGCTTTTTTGACCTGCTACACAGCCTTCCTCACTGATCAATGCAAAGAAATATAGGAAAAACAATAGAATGGAAAAGACTAGAGATCTCTTCAAGAAAATTAGATATACCAAGGAAACATGTCATGCAAAGATGGGCACATTGAAGGACAGAAATGGTAAGGACCTAACAGAAGCAGAAGATATTAAAAAGAGGTGGCAAGAATACACAGAAGAACTGTACAAAAAAGAGCTTCATGACCCAGATAACCATGATGGTGTGATCACTTACCTAGAGCCAGACATTCTGAATGCAGAGTCAGATGGGCCTTAGGAAGCATCACTACAAACAAAGCTAGTGGAGGTGATGGAATTCCAGTGGAACTGTTTCAAATCCTGAAAGATGATGTTGTCAAAGTGCTGCACTCAATATGCCAGCAAGTCTGGAAAACTCAGCAGTGGCCACAGGACTGGAAAAGGTCAGTTTTATTCCAATCCCAAAGAAAGGCAATGCCAAAGAATGTTCAAACTGCTGCACAGTTGCACTCATCTCACACCACTAGCAAAGTAATGCTCAAAATTCTTCAAGCCAGGCTTCAACAGTATGTGAACCCTGAACTTCCAGATGTTCAAGCTGGATTTAGAAAAGGCANTGATGTTGTCAAAGTGCTGCACTCAATATGCCAGCAAGTCTGGAAAACTCAGCAGTGGCCACAGGACTGGAAAAGGTCAGTTTTCATTCCAATCCCAAAGAAAGGCAATGCCAAAGAATGTTCAAACTGCTGCACAGTTGCACTCATCTCACACCACTAGCAAAGTAATGCTCAAAATTCTTCAGCCAGGCTTCAACAGTATGTGAACCCTGAACTTCCAGATGTTCAAGCTGGATTTAGAAAAGGCAGAGGAACCAGAGATCAAATTGCCAACATCTGCTGGATCATCAAAAAAGCAAGAGAGTTCCAGAAAAACATCTACTTCTGCTTTATTGACTAGTCCAAAGCCTTTGACTGTGTGGATCACAACAAACTGTGGAAAATTCTTCAAGGGATGAGAATACCAGACCACCTGACCTGCCTCCTAAGAAATCTGTATATAGGATAAGAAGCAACAGTTAGAACTGGACATGGAACAACACAATGGTTCCAAATGGGGAAAGGAGTATCTCAAGGCATTTTATTGCCACCCTGCTTATTTAACTTATATGCAGGGTACATCATGCAAAATGTTGGGCTGGATGCAGCACTAGCTGGAATCAAGATTGCCGGGAGAATATCAGTAACCTGAGATAAGCAGATGGCACCACCCTTATGGCAGAAAGTGAAGAACTAAGGGGCCTCTTGATGAAAGTGAAAGAGGAGAGTGAAAAAGTCGACTTAAAACTCAACATTCAGAAAACTAAGATATGGCATCCAGTCCTATCACTTCACGGCAAATAGATGGGACAACAATGGAATCGGTGACAGACTTTATTTTTTATTGTTGGAGGCTCCAAAATCACTGCAGATGGTGACTGCAACCATGAAATTAAAAGATGCTTGCTCCTTGGAAGAAAAGCTATGACAAACCTAGACAGCATATTAAAAAGCAGAGACATCACTTTTCCAACAAAGGTCCATCTAATCAGAGCTATGGTTTTTCCAATAGTCATGTATGGATGTGAGATTTGGGCTATAAAGAAATCTGAATGCCAAAGAATTGATGCTTTTGCATTGTGTTGATGGGGAAGACTCTTGAGAGTCCTTTGGGCTGCAAAGAGATCCAACCAGTCCATCCTAAATATCCATTGAAAGGACTGATGCTGAAGCTAAAACTCCAATACTTTGGCCACCAGATGCAAGCAACTGACTCATTAGATAAGACCTCGATGCAGGAGGAGAAGGGGACAAGGGAGGATGATATGGTTGGATGGCATCACTGACTCGATGGACATGAGTTTGAGTAAGCTCCAGGGGTTGGTGATGGACAGGGAAGCCTGGAGTTCAGCAGTCCATGGGGTTGCAAAGAGTCAGACACAACTGTGTGACTGAAATGAACTGACCACACAGCACATGGGATCTTAGTTTCCTCACCAAGGATTGAACTCATGCCCTCAGCAGTGGAAGTGTAGAGTCTTGGCCACTGAACTGCCTTGGATGTCTCAAGAAGGTGCCCCTTTTAACCGAAGAAATATGATCTCACCCTAAGGTATCAATCATTTTGTACTGTTGTGCTTTCTTCTGATCCTTATGTGTATTATATATGATGCGTATGTATTTTACAGAGGTATTTGTAGAATAATCCAACTGTTGTTGGCTTCATAGTCTGTGGCTTTCAGTTAACTTTGTGTTGTAAACACCTTTTCCCATTTCTCATGGTTGTTTGTAACAACTCTGTGGCATAATACCACAGGGTATGATGTACTGTAATTTTCCAGGCCTTCTCTTATTGAATTTTTGGTCATTTTATTAATATAGTCACACTATTGTAGATATGATATAAAGATAGGTTTTGTTTGCATTTCAGTAAAGACACAAGCTATCATTTGACTCCCTAATGGGTTACTAAAGATGTCACTAGCTGTGTAATTGTTTGTTAGTGTCTTTTATACACGATTATAATGCCATTAGCCTGTTGTGTTTAAGGCATACACTTTCTACTGATTGGCTTTCTGGGAAGCTAGAATTGAAACATGTCACCATGAGGGCCACTCAAGTCTAAAAATGAAGTTTATTTATAAAAAGAAATTTGAGAAAATCCAAAAAGACCTTGATTAAACAAGAACAGTTGAGGGGAGGGTGTTCAAGTTTATCAAATGTCCTGACATTTGCTACTGCTGTTATTATTAGCATATATGTAGAGGTTAAAAAACTGTTTTCATGATGCTGTTGCTGTTGTTTTGTCACCAAGTCATGCACGACCCTTTGCGACCCCATGGACTGCAGCACACCAGTCTTCCCTGTCCCTCACCATCTCCCAGAGTTTGCCCAAGTGCATGTCCATTGAATCAGTGATGCCGTCCAAACGTCTCATCCTCTGTTGCCCTCTTTGTCTTCTGTTTTTGTGATATGCTACTTTAAATCATGTATCTTGGATTTGTAGAAAGAAAACACTTGTTCCTTCTTTAACTTGGTTCCCAACACTGTGTGTAAATCCATGTGTCTCTCTGCATCAGGGCAGCGCCACAAATCGTCCCTCACAGGGTGAATGTAATCTGCCCCCTTTGAGAGGGGGCCATGTAGACCTGCCTGCTGTCATTCTGGATATCGTGCAGCTGGAATATCATCCCCACCATTGCAGTAGAGGGGCCACAATATGACAAAATTTGAGGATTTGCTCCAGAACCCACGGCTCCCTTTTGCATGCATAACCATTTCGACAAGATTCCAGATGTGAGGATTTGGGTCTGTACATTTTACCTGCTCTTTCCCATTACAGTCAATTGCCACAAGAAATTCCAGATCATCAAGGACGCCATCGTTTAAGGTCTACAGAACTCCAGGACTTGAGAGATGGCAGTGACCATCCAGGTGAGGAATTTAAAGCCCGGAGGAGTCATGAGTTTCCTTCAGAGATTAGGGCTTGACTTGAAGCTCTGAAGCTTCATGACCCAGTGCTCTTTCATCACCTTCAGCTAATATTTAAAGCTTTATTGCATATACTCTTGGATCTTTTTTTATTGAAACAGAAGCTGTTGACAGAGCATCACTTAAAACACTCACTGATCTTACCCTTGATTTTGCTGTCAACTTGCTTAACAGGACTGCATTAAGTCATAAAGCAAAGATACTTGATTTACTGTCTTTCTTCTATTAAATTTTTTATTGTGTATCTACCCTGTGTTAGGATACGAGCTAGGTGCTCAGAGTACAAGACGAAGACAGTTTGTGAGGCAATTTGGTGTGGTAGCCAAACATACTGGGGCTTGAATCCCAGTGCTGCCATTTATTAGCCAAGTAATGCCCTTAGGAGGGCTTCCCAGGTGGTGCTAGTGGTAAACAACTGACCTGCCAGTGTCGGAGACATAAGAGATGCAGGTTTGATCCCTGGGACTGGAAGATCCTCTGGAGGAGGACATGGCAAACCGCTCCAGCAGTCTTGCCAGGAGAATCCCATGGACAGAGGAGCCTGGTGGGCTACAGTCCATGGGGTCACAAAGAGTCAGACATGACTAACGATTTAGTGCACGCACACACACACACACACACACACACTGCCCTAAGGAACAGTGGATTATTGATAGATTCATGTATTCATTCACAAACATTCAAAGGCTGCTTCAGTAGCACACAAGTGCTGAAAGGATAGCTAATACGATAATCAACTGATGAGATGTTACAAGAGTGTGACACACATGGGAAGAGGCCAAAATTTGGAATCCTGTGCAGGCAAACCGCTCCAGCAGTCTTGCCAGGAGAATCCCATGGACAGAGGAGCCTGGTGGACTACAGTCCATGGGGTCACAAAGAGTCAGACATGACTAACGATTTAGCGCACGCACACACACACACACACACACACACTGCCCTAAGGAACAGTGGATTATTGATAGATTCATGTATTCATTCACAAACATTCAAAGACTGCTTCAGTAGCACACAAGTGCTGAAAGGATAGCTAATACGATAATCAACTGATGAGATGTTACAAGAGTGTGACACACATGGGAAGAGGCCAAAATTTGGAATCCTGTGCAGTGACATGCTACCAATGAGGCAAGAAAGCATGGTTGTCTCTCAGCTGTGCCTGCAAGAAAGAGGGCACAAGCAGTAGGGGATTTACAACCCAAACCAGTGTGAAGACATGGTTTTCCAAGAGGCTAGTGAAAAACAAGGTCCCTTGAATCCTGGTGTTCAGTCTTTCTTCAGGTTTTGGGAGACATGATAGCAGCCTGAACATTAGAGTTGGAGAGGTCTGGTCCTGTCACAGATGTTAGCTAGGGTCAGTGTCAAACCTTGAAACTCAGGGCTGTCATGTGGCGTAAACAGAACCACTCCCTGTAGTTCCAAGGTGGGGCTGAATCTTTGTAAAAGCATCTTAGTTTTATTGTCATTGCTGTTGCTCCTCCTCCCTTTATGTCAGATGTAGCAAGAGGAGTGGAAAATAAGTTAGAAACCCTCTTTGCTCTCAAGGGAGTGCTTTTGTCTACAAATGGAAAATTACCTACACTCTGCAAATGTGAAAAGAAAGAGAACTTGTAACTCTTTTGAATGGATGGAGGAGTAAGGAGCCTTCTTTCTTGCACTCAGGCACACTGGGTGCTGACTAATAGAAAGTTTTATGATATTTGTATGTGAAGTTAAATGAGTGATGACTCAGGAAGCCACAGTAATGAGTGATTGTGAACCAGGCAAAATATTTCTGTGTACTCCTTCCTAGATTTTTATTAAATGAGTCACAGAAAGGAAATATGAAACTGACTCCATAGAAGCCAATCTGTTAAGTAAAAAACCAACCCAAAGCTTAACAGCAGAAAAAAAATGACCATAAATTACTCTTCCAAATGGGAGCTTGATGACAGTGTGGGGCTAGTGTTCACTGCTTTCAAAAGCAAGAAAAATTGAGCTACAACCTTTCCTTCTTCTCAGATAATAAAGAATGGAATTGAAGTTGGAAAGGAAAACTTTTGAAGCTGGTTTATTCTAAATGAATCCAATAGTGCTGTGTGGTCCCATGTGCCAGAGACCAACATTCCACCAGATTCATGGTCTCGATGGTTCCAATGATTTAATTCTATGAAAGAAACAATCCCAGGCTTCCCAGGTAGTGCTAGCGGTAAAGAACCTGCCTGCCAAAGCAGGAGATGGAAGAGAAGTGGGTTTAATCCCTGATTCAGGAAGATCTGCTGGAGGAGGGCATGGCAACCCACTCCAGTATTCTTGCCAGGAGAATCCCATGGACAGAGGAGCCTGGTGGGCTACAGTCCATGGGGTAACAAAGAGTCGGACACAACTGAAATGACGTAGCATGCACACATGAGAGAAGCAATCCCGGTCTTCATTGGCTTAAAACAATTAACTGTCTATCATATCTTATAATTCNTCTTGCCAGGAGAATCCCATGGACAGAGGAGCCTGGTGGGCTACAGTCCATGGGGTAACAAAGAGTCGGACACAACTGAAATGACGTAGCATGCACACATGAGAGAAGCAATCCCGGTCTTCATTGGCTTAAAACAATTAACTGTCTATCATATCTTATAATTCCTTAGATGCTTCAGGATAGGTGCATCTGGGTAGTCCTTCTGTGCTATTGCCTGTAGTCACTTGCTGGTATCCATCTAGCGGAAGGGCTAGTCTGGAGGGTCCAAGGTGGCCTCACTCATGCATCTTGGCTGGGGCCACTGGAGGGCTGAGCTCCACTGGGACTCTGGAATGGAACGTCTGCACATGACATAGCCCAAAAGGCAGTCTCAGGACAGTCAGATTTCTTCCATGGTGATTTAGAGCTTCTGGAGTGAGGATCAAATATCATGAGTCATAGCTGAAAGCATTCACACATGAAAGCTCACCCTCAGTCCCAGAACATCAATTCTACCACATTCTATCATTGGTCAAGCAACTAACCAAGGGCAACCCAGTCTGAAAGGGAAAAGAGTGAGAACTGACCTCTTCATGAAAGGAGTATCTGAGAATTTGTGGCCATATTTATTTGATTATAGAGACTAACTCCTGGGTTATAAATGCTAGGGATAATTCAGACTCAAGTTTCTCATTATATACTATTATATTTAGCTTATGAAATTAAAAGGCGCTTACTCCTTGGAAGAAAAGTGATGACCAGCCTGGATAGTATATTCAAAAGCAGAGACATTGCTTTGCTGACTAAGGTCCATCTAGTCAAGGCTATCGTTTTTCCTGTGGTCGTGTAAGGATGTGAGAGTTGGACTGTGAAGAAGGCTGAGTGCAGAAGAATTGATGGTTTTGAACTGTGGTGTTGGAGAAGACTCTTGAGAGTCCCCTGGACTGCAAGGAGATCCAACCAGTCCATTCTGAGGGAGATCAACCCTGGGATTTCTTTGGAAGGAATGATGCTAAAACTGAAGCTCCAGTACTTTGGCCACCTCATGTGAAGAGTTGACTCATTGGAAAAGACTCTGATGCTGGGAGGGATTGGGGGCAGGAGGAGCAGGGGACGACCGAGGATGAGATGGCTGGATGGCATCCCTGACTCGATGGACGTGAGTCTGAGTGAACTCCGGGAGTTGGTGATGGACAGGGAGGCCTGGCGTACTGCGATTCATGGGGTCACAGAGTCGGACATGACTGCACGACTGAACTGAACTGAATAGGTTAAGGTCATGAAATTATTTTTGTTTTTAAGTGTTTGCTTTAAAAATTTCAAATGAAAAGACCGTATTTGAGTAGTCAGTAACATTAAACCAGAAAATTTAAAAGAACCATTAAGCATTTTGTGTCACATTTATTCAGTTTGTTTCATGAAGATAGGAGACATATTCAAAGACACACACTATATAACATTAACTAGACTTCTACCATGCTTATATCCATTTTCCAGTTACTAATGAACTAAATGCTGTTTTAACTAACCAATTATCTATAAACATGGACTTGGTAGTATTCTAAGGATATTTCATCTCACATACCCAGAAAAATCTAGATGGATATATTTAAAAAATTGAGGTTGTGCATATGAGATGCACAGTTTCCAAAGCTGCTACAAATGTGTTATTGTAAAATTTTAATAAAATCAGGTACTTGTTTCTACTGATCTTACAGAAGGCATTAAAGGACAGTGAAAGCAATATATTCTTATTATTATAACAATTTTATTTAAAACAAATGCTATTTTCTAGTAATTTATGCTTATTAGGTAGCTTAATTTTTTGTCTGTATTTTTGCAATGAGTTTAAATGTATTTATGTTGCTAAATGCACACACACACAAAAATATCTGCAGAAATGTTTATTTCTTTGTAATAGGCCATAAGTATGCAGAGCATTTGTGCCTATGAACAAAAATATGAGGACAGGTACTTTAGTCAAGTGTTTACTTCTCGAAGCAAGTGTTTATTTTTTGTCATTTTTCCATATTTCAACAAAAATAAACTCAAGATAGAAATTAAGGATCAAAAAATAGAAAACAGCTAATAATATCTTAGTATTTAATGTTGAAGAGATGACATTTGGGCTTATTAATGTCAATCAGGAAATATTGACATATAATATATTCCCAGAATAAATTTATATGCAAATAATAATTTTTACTTCCAAGGAAGCAGTGATGGCATATAATTATGAAAACAGGTCGAATTTGGGAAAGAAGCTTTCTATTTAATCACAATGTTCATAATCCAAGCAAAAATTAAATATTAAGCAAGTAGATACAATCAAATCTCAGTATCTATCCCCAGTTTCTGAAATATGACTGAACCTAAATTTTAAGTATTTTAAATATTTTTAACACTAAATGCTTATTATTTAGTTATGGAGAAAATAATCTTAGATTTCCCTTAAAATATTAATTTTCAAACATTTCTCTAATGTTTTAAATAATGTAATTTTGATTCTTTACTCTTTGAAAGGGCTAGACGTGAAACTGTTAAGGGATGATATGTAAGGTCACCCACATGGGCGTACTGAAAATAAAAAAAAAAACGTTATTATGGCTCTTATAAAAGCCTAAATATTTGACTTTTACTCCCAAGAGTTATAAAATCAATTTGACTCTAAGAGATAAAAGTAATGAAAAAACTGTTCTTATGGTTCGTGTAATACAGCATTTAGTCTCATCAGATAAGCCAACAGGTTGTAAAATATAAAAATATCATCTGAGGAACTGACATCATCATGTCAAAATACACTGAAGAGCAAAAGTTGTGTTCATTTACTTGTTCAAAAATTTTGTTGACCTGCTGTACTCCTTCTTAGTTTTTAGGCTAATATTTTAATTATCAGTTCAGTTCAGTCTCGCAGTCGTGTCCGACTCTTTGCGACCCCATGAATCGCAGTACGCCAGGCCTCCCTGTCCATCACCAACTCCCGGAGTTCACTCAGACTCACGTCCATTGAGTCCGTGATGCCATCCAGCCATCTCATCCTCGGTCGTCCCTTTCTCCTCCTGCCCCCAATCCCTCCCAGCATTAGGGTCTTTTCCAATGAGTCAACTCTTCGCATAAGGTGCCCAAAGTACTGGAGCTTCAGTTTTAGCATCATTCCTTCCAAAGAAATCCCAGGGCTGATCTCCTTCAGAATGGACTGGTTGGATCTCCTTGCAGTCCAAGGGACTCTCAAGAGTCTTCTCCAACACCACAGTTCAAAAGCATCAATTCTTCTGCGCTCAGCCTTCTTCACAGTCCAACTCTCACATCCATACATGACCACAGGAAAAACCATAGCCTTGACTAGACGGACCTTAGTCGGCAAAGTAATGTCTCTGCTTTTGAATATACTATCTATTTTAAGAAATATATGGGAAAATAATGAAAATAGTAATTCACTTAGTCTAATTTCAAGAAAGTTTGGATAAAAAGAAATGTTTACCTTCTCAAGCAAATGCAATATTAGATGATGAAATATTTAGCTAAAAAATACAAAATTATAAGCATCATAATTTGCTCTGATTTTATTCTTAGTAAAAAGGACTTTCTAGGGCTTTACTATTTCACAATAAATTTTATTTTAGCAAGTATTTATGGAGGAAATAAATTTAGGCTTAATCTCTAAAGGCACATTGCTGATCAGATATTGGTATCACCTTGTAAATGTTTGATATTTATGGAATACATTTTTTTACTGTTTAAGATCATACAAGAAAGTGTGATAGTAATCAATCACAAGATTAAATGAACTATTAGTATTTACATTAAAGTGTTGTGAATATTTTATAAATTTGTTTTATTGTAAAAAATATATTGACCTAGAAGAAGCAGAAGATATTAAGGAGAGGTGGCAAGAATACACAGAAGAACTATACAAAAAAGATCTTCACGACTCAGATAATCACAATGGTATGATCACTTACCTAGAGCCAGACATCCTGAAATGTGAAAGTCAATTGGGCCTTAGGAAGTATCACTACAAACAAAGCTAGTGGAGGTGATAGAATTCCAGTTGAGCTATTTCAAAACCTGGAAGATGATACTGTGAAAGTGCTGTACTCAATTTGTCAGCAAATTAGGAAAACTCAGCAGTGGACTGAGTTTTTCCACAGGACTGGAAAAAGTTGGTTTTCATTCCAATCCCAAAGAAAGGGCAATGCCAAAGAATGCTTGAGAGTCCCTTGAACTGCAAGAATATCCAACCAGTCAATTCTAAAGGAGATCAGTCCTGGGTGTTCATTGGAAGGACTGATGTTGAAGCTGAAACTCCAATACTTTGGCCACCTGATGTGAAGAACTGACTCATTTGAAAAGACCCTGATGCTGGGAAGGACTGAAGATGAGAGGAGAAGGGGATAACAGAGGATAAGATGGTTGGAGGGCATCACCTACTCAATGGGCATGAGTTTGAATAAACTATGGGAGCTGGTGATGGACAGGGAGGCCTGGTGTGCTGCACTCCATGGGGTCACAAAGAGTTGGACACAACTGAATGACTGAATTGAACAGAAAAAATATATTTTCAAATCTTCATAAATGCCTTGATGACATAATTAGGAGTTGATGTACTGATTTCATAGGTTAAAGTTTATATAAAAATAAAATTTCAGTGATTACAAATGACATAACTTTCTGCCAAATAAGACCCTATTAATAATTTTAAAATATTGTAATTTTGAGTATAATAAAGTATTATAAATATTTAGAAAGCATCTATTGAGGGGGGAATTTAATCAGAAAAATGAAGTACAAAGACAAAAGTTATGGTTATGAAAGCAGAGGCACATTGTGGTGGGTGTGGTAGAAAAAAATCACTTATATAGTACCAGGATGTTTATAAATTGTCTTGCTTTCATCCTAAACTTTCTACTTTTAACCTTTGGCTTGATATTGTGACTTCTCAATTCCCTGATATCTTATCATGAATTATTTTCGAATTTTCTGGAACCTCTCATCATCTCTAATTCTTTGACTCTTAAAGCTCTGACCTCTTACCTTTGCAGCTTCTTGCTTAACTCTGCCCTCTTCAATTGCCATGTTGTCCATTGCTTGTAACTCTAATTTTCTATTTTTATTTTATATTCAATAGCTTGGTGTTCCCACCCATGTCTAATTAATCATCATTTCCTATTGACTGCTCATCAATAACTGACTCTCCCCTTTAACATTGCAATAGGCTCCTAACTAGTTTCTCTGTACCCACTATTGGTAAATATTATTAGTAAGTAAGTAAGTAAGTAAGTAAAGTCACTCAGTCGTGTCCGACTCTTTGTGACCCGATGGACTGCAGCCCACCAGGCTTCGCAGTCCATGAGATTCTCCAAGCAAGAATACTGGAGTGGGTTGCCATTTCCTTCTCCAGGGGATCTTCCCGACCCAGGGATCGAACCCGGGTCTCCTGCGTTGGAGGCAGACGCTTTAACCTCTGAGCCACCAGATGCCTTACCTATGTGAGTGTACTGCTGAAGACTCTGCCATTTCTTCTCATTACTTTTATGTAAAATTTCTAAGTCCTACCTGATGCTGGAAGAGATTGGGGGCAGGAGGAGAAGGGGACGACAGAAGATGAGATGGCTGGATGGCATCACTGACTCGATGGACGTGAGTCTGAGTGAACTTCGGGAGTTGGTGATGGACAGGGAGGCCAGGCTTGCTGTGATTCATGGGGTCGTAAAGAGTCAAAACGACTGAGTGACTGAACTGAACAAATGGAAAGTTTGCCACCACTTTATATTACTCCAGCTTAGTCAAGTATTCTGACGTCATTCAGGGAATTTTTTTAAGCCAATGAGTGTTTTTTTTTAATCATATTGCTTTTCACACAGTTTTTGTACTTCACTTTCATATATTACAATTTTCTCATTCCATCTAGAACACAATATTTATATATTGAATATTTTAATTAAAAATTTAAATAGCTAATATATGAAAGAGTATCATGTTGAGATGTGAAGTTCACAACAACTATTTGTTTACTGTTTTTTTTTTTTTTTAATCAAGGAGCCAGTATTTGTCTGATTTCTTAGTTATGAGATAGGTCTGGTGGTGTCTGTTTTTCAGATTGTCAGAAAGTAGTGGGTGTTGCAACACCACTTAGACACTTATTGCAAAGTGATACTTTACCATCAGTTAGATCAATATGTCTGTGCCTACATCCCAGGAGCCATGGAGAGCAGGAAATTGTTAATTACTGATAGAATTTGGAAGACCAAGTGAAGTTCAGTTGCCCTGTATTATGAGAAAGAACAGTGCTTTCACTTTGATTTTGTGGTTGTGCTAATATTCTTGTCCTTAAACTACTTTTTTTTTTGCTTCTCTCTGAAATGAAACTGTAATCATGCTATGTTACTTTGTTTTTCTTATGGCTGCTTTATTTCATTTCCTGAATGCTCAGGTTCTACCGCTTTTGACAAACTGGGCAAACAAGTCTATTTTGAAATGAGTCAGAAATGTATTGAAACATAATGATATTCCTTCAATTTTTAAATGAACCCATCTTAGCATGATTTTGTAAAATTAACATTTCAATAGCTGCCTCCTAACACAGACCACATTTCAATCAAACACACCTAGTATTCCTAAAATCAGTTTCAAATTTTGAAATAAGCAGCATAACATTCATCATTAAATTACCTAAATGAAATGTGGCATAGTTTTATATTCTGCCAAAATGTGTTCTAAATAAAATATTTTATCATTTAGTTCTATTCATGTAATTTTACTGGATATATATTGTTTTCTATTCCCATTTTCTCTAATCTATTGTCTAGGCTTGTAAAAGGAGAGAGTTGAAGCTGACAACAATGACAAGCCCAATCTCACGTTCAAAAGGCAAAAAATGAAGGGCTGTCTAAAAGATAAGGATGAATAAGAATGCTTTCCTAAAATGATCAGATAGATAATACTATTCATGTGACAAATAGTGAAAACCAGTTTTAAAAGGTTACTTTAGTTCTCTAAACAAATGTTTCACAGTGGAACACCCCTGACCTGTACTTTTTTAGATATCTAAGTTGTCTTTTCAAAAATTTCACTTAACCCTATTCCGGGAGCCTATCTGTTTTAATAAATATATTAATATAAAAATATAGCAGTTAGGGGCTCATTGTGTGTTCTTAAAAATTTTAAAGATTTCTCCCCTTTTATGGTTTCCTCTATCTCTTTAAATTAACAGTTAATGGCATCTTTTTGCTGCCTTTTAAAAAATGAGAAACGATTGACATATAACTACATTAATTTCAGATATATATCATAATGATTCTGTATGTGTATAGTGAAATGATCACTACAATATGGCTGCTGTTGTTTTTCAGGTTCTAAGTCGCGTCTGACTCCGCAGCCCCATGAACTGCAGGACGCCAGGCTTTCCTGTGCTTCATGATCTCCCAGAGTTTGCTCAGAATTATGTCCATTTAGTCAGTGAGGCCATCCGGCCGTCTCATCCTCTGCCACACCCTTCTCCTATTGTCCTTAGTCTTCCCCAGCACCAGCGTCTTTTCCAGTGAATCCACTCTTCACATCAGGTGGCCAAACTATTGCAGCTTCAGTTCAGAATCAGTCCTTCCAATGAATATTCCCAGGGTTGATTTCCTTTAGGATTGACTAGTTTGAATTTTCTTGTAGTCCAAGGGACTCTCAAGAGTCTTCTCCAGCACGACAGTTTGAAAGCATCAGTCCCTTGCCGCTCAGCCTTCTTTATGGTCCAACTTTCACATCCATGTGTGGCTCTGGAAAAACTGTAGCTTTGCCTAGATGGACCTTTGTCAGAAAAGTGATCTTTCTGCTTTTTAATACATTATCTAGGTTTGTCATAGCTTTCCTTCCAAGTATCAAGTGTCTTTTCATATGGCTAGTTAGCATCTTTCATCACACACATACAAATTTTACTCTTATGAGAACATTTAAAATTTACTCTGTCAACTTCCAAATATAGAATATAGTGCTGCAGTTATCATGCTGTATATTGTATCCCTGTGACTTATTGTATAACTGACTACGTTATGACCATTTTCACACATTTCACTCACCTCCCACCCCCACTTGCCATCTCTACAACCACCAATCAATCTTTTCTCTGTAACTATGAGTTTGCTTTTGTTTTAAGATTTCACATATAAATGAAATCATACAGTATTTATCCCTCTCTGACTTACTGTACTTAGCATAATGCCCTCAAGAAAAGACAGAGGAACCAGAGATCAAATTGCCAACATCTGTTGGATCATCGAAAAAGCACGAGAGTTCGGAAAACATCTGCTTTATTGACTACGTCAAAGCCTTTGACTGTGGGGATGACAACAAACTGTGGAAAAATCTTAAGGAGATGGGAATACCAGTCCACCTGATCTGCCTCTTGAGAAATCTGTATACAGGTCAAGAAGCAACAGTTAGAACTGTACATGGAACAATAGACAGGTTTCAAATTGGGAAAGGAGTACTTCAAGGATGTATATTGTCATCTTGCTTATTTAACTTATATGCAGAGTACATCATGAGAAACACTGAGCTAGAAGAGGCACAAGCTTGAATCAAAATTGCCAGGAGAAATATCAATAACCTGAGATATGCAGATGACACTACCCTTATGGCAGAAAGTGAAGAGGAACTAAAGAGCCTCTTGATGAAAGGGAAGGAGGAGAGTGAAAAAGTTGGCATAACACTCAACATTCAGATAACTAAGATCATGGCATCTGGTCCCATCCCTTCATGGCAAATAGATGGGGAAACAATGGAAACAGTGAGAGAGTTTTTTTCTTGGGCTCCAAAATCACTGACTTTGGAGTCAGTGATTTCATGATGGCAGCCATGAAATTAAAAGACCTTTGCTTCTTGGAGGAAAAGTTATGACCAACCTAGACAGCTTATTAAAAAGCAGAGACATTACTTTGCCAACAAAGGTCCATCTAGTTGAGGCTATGGTTTTTCCTGTAGTCACGTATGGATGTGAGAGTTGGACTATAAAGAAAGCTCCATCCTGAAGGAGATCAATCCTGGGTGTTCATTGGAAGGACTGACGTTGAAGTTGAAACTCCAATACTTTGGCCACCTGATGCAAAGAACTGACTCATTTGAAAAGACCCAGTGCTGGGAAAGATTGAGGGCAGGTGAGAAGGGGATGACAGAGGATGAGATGGTTTAAATGGCACTGCCTTCTCGATGGACATGAGTTTGAGTAAGTTCCAGGAGTTTGGTAATGGGCAAGGAAGCCTGGTGTGCTGCAGCCCATGGAGTCCCAAAGAGTCGGACACGACTAAGCGACTGAACTAAAGTGACTGAATATTTCATTTTATGTATACATACCATATATTCTTTATACATGCATCAATTGATGGGCATTGCTTCCATGTCTTGATTATTATAAATAATGTTATAATGAACATGGGGTACATATAGTTTTTCAAATAAATTATTGGTTTTCTTTGAATAAATACCTGGCAGTGGTGTTCTTTATCAAATGATAGCTCTATTTTTAATTTTTTGAGGAACCTTCATACTGTTCTCCATAGTGACTATACCAATTTATATTCCTGTCAACATTGCACAAGTATTTCTTTTTCCCCACATCTTCACCAACACTTATTTTTTTTTGTCTTTTTTAAACGAGCTATTCTTTGTGAGGTGATATTGCATTGTGATTTTTATTTCCATTCCCCTTATGATTAGTGATGTTCAGTACTTTCCTCATGTGCCTATTCACCATTTGTATGTATTCTTTGGCGGAATGTCTGTTTAGTTCCTTTGGCAATTTTTTAATCAATTTTTTTTCCATTGGTTACATGAGTTCTTTATGTATTTTGGATACTAACCTCCTATCAGATAAGATTTGCAAATATTTCTCTGATTTGGTAGGCTGCCTTTTCTTTTTGTTGATGGTATCTTCTGCTTTTTAGTTTAATGTTGTCCTACTTGTTTTTGCTGTTGTTGCCTTTGCCTTTGATGTCATATTCAGAAAAACCACCTTCAGGACCAGAATCAAGGAGCTTATTATTTTATGTTTTCCTTTGGGAGTTGTAGTTTTAGGTTTAATGTTCAAGTTTTTAATCTGTTTGAGTTGATTTTTGTGTATAGTATAAGATAGTGATCCAGTTTTATTCTTCTGTGTGTCGCTGTTTTCTCAGAACTGTTTTTTGGAGAGATTTTTCCCATCTCTATTGCATTTTCTTGGCAGCTTTCTCATAAATTAATTAACATATATGCATGAGTTTGTTTCTAAGGTCTCTATTCTGTTCAGTTGATATATGTTTAGCTGCTGATATCATACTGTGTTGATTACTATCGTTTTGTAACATAATTTGAAATTTGAAAAAAAATTCTCTTTTAGATAGTTGATTCTTAACTGATAATAGACATTTTTGTTTAGATAAGAAATAAAAGACAAAATGGTACAAATAAAAAGGTGGCTAATAGCTACACATAAAGTAGAGATTTTAATGATATCATGAAACTAGTATTAACAACTATATACCAACATTTTAAAATTATGCAAAATGGTAATTTTTAAAAATAATTTATCAGAACTGATTTGTATTTACTCCCTCAGAGTAAATTTATTTAAAATCTGAACATATTAAATGTTAAATATTAGAAGCAGTCCTTTAAAAGCAATAAAAAGTTAATCAACTGTCACCATTTCTATTCAACATGGTTTTGGAGGTTCTACCCCAGTTAATTAAAAAAAAATGATTACAAGATAAAGTAAATTTGAAATGCGATTGACTTTTCTATGTGATGTTATCATCTGCATAGAAAACACAAAATAATTCCCCTATTAATTATTTGATATAATAGAAGATTGAAAAGATGCTAAATAAATGGTGTTATATAAAGAATTTTAAATATGAAAAAGCCCATTGCATTTCTATGAAAGGCAGGAAACTGACAAGTTTAATTAAAGAAGAAAACATTTAAACTTACATAAGATGACATCAAGTATTTCAGAACATGTGGGTATGTGTGTTAAGTTACTTCAATCATATCCGACTCTGCAACCCTGTGGACTGTAACCCATTAGGCTCCTCTGTCCGTGGGATTCTCTAGGCAAGAATACTGGAATAGGTTACCATTTCCTCCTCCAGGGAATCTTTCTGACCCAGGGATTGAACCCCAGTCTTAAATCTCCTGCATTGGCAGGCAGTTTCTTTACTGCTAGTACCACCTGGGGAGCTACATTTAAGAATAGATGTATGATGTAAATATACAGAGAAAATTATAAAAATGAAGGCTAAACCAAGATGTATCACATTCATGGACAGGAAGATAATAGTGTGAAATGTTGATACTGTGAAATGTTCTATCTGCCTAGATTGATCAGTGTTACTGAAATAAGATTCCAAAAGTATTTTTTTATGAGACCCAGTATGATTTTGCAATCAATGTGGAAGTGTAAAGGACAAAGAATAGTGGACTCAGAAGATCAGCAAGATGATAACTTGCTAAATCAAATAAGACTTGTAAATTGTGATTATGAAAATAATGTGGCATTAACACAGATAGTCAAATAGATGAAATTCAGATACGTGATTCTGTGGAATATTAATACATGATATATCTGAAATATAAGCACATATGCTTGTTAAGGTCTATATACAAAGTACATGTGCATACAAAAATTAATAAAATAGGATAAGCATGGCAATGTAGACTCTCAGACTGTCTTAGATTGTAAGGCAGACAGATGGGATTAGGAGGAACCATTTGGTTGGTTGTAAATTTTGTTTTGGGTAATATTCATAGTGCAAAATTTATTTAAATAATTGAATATTTACTAGTCTATGCATAAACAGATGATCAAGATGTATATTTATATATATAATGCCAAAAGCTTATGGTTACTCCAGTGATTTGTGTGGATCAAAATTCGATAATGAACATAGTTTTAATGGCTTTTTGGGTATGGATAAACACTGACTCCATTAGCTAGGACACTAAACATCTGGCACTCAGTGATTCTCTATTGTAACCAACCTACTATCCATTAATGCATTTTGATATTAAAATTTATATTTAACATAAAAGGATTAATAAAAATGTACACACACACTTATACCACACACAGTTGGAAGTCTTTAGCTGTTTTGAATCTAAATGTACACATCTTACTTGAAACAGTAAGTTTTTTTAGAACTCATTATATGCCTAATGATCAAAAGCATAAAGTTCATAAACAGATTTGTCTCCTTCTGTGTATTCTGTCAGTAACTCATTATCCACATTTTAATATTTGTTTTAGATTTGACCTTGTCAAAACATAATATATGATGATTATAAAGTTACACATGCCCTGAACTTGTAGACAGTAAAACTTTTGTTTGATAATTTGACAGGTAATTCTGATCATAAATTTATTGACATAATTTTCACTAAGGAATCATGCTATTTTATATTAAATTATGGGTTTTCCTTGTCACTTCCTATTAATTATGACCATAGTAATACAGCTAAGATATATATAACATCTGCCTTAAAATATCTTGAAGTATTTTATCAGGATTTTAAAATATTTTTTCCCCTTTATCAGTTAGAATTTCAAATAGAGAAATGATCTAGGTAATAAATTTGAGTAAGCAATAGTAGAAATGGGACTAGAGCCCATTTTGTACAATTTCAGATTGCTGTTATTTAAAACTTATTCTTAAAATCATCTAACATTATATAGAATTTACTATGTACCAGATACTATTCTAGGCAATAATGCTGGTGATCCTTTTAGTGAATTAGATAACAAACAAGCAGAAATAAAGATAAAGCTAGATATTAAGATTCAAATGTGTGTATAGTATCATAATGAAGGAATGGGCTACTGCTGTGTTATGTGTAGTCAGAGCATCCTGTCTCAGTATGGGATATAAACTGAGATCTGATTCTCAAGGAGTCAGTCATATGGAACTCAAGGGATGAGCACTGCAGACATATACATCACCTGTGCAAAGGTCCTAGACTGAAAATTACCTTTGGATGCTAGAGAGCATTGTATATAATAGAGAAAAGTGGTATTCCGTTGCCAAGAAAGAGGACAGTAGAATTGACTGATGGACATGGGACTAAGTGCCCTACATTTGAATTACCTCTATGGAAAGTAGTTAAGAGAAATAAATTTTTTATCAACATTAGCTCAGATTATCTCTGGTTCTGTAGAATTTAATGTTCTTAAAGTTGACATGCTACTGATTAAATCATCATATGCATGTGTGTATATATATATATATATATATTTAATCTATTTGGAGAGAAGTTATTCACCTTGAAAACTTAAGTGCTCTAGAATATTTTGTGGTTTGTATGCAACATCAGTTGATTTTGAAGACTGAAAAATAAATATCAAAAGTTCAAAATCAAAAATTCAATGAAGTAACTATTTCAGTCTATTTTTATGAAGCTAAAAAAATAATGGCTTCATCACCGTATTATATTTGCAGTAATCTAAAGAAATGTCCTCTGAATCTGTGATATTGACACCTACGGACCCTGCTTCCCTATAGCCTCTCATGTTCTCTACCCTTTGCCTTGCTCAGTCCCACCCTGGAGAAGGGGTGCACCCCTGCTTCTCACAGCACTTACAGACTGCTGAGTCTCTTTGAGGTATTTGCCATCAGATTATATTATGTGGACCTCTTTTTACAGGCATACTATCCTCCTCATTTTCCTTCTTTGTTAAAGATGGTAGTATCTGCATTACTGTCTTCCTCTTAAACAATTTCTTTTTCTAACTGGATTATTTCATACCCACTTAGCTGATTAGTTCAACATCCTGACTTCTCCATTCCTTGTTCTCACTCACAACAGCCCCTGACTGCATGGGGATTAGCAGTAAGAGTCCACACCCCAAAGTTCACTTCAGGCACCTGCTTAGGAACTATACTTCCTTTTTTATATCAATACTTATTTGACTGCTCCTAGATGTCTCTAGGCCCTCAATTCCTCATAATTTGGCTTAGATTCACATTGTCTCTTATTGATCACTCCCCTAAAGACACCAGTTCCTTTGACTCCTTTCCCATCATCATTCCTATGAGGCAAAACCTCAGCCCTATTTTAAATTCAGCTCTCTCTGATCACTTTTGCTTCTCTCACAGTAAACAAAATTCCAAAGTCATAGGTGATCAAAACATCTAGCACAGTCCTTTTATATTGTTTAATTGATTCATTCTTTAATCAGTTTTTTTTTTTTATAAATAGACATTGAGAATACACATACTTATGAGATAATATGACCAAAACAGCAAAGAGTCCAGGGTGGTTAGAGGGGAATGAACTAGAGAAAGAATTGGGGGATAAAGTCAGAAGTGATGAGGGAAGGAGAGGAGGAGCCAGAGCTTGTGATCCTTAAGCTCTTCAGCATTTACTTAGAGTGAAATGAAATGTTCTGGTGGGTTTTGAACATTACTGTGACAATATGTGGATCTAGGGGAGAAAACATGAAAACAGAGAGACCAATTCGGTAGTTATTTACATTTCCCCAATTGGACATTATCGTGTCTTGGGCCAGACCCTCCCTGGTGAAGATGGTGGGGAGTTATTTTATTTTAGATATATGTTGAAGAACTGAATAGATTTCTTGGTGGATTGGATATAGATGTGAATGAAAGAGAGTCAACAACGGCTCGATTGTGTTCAGCCTAAAGAACTGGAAGGATGAAAAAGCCAGGTATAGAGAAGACTGAGAGTAAAGCAATTATTTATAATCTGATCCAGAATACCATCAACACTGAAGTGCAGGAAGCAAATAAGTAGTGTGTATTACAAAGGTCACAAACATGAATGTCTGTAAGAACAGATGAGTTAGATAAATAGGTAATGTGAACTTGACATAAAATAACAAAGATTCAGAGTTAGCCTCAATTTTGGGAAGGCAACATAAAATGGAGGGAACCAAGAAGCTTATTTCCTTCTGTCATGTTCCGTCATGTTCCTTCTGATCTAGCAAATGATCAGCATGTGGGAATTTAGGCGCTGTCACTGAGTCTACCATTTAATCCAGGGAAGCAGTAAATCTGGATTTTTAGCAATAATTTTATTGATAAAAATTATATACATTAGTTATGAATTTAAAATTACTTTTTATAAAACATTTGATAATGCAAATTAATGAAAGAATAAGCACACAGAAAAGAACAATAACAACAAACACAGAAAACCCTTAGTCACAAAAGTCTGTAGGCCTTAACTTGCAATATTTGGGGTGATAGGAAAACTTTAATTAAGCCTTGTGATCAGAAGACTCAAACTTGAGTCCCATCAGGGAAAATTACAATGCTGGCTTACCATAGAAGCCAAACATTTAATTTCTCTCTGAGTTTCAGGCTCCTTCTACAAAAAACAGAGTAGTTAGATTCTAAATTCTGCATATCTACTTAAGATTATGGATCAAGATTTTGATCGGGGCAACCTATAGGTGAAGAAAGCTGTCATATTTATGAAACCACATTAGCTGAGATAGTGAGAATAGTTTCTTTGCTCCTCAAAGACAACTTACTAATAAATTTGTGTCTCATGAGACTGAAGTTTGTGGCTTGGTGGATAGATTTCGAGTTCAACCACAATATAACCTGTAAAAAGTGAGATGTAGACAGTCCAAGAATAGGATAATATTCTTGGCTTTTAGGAGTGGAAAGTGTCCCTGTGCAGAATGAGGATGCTGATCATTTATCAATAAACTGAAGACAAAGACCTGGCTCAACAATCTAAACAGATTTTAGAATTGTATCTAATAATCCATTAGTAGAGTTGCTGGCAAGTAAAGTGATATTTCTCAGAGTTCTTCTTGACATTCCTATGTCTGACTTGGGCAGTAGCTTAAAAAGCTGGTGATCCACATGGATAAATTTGTATAAATACAAGACACATAAGTTTAAATTCAAACATTGCATTTTTGCTATAGTCCTTATTCTAAATCTTTTAGAGGCAGTTCCTTGACCATAATATTGAGATAATAAAAAATAATTATTACTGTACTACTAACCCTTTAGCTTAGGCAGAGGTAATGTAGAAGAACAAAACAATCTTCTACTACTTTATCTTCTCACTCAGTGAAAGTTTTATACCTTTCTGTAACTCGCATTGCTGTTATAGATGTATAAGTGAGTTTGTGCAAGCATTTGTGGTGGTTCTCTCATTTTTATTAGATTGCAAAGATTGCTTTATAAAAAACTGCATTCAGCCCATAAATAAGAAAGCTTATAGAGTGGATATTGTTGTTGTACTGAAGAAAATTAGAAGATAGAGACAAATTTGTGGAAATGTGGAAACAGTAGAGGTGAAACACATGAATAAGAATCAAAAGATGCTTTGCTGGTGTTAAAATGTGACCACAAAGACTGTTACTGGTTCTTCTTAGTCTCTATCAAGAGAGGCAAAGATTATTGACTGACCAGGACACGGAGATTTAGCTCTGCTGACAGAGAGAAACTGGCCAAGACAATTTCAGTCATTAATTTTAGTTATAAAAGAGGCTTACATAGCCTTGTTTTCTCAGCACTGTCACTAGCAATTCTTCTGCCTTTTAAAATTCAAGTACATACTTTGTCCCAACAGAGGAGAAAGGGTGGGTTTTGTTGGTCTTTGATTTCTGTCATCATCGGGAACCCAAGTGCAAGTGTCAGATGTTGAGATGTCACAGAAAGCATTTTCCATAGGATTGAATATCCGTTTCTCAATTCATACATTTCTCTTCATGTTAAACAAGCTGTGTTTGCTAAAAGTAGCTGACTCTTGTCTTAGTTTTTGACCAATATCCCTTTAATACAGACACAAAGATTTCAGATATCCTTCTATTTCTGTCCAAAATGAAGTAAGAGGAATCAAGTTTAGCTTCATGTCTTAAACAACTCGAAAAACAGATGATGTAGATCAGGCAATGATTTTCATAGATTGGAAATAAAAGCAAAGGGAAGGGAAATGGACAAAGCACTACAGGCACCTCAGCTCACGCTTAGCTTTCCCAGACCACTGTACAGGAAAGGGAAGTAAACAGACCCCAGAAGTCCCAGTGAGTTGAGAAAGTGGAGGCCAGAGTTCCTGAAGGCCGATGGCTAGAATTTGTGAAACAAATATCAGAGAAGATGGAGGATGAGAGAGATGGAAGGAGAGAGAGAAAGCCCTATGAAGAGAGTGACCGTCAAGTCTTTGGTTTGGTGCTGATTACAAAAGCAGAAGAGAGAATAACCCAAAAACTAAGAGAAAAACACTGGAATAGTTCCTGTTCCCACCAACCAGAATGGAAATCTTATAACAAACAGGTTATTTGGTAGAATTGTCAGAAGGTTGTCTTATCAGTGGGATTAAGTTGGCCCTAGATGAAAGCTGTTTTTGAGTTGCCTTTATGAAACTTAAAAGCAAGCCTTGAAAGCATTTAACTATTTTCAAATAATTTGCATGCCAGAATGAAGGTCAACACTTCAAAAAACACATGAAAATGCAGCAACTAAGATTGTAAAATACACAGTGACAATCACAAGTACTCTGGTAGGCAAAGAAATGAAAATGTCATCCACATTTAGGAGATAAATAAATAAGAATGGCATCAAACTGAAAAATTTGATGGACCTAGTAGACAATGATGACAAAACAATGCTTATAGTTACTCTCCATATGTTCAAGATAGTAGAGGAAAGCATTTGCATGACTAGGAGAGAAATAGAAGATATAAAATAAAAAGGCCAAGAGATATTAAGCTTGCAAATTTGAAAATTGGAAATCTGGCTTGTGGAAACTGAAATTCAGATGACTACATGGGTAGTATTCTGCAATGATACCCTATAGGGTTTACTAGGATGTGGATTCATTCATCTTTTGCTCTCTGGTGGGCAGCACTGTACTAAGCCTATAGTTAAGTACTTAGTGTTTCCTGAAGAAATGTGCTAGAAACACAAAACTGGCCTTAGGTTATGACTGACTATAACAAGGCATGAACCTGATTTTCAAATATTTTCCTAATTGTAATAAATTGTAGGGACATCAAGTTCAGAGGTTGTGATATTATGGCATATTTCTACTCTTGAGATTCAACATTGATTTTGGAAATATATTTTCATTTTGCTAAATAAAGGATTTAGCATTGATCCTAAATAGACTTATATAGCAGTCTTTCTATAAATTTAATGTCTCTCTTTCCTTTTCCAGTTGAGCCTGTGAGAATAGGGAACAACTAAACCATGTATTCCCAGAGGAGTAATAATATAAAGCAAAGTATATTATATGAGTAAAATACATCAATGTATTGTAAAAGATGGCAAATAAAGCTTCTGCAACTATTATTTAAAAACAGTATATGTAACAGCAAGATATTGTCTACTCCAATTCTAGTTTTCTCCCTGATTGTCTCCCTATAATTGGATGAATATTCCACTTAACATTTTTAACTTGTAATTTATTTGACTAGTGGTTCAGTACCCTGTAGGAATGAGTGCCTCATGAATAACTTTCATTAACACAGGCAAACATGAGTAATAGCAAGCCTCAATAAAGTTAGCATTATTGCATCATTAAGTTTTTTTTCTGAAATTCTTCACACTTTGAGTGCACTAATAGATGTTAAAACATTATTTTATACGGGCAGTTCTGGTTTCATTTTTAAAAAATGGAGTGTCTGAACAGATAGACTTGGATTTGAGTGTTTTATCTGACATTGCAATTGAAAGTTAAGGCCACCCACACTTATTGCCGTTCTATTAAATATTTGTCAGAAAAGACAGAGGATTACTTTATTTTGTACATCAGTGCATTCAGCACTACACCTAAGAAAAAAATGTCACCCAGGCATCAACACAAATTTCATTTTTTGATTGAAACTCTGATAGTATTATTATTCAGACATTGGCATTAGTGCTTCAAGACTAGTGCACATATCACACAATTTGTTATTTGAAAAGTTCGACAGAGGATTTGGGAATTGACATATTGCAAAAATATTTAATTTGCAGTTTACTTGGTATACTTTCAGCATTATTGTTGCCTAGATTTATTTTACTTCAAGCATAGTTTGAACTTCTCTGTATTGACTTATCATTTTACACTCATTTCAGACAGAACAGCTACATTAATAATCCATTTGATTTGTTGCTACGTGTCGCATCTATACCGGTAATGCATACAAAGAAATGACCAAATACAAAACGGAAAAAGATGAAAACCGACCACATTAATCAGAAAACTCCCAAGTGCAGAGTTGGTAACGTTAGACTATCTGCTTCTAAGACAACAGAGAGTGATAGCTTCATAGCTGTGAGACTTAATCTATTCCATATCCTGTGAATTTATAAACAAATTCATCACTATCACACTTAAACCATATTTAATTTTAATCATCCTGATGCATTCACTAAAAGTAATGTTTAGAAGGTCATTGACTCATTTACATAGTTGGAGTTCTGTTGCCACAAAATTTCTCTGTAAAGCAGTGACATTCTAATGGATATGCTTATTGATATTTTCAGCAGCTAAAGCATTTTACTTTATGTTTGTCTGTTCAAACTCTTGTCACTTTTTACCTTTCTCATAACATCAATGACAAAATCTGAGATTGATAAGAGGTACTTTGTACTCACTATATAACAAATTAGTGATCATGTCATTTTTTATTTTAAAATTATTTTTTCATTTTTTACTTCCAACCTAAGACCCTTAAATTCTAGATGTATATCCTATTTACTTGCATAAATACAAAGGTTTTCCATTTCCTTCTTAACTTGTAAGGCAATTTTTAAAAAACAAAACAAAACAAAACTGTTTCTCTAGTGTCTTTGTGACCTGGAATGAAATATGAAAAATAGCAAACATTGATTTTCCTCAGTGCTGGAAATGAGGGCAGTGTATGTGAAAGGGCTTCCCAGACCCTGTTTAGGATGGATAAATCAGTTATATTTGTGGTCAGCAGTAAAGCATTCAGTTACTAAAGACCTTTTATTATCACCAATGAGCTGAAAACTGTACTCATAACCTCAGAAACAAACTTGTAAAATTAAATAAAATCCTGAATTATGAAGTTTGTAAGAGTATGAATAGCTTATGAGTTAATTATAATTTAAATTACTTTAAAATGCTAGGTATCAATTTTATATTCCTTTGAAAAGCTGGAGTCAGACTAATTAACTAAAGCCAGGCATACATATTTTTGAACTGAGGACTCCCTTTAGTTTTCCAGGGAGAAGAGTAATTATTGGCTTTCAGTTAATATTTTTCATGTATGAGAAGAAAAACTGTCTTTAGGTGTTGTAGTCAGGCATGAGCTTTATGTACTGTCTTCTCTTTCCCTGTGCACCATCTCAGTGATATTTGTCCACATAAAATTTGAACTCATTCATAGACCAAATACATCTATAATATTTGTTGAACACTTAAACTGTTTGCAAAGCACTAGGAGAGCCTGGGGTGATGTCACCACAAGAAAGATATAATATCAGCCCTCACAAAGATGGCAGTGAGTTAAAATGTAAGACAGTTGATTATTAGACTCTAATGTAATAACTGTCATATTGTCATTGCATCTTTAGAGCTATTTCTAGTGTTGTCCTGTTGCTGTATTTCCTTTGGTACCCCATATAATAGGGGCTTCCCAGGTGGCGCTAGTGGTAAAGAATCTGCCTGCCAATGCAGGCTAGATGAAAGAGATACAGGTTTCATCCTTTGGTCAGGAAGATCCCCTGGAGAAGGGAATGGCAACCCCCTCCAGTATTCTTGCCTCGAGAAGCCCATGGACAGAGGAGCCTGGCAAGCTATAGTCCATAGGGTCACAAAGAGTCGGACATGACTGAAATGACTTAGCATGCACGCACATCCAATATGGGCCACTGAATCAAATGTGCATCCAATAAGTGAAGCTTGAATGAATAAAACTGCATATCAGTACCACAAACTATTCCAGGAAAACCACTTTATGGGTCTTAAGCTATTTGCTCAATGAACTTCAATAAAAATGAATTAAGAGCAGTGATAGCATCAAATCTCAGAACTTCTCATCATAAAAATCCTTGCAGTTTAATGCATAATCACTTACCATTAACATTTCATTTCCCTATCTTTGCCTGTGTTGTATTATGTGTAGTAATTAGAATTGATTTTTATAGTATAATTTCACAAGATACCAAAATAAGTACTCTGCTAAAGGCCAGAAAAAGATTTATGGTATACTCTCAAATGCTAACTCTATGATTCTATTAAAGGAAATCAACAAGTGTTTAATAAACCTATGTAGTCCAATATTCATTCAGTTCAGTTCAGTCATTCAGCTGTGTCTGACTGTGACACCATGTACAGTAGCATTCCAGGCTTCCCTGTCCATCACCATCTCTCAGAGTTTACCCAAACTCATGTCCATTGAGTCAGTGATGCCATCCAACCATCTCATCCTCTGTCATCCCCTTTCCTCCTGGCTTCAATCTTTCCCAGCATCAAGATCTTTTCAAATGAGTCAGCTCTTTGCATCAGGTGGCCAAAGTATTGGAGTTTCAGCTTTAACATCAGTCCTTCCAGTGAACACCCAGGACTGATCTCCCTTAGGATGGACTGGTTGGATCTCTTTGCAGTCCACGGGACTCTCAAGGGTATTCTTCAACACCACAGTTCAAAAGCATCAATTCTTTGGTGCTCAGCTTTCTTTATAGTCCATTAGGCACTATCAAATATGTGTTTTCAGCCAGGTTCTTCTTTAACACTACTTTAGTAAATACTTTACTTTTTCAGAAGACTTCATTAAAGAAGCCTCCAGAATCATTAAATCATTATTTCAAAATTTAAGGGTGATGGTTTTTTTTAAGAATTTAAGATTTCTTGGTATCACCTATTACTGCTTAAAATTTGAATGTATTTATGTAATTATAAATGGTATATCTGAGTATAGAGAATTTATCTGAGCACTGAAACATTAGATTGGCTAAAACAAACTTGGAAATCTATATAAAAGATGAATATGAAATAATTTGATGAAATGTGTAGCAATGTTTCATGGCCATGGCTTGGGGAAGCCTATTAAAACTGTGTTTTCTTCTAGTCCCTTATAACTTAAAATGTCTGGTTCTTTCTCATGTTCATGAATTTTAACAAAGGACTGCATTGTTCACCTGCTGAGATTTGAACGCAAATGCTTCATTTATTTTCTATTAAAGGGTCAATGAATTTGTAGTTTCTGAATTGCAAAATGCACAGGACATCATTACTGTAGAGTTATTGTAAGGGTGCCAGTTATATCAGCAAAATGATGATTCTTTAAGATGGGAGGGAAACTCCACTTAATTTTCTCTAAAAAGTGGTAATCGGTGGTTTGCTTAACAATTTTTAAGATATACAAAGAAACAAGATATTGGCATGTCAATCCTCTTTATCGAACATTATGTTAAATGGAAAGTAAGATAGAAAATTAACTGAGTCACTTCCAAATATGATGTTTAACAAGCATTATCCACTTACTATTATAATGTTTAGAAGTCGTGTTTCACTCGTTTAGAAGGCAGTTACTGTCCAAAGTGCATTGACTGTAAGTGTATGTATCATCAGTATTTCTCCCCTGGAAGAGTTTTTTTTTCCCCACACCATATACTTTGTGTGATTAGATCATAATATTTTGTTGGGAAATTCATATTACTCTCTTAGTCACTAAAATTAATATTTCATAATACATTTTCATAAAGATTTTCTTGTTAATTTTCATCACCCAGAGATACTTAACATGTTTTCTTGGTTGCAGATACTTAACATGTTTCTAGGTTGCAGAGATAAAATAGAAGGAGAGGCAGGAGAGTCTCAAAGCACAAGACTGACTCAACTGGGTGTTGCTGGCTTTAAAGATGGAGAAGCGACCATGGGCCAAGGATTATGAATAGCTGCTATAAGCTACAAATGACCCTGAGGTGACAGCCAGCAGGGAAATGACTACCTCATTCCTACAACCACAATGATCTGAATGCTGCCCACAACTCAAATAAGCAAGGAAGGAATTCTCACCTAGGGCCTCAAGAAAGAAACATCTGACACCTTGTGAGATTCTGAACAGTATCTGATTTTCCTGGACTTCTAACCCACAGAAACTGAGATAACTGATTTTTTTTAAAAGGTACTGAATTTGTAATATGTTTTACAGCAGCAATAGAACAGAATTACACTGAATCATCAATATTTTGAGACACTAGTGAAAGGTTGTTGTTGAATTACGACGCCGGGATTCTTGGCCTCCGGAGAAGAATTCAATCCGGGGCCAGAGACGAGGCTTGATCGCTCAGAGCTTTTATGTAGCAAAGTTTTATTAAAGTATAAAGGAGATAGAGAAGGCTTCTGACATAGGCATCAGAAGGGGGTAGAAAGAGTACCCGCTTGCTAATCTTCAGCTTGATGTTATATAGTCACCAGCAGCCTGTTAACTTAGAATGGCACCGGGCCCCTCACCCATAAGATGTATTTTGGGATAACCTTGGCTCCAAATGGTTTGTCTTGGGCCATAAAATGATTAACTTGAATCTTGAAGAAGGGCAGGTCACCATACAAAGAGTTTCATTTACATAGATTAGAGGAACAATCAGTTCAGTCGCGCAGTCGTGTCCGACTCTTTGCGACCCCATGAATCGCAGCACGCCAGGCCTCCCTGTCCATCACCAACTCCCGGAGTTCACTCAGACTCACGTCCATTGAGTCTGTGATGCCATCCAGCCATCTCATCCTCGGTCGTCCCTTTCTCCTCCTGCCCCCAATCCCTCCCAGCATCAGGGTCTTTTCCAATGAGTCAACTCTTCGCATAAGGTGCCCAAAGTACTGGAGCTTCAGTTTTAGCATCATTCCTTCCAAAGAAATCCCAGGGTTGATCTCCTTCAGAATGGACTGGTTGGATCTCCTTGCAGTCCAAGGGACTCTCAAGAGTCTTCTCCAACACCACAGTTCAAAAGCATCAATTCTTCTGCGCTCAGCCTTCTTCACAGTCCAACTCTCACATCCATACATGACCACAGGAAAAACCATAGCCTTGACTAGACGGACCTTAGTCGGCAAAGTAATGTCTCTGCTTTTGAATATACTATCTAGGTTGGTCATAACTTTTCTTCCAAGGAGTAAGCGCCTTTTAATTTCATGGCTGCAGTCACCATCTGCAGTGATTTTGGAGCCAAAAAAACAAAGTCTGACACTGTTTCTACTGTTTCCCCATCTATTTCCCATGAAGTGATGGGGCCAGATGCCATGATCTTCGTTTTCTGAATGTTGAGCTTTAAGCCAACTTTTCCACTCTCCTCTTTCACTTTCAACAAGAGGCTTTTTAGCTCCTCCTCACTTTCTGCCATAAGGGTGGTGTCATCTGCATATCTGAGATTATTGATATTTCTCCCAGCAATCTTGATTCCAGCTTGTGTTTCTTCCAGTCCAGCATTTCTCATGATGTACTCTGCATATAAGTTAAATAAGCAGGGTGACAATATACAGCCTTGACGTACTCCTTTTCCTATTTGGAACCAGTCTGTTGTTCCATGTCCAGTTCTAACTGTTGCTTCCTGACCTGCATACAGATTTCTCAAGAGGCAGGTCAAGTGGTCTGGTATTCCCATCTCTTTCAGAATTTTCCACAGTTTACTGTGATCCACACAGTCAAAGGCTTTGGCATAATCAATAAAGCAGAAATAGATGTTTTTCTGGAACTCTCTTGCTTTTTCCGTGATCCAGCGGATGTTGGCTGAGCCCAAAAGGCGGAACCAACTTGAAGACAGAGTTTGGGGTGGATGCATAGTACATTAGCATAGCTTAAGACAAACATTTCCATAAGAAAAAGGCATTGGTTAACTTCAGGTGATATCAGATGTCACTATGGTAACACAGAATTTTAAGAGAAACCTTTTAAGTTTGTATAGAGAAGGAAAAAATGTTTGTCCTTTCTTCCTCCTTGAGAATTCCAGACCCCTCTCTCCTTGGGGACCCCTAGCTTTCTTATCAACCTGCCTAGGAAATGACTCTCTCACCAGCTTACAAACTTATAGCTGAAAGTGTCCTTATTGACATAGTGTATTTTCTATAATTTTCAAAATGTGAACCACTGAAATGTTCCATGAATATCAAACAAAAAGTAAATGAAACAGCCCTTATCTTCCCCCAAGGTATTAATTTATTCTAACCTACCTTTTCACATGATCTTATAATTCAGCAGTTTCCTCCCAAATTAAATATAATTATTTCAGGGGAAACTTCTGTTAAATTATGGTGTACTCGAAGTAGGACAAAACAAAAACAGAAAATTACTGTTTTTGTTGGCTTGCAATGCCCCTTACTGAAAATATTTCAGATGAGAATAAATCCACTGTCTTGTGCCAATTATGTGGCACTGTCCTTGACCTCATTATTTTCCTATCCGAAAAGTAAGATGATTTTTCTGTGATGTGGACAGTTGTATTGAGAGATAAAGATTCTATAAAAAGAAAAATACTGTTTGAGCACTGTCTTCTGAAGTAATCATTTTGTCTTGACTAAATTTCACCTTTAAAAGACCCTTTAATTATTGAAAAGAGCAGATGAACTCAACATTTTCGGGTATTACCTTTGTCACGTTATAGAGCATGAAAATAACTACCTCATTACAATGTGTTATCCATGCTTTTTGGGTAATCTGTAGTTTATTAATTATAAATAAAATATTTTGGAAGTAGAATATTGATAAAACCAGTCAATTCTAAAGGAAATCAACCTTAAATATTCATTGGAAGGACTGGTACTGAAGCTGAAGCTCCAATACTTTGGCCACCTGATATGAAGAATGGACCCATTGGAAAAGACCCTGATGCTGGGAAAGATTGAGGGCAAAAGGAGAAGAGGGTGACAGAGGATGAGGTGGTTGGATGGCATCATTGGCTCAATGGACATGAGTTTGAGCAAACTCAGGGAGATAGTGCAGGCCAGGGAAACCTGGCATGCTGCAGCTCATGGGGTCCCAAAGAGTTGGACATGATTTAGTGACTGAACAAAAATGTAAATAGAAAAGAAACATTAGTTTTAAATCTGGGGCAGTTATTGAAGGACACTCTTGTGTTTCTGTTTGTAAAGTCAGGTTTAGTGTGAATAGTCCCTTAATACAATTTTTTTCTGCCTCACAAAACAGGTGGCAATGTCATCCACTAGGTTAACACATGAGTATCCGGAAAACTTGCTATGCAAAAAATTCATAATATCTTTGTTATACTTCTATTAGTATGTCAGACATTATAAAATTGACCTCAGTCCTTCTTCAAAAGCTATGTATCATATTCTCCTTGCAGAAAGAAATACTAACCACTGACAGTGAACCACTGAAAACAGTAAATCTTGAAAACATTTATCAATTGTCTCTATTCTCACTTCTTACAATCACATGAGAAGCCCAGGGAAAACTTGGGTCTGTTTGTCCAAGCTTCTTAGGAAGTTTGATCTCTCTGTTTTGTTTTCTGGCAGATGCTTTATTCATGTCTTGTGATTGTAAATCTCTTTCTAGCTTAACAGGCTTTTATATTTCTGATAGCATTCTGTTGTTGAACATACCTCACAAAGAAGTTTCTTTTAAAGCACAGCATGAAGGTTATGCACATGAAATTCTATACATCAGAAAGTCCATTTCAATAAAAATTGCTAATATAGAAAAATAGTAATCAGCTCTAGCTAGTTTTGTTTTACTCTTTCTAAAAGGCACAAATCCCACCACAACTAACCAAGGTCACAGTAATGCTCCTTCATCTGATTGATAGTGAAGGAAGGAGAATGGTTAGTCTCACACAACTGAATAATTCATAATAATATGATTGGTATAATGTTGCTGAATGTAGTTACTAAAATGTCATTCATATTTTCTTGGAATTATTCAATAATTCCATTAATATTATAACATATTGCTTTGACCTTGGGTTGCAATTTTCCTACTAAAGTATCAAAACTTGAGCTCCACTGTGAATTTATTAACCCTCTCAATAACTATAGAATCAAACTTGGAAGTTTTTCTTTTAACAGAAAGAAACCACAGTACAGATTAAAACCTTAGTTAAAATCATACTACTATATAAGCCAGTAGAAGTTTCCAAAAAGAGGATAAAGTTTTGATTCAAAAAGTTCTGGTTCCTGGTCAGCTAAATATACCATACTTTAGATGAAGATTTAATAAAATGACCTGTCTTACCATTGGCATGCAGGTAAAGCAGCGGACAGAGGTGGGAGGCTCTGACTTTGAAGTATTTGCTGATTTCTGTGGTGTAAATACATCCATAATGACTGATCTTAAACTCTTGACGTGATGGCAGTGAAATCCTAGTTAGTAAGAGATGTGCACGATTGACTCTTATGAGCACAGCCAGTAACATACTCCTCTCAGACCAAAAATAAGATAAAATGGGTGGTTAATTTTTCTTGATAATTTCTGCACAATGAAATTCTCCAGACAAACTTTTCTCAAACTTTCATATGCAAACAAATCACCCAAGCAGATTCTTATTTAGGATATAGATTCTTATTTGGCAGGTTTGGGTTGAGGCCTAAGATTCTGAACTTTGGACAAGCTCCCAAGTGATGCCAAAACTTCTGGTTGCATGGACCATACTTGGAGTACTAAGAACCCTACTGGTTCGAAAACTTTGGCATGCTTCAGAATCACCAGGTGATGAAGTTAAAATTCTTGCCCTCTGAGTCAGTATGTGGATGAAAGGGGCAGGAATTTTCATTTTTGACAGGCTCTCAGATGATGATGGTCCAAGGACCACATCTTGAGAATTGTTGGTCCACAGAAATATCAGAACTCTGAGAAGCTTTGTTTTTTAATTTAAGCATCTAGAAAGAGAACAAAGATCATTTGGTTCTTATTTTTTTTAATCCCATTTATTATCCCATTGCCCACAAGATATGATTATCCATAAAATTTACAGTTCTGTGCTATATTCTGTTGCAGAATTACAGTGAAATTTAATTGTTTTGCCTTTGGGAATTTGCAATTTATAATTGGATACTAGCCAGAAACAATATGACAGCAAAATAAAAGATGCATCAGAAAGTTCATCAACATTGAAGTGTGATCATGTGAGAGTTAAGTGCAAGGAGATAAGGGAAATTATTAAGAAAAGTGACAATTTATGTTGGATATATGGTTCAAATGAACTAGGCATATCTGACATTATGTGGGAAATATAGGTCATAACATTGAGTCTGAGGGAGAAGACACAAAATTTGCTGGAAAAGTTTTCAATGAGGATTGCAACTAAAATGAAGGAGCCACTATTAGCAGTTGGAAGACTTTTCATATTAAGGTTTGTAAAAACCCACAATAGGCATATTGCTTCAGGAGGAAGAGATGGGAATTGTGAGAACCATTCTCACAATATTCTCATCTAATTGAATGGCAGGAGCTATCAAAATTGTTAATTATCTTACTATCAGATTTTTTTATGAAATGAAGACTTAACTGATGTGTAAATGAGTGAAGACCACCCAAATGAAAATGAGTAAGTTACTTGTTCATAGCTAGGAAATCAGTCACCATCAGAGACTCAAAGTCAGAGACGGGAATGAGAAATTGTATAGTGTAAAGAGAGGAAAGCTTCAAGTATGTTCCGGTTGGAGATTGTTGGCATAGGGAATCTGGAGGTGAGCAAACTATACTTAGAGCATGTGATTCACTGGTTCAGGTTATTGTACAGCAGAGATCAACACCATATTGTAAAACAATTATCCTCCAACTAATTAAAAAAAAACAAAGTTATGAAAATATTGTTGATTATATTCCCTATACCGTAAGTTACATACTTGTGACTTCCTTATTGCATCATGGAAATTTTTGATGAAAGAACAAAGGCACAAAAGCATTCAGGTTCTAGATAGAATGCAGTGGACTGGTATCATGACCACTGTGACAGAATTGATCATTGCTAGTCCCTGTAAGATACCGGAACCCACTCAGACCAAGAAAACAAAGTATGGGGACCAGTCTTAGAGACTGGTATTTCACTTTTTCCTTAGGTCAGTGAAATGCCCATTCTACTTGACCTCTTCCATTGATACAAGTACAGCAGGAAGACCCAGCTATTAGCAAAGCTGCCACCATGATGAGCCCTCAAAACCCCACAGAAAACAAAAACCTAGGGCAGTGTAATTGTGTATCAGTACTTGTGCCACGGAGTTGAAGCTGATCTGTGTTCTGTCCAGATATAGAGAGTATCATTAATAACTGTCCAAGTAAATGGTTAACATTTTAGAAAGAACTTTATTGAGGTATAATTTACATACACAAAGTTCTGTGGCCTTACGTGTACAATTTATTAACTTATAGTAAATTTAGAGCTTTGCAACTTATACCACAATCACAATCCATCTCATGTATTTATTTCTCAGAGTTGAGGTGAATATAATTGACAAAGATATTTAATGTGTACAATGTTATAATTGATATATGTATACATTATAAAAAGATTCCCCTTATTCAGACGATTAACAAAATTCACCACCACATATGTTTACATTTTTTTCTTTTTGGTGACATTTAAGTACTACACTTCAGTTCAGTCGCTCAGTTGTGTCCAACTCTTTGCAACCCCATGAATTGCCGCATGCCAGGCTTCCTTGTCCATCACCATCTCCCAGAGTTCACTCAGACTCACGTCCATTGAGTCTGTGATGCATCCAGCCATCTCATCCTCGGTCGTCCCCTTCTCCTCCTGCCCCCAATCCCTCCCAGCATCAGAGTCTTTTCCAATGAGTCAGCTCTTCACATGAGGTGGCCAAAGTACTGGAGTTTCAGCTTTAGCATCATTCCTTCCAAAGAAATCCCAGGGTTGATCTCCTTCAGAATGGACTGCTTGGATCTCCTTGCAGTCCAAGGGACTCTCAAGAGTCTTCTCCAACACCACAGTTCAAAAGCATCAATTTTTCTGTGCTCAGCCTTCTTCACAGTCCAACTCTCACATCCATACATGACCACAGGGAAAACCATAGCCCAATTTCAACTATACAATATAGTATTATCAATTATTATAATCACCATTATGGTATACAATTGACCTTCAAACCTTATTCATCCTAGAACTGAAAGTCTCTACCCTTTTTATGAAACTCTATTTCCTCCATCACCCAGATCCGGGAACCACTTTTATACTTTCTGTTTGTATGAGTTCAATTTTTTTTTTAAGCTTCTACAAATAAAAGCTAACATGAAGAATTTGTCTTTTTTTGTCTGATTTATATTACTTACCATAATGACCTCATGCTTCATCCACATTGTCAACAAATGGCAGGATTTCCTTTTGTCCCAGGCTAAATAATATTTCATTGTGTGTGTGCATCTAAATCATATATATATATGTATATATATGAGTGTGTGTGTGTATATATATATATATGAGCGTGTGGAGGTGTGTATATATATATATGTGTATATATATATATATATAAAATCAGTCAGTTTAGTTCAGTCAGTCATGTCCAACTTTTTCTGACCCTATGAACCATAGCACACCAGACCTCCCTGTCCATCACCAACTCCCAGAGTCCACCCAAACCCAAGTCTATTGAGTCAGTGATGCCATCCAACCATCTCATCCTCTGTCATCTCCTTCTCCTCCTACCCTCAATCTTTCCTAGCATCAGGGTCTTTTCAAATGAGTCAGCTCTTCACATCAGGTGGCCAAAGTATTGGAGCTTCAGCTTCAGCATCAGTCCTTCCAATGAATATTCAGGACTGATTTCCATTAGGATGGACTGGTTGGATCTCCTTGCAGTCCAAGGGACTCTCAAGAGTCTTCTCCAACACCACAGTTCAAAAGCATCAGTTCTTCAGCGTTCAGCTTTCTTTATGGTCCAGCTCTCACATCCATACATGACTACTGGAAAAACCATAGCCTTGACTACACGGACCTTCGTTGGCAAAGTAATGTCTCTGCTTTTTAATATGCAATCTAGGTTGGTCATAACTTTCCTTCCAAGGAGTAAGCGTCTTTTAATTTCGTGACTGCAGTCACCATCTGCAGTGATTTTGGAGCTCCCCAAAATAAAGTCTAACACTGTTTGCCCTGTTTGCCCATCTATTTCCCATGAGGTGATGGGAACAGATGCCATAATCTTTGTTTTCTGAATGTTGAGCTTTAAGCCAACTTTTTCACTCTCTCACTTTCATCAAGAGGCTCTTTAGTTCCTCTTCACTTTCTGCCATAAGGGTGATGTCATCTGCATATCTGAGGTTATTGATATTTCTCCTGGCAATCTTGATTCCAGCTTGTGCTTCTTCCAGCCCAGCGTTTCTCATGAGGTACTCTGCATAGAAGTTAAATAAGCAGGTGACAATATACAGCCTTGACATACTCCTTTTCCTATTTGGAACCAGTCTGTTGCTCCATGTCCAGTTCTATATTTCAGGAAATTTAGCAAGCTTATATTTTGGTTTTTTTATTGTTAATATTTAGTTGTTTCTCATTTGAGGACTTTTTTCTCTATCTATATTGTTTAGTTTTTTGGTCCTTTATTTTGTAGTCCTTCCAGTTCCTTTTGAGGTTAAAAAAAAAAAAAAGTTTAAATGCCCACTCAGAAGTGTTTTATATTTCCCCAATGGTGTACGCTTTGTAAGAAATTAAATTTTCTGCTAATAATTGATATGTTATTGTTTTTATTGTGCCTCTGGATTAGCATGCATTTTCTGAATGTCTTTATTTAAAAGAAATCAATCTTTTTATGATGAAAAATGACCACTATGACACCAATAATAACACTAACTAGTTCCTTTTCTTTATCCATCCGTCCATTGAAGACTCTTCTGTTGTTTCCTTACCTTGGCTATTGTGTATAATGCTGCAGTGAACACAGGAGTATACACATGTATTCATGATAATGTTCCTCTTTCCTTTATGTATATAATCAGAAGTGAGATTATTGAATCATAAGGTAGTTGTATTTTTAATTTCTTGAGAAACCTCCATATTCTTTTCCATAGTGAAGTGAAGTCTCTCAGTCGTGTCTGACTCTTTGTGACCCCGTGGACTGTAGCCTACCAGGCTCCTCCCTCTATGGGATTCTCCAGGCAAGAATACTGGAGTGGAGTGCCATTTCCTTCTCCAGGGGATCTTCCCAACCCAGGGATCGAACCCAGGTCTTCTGCATTCCAGGCAGATGCTTTAACCTCTGAGCCACCAGGGAAGCCCTTTTCCACAGTGGCTGTACCTATTTACATACCAACCAACAGTATATAAAGGTTCTGTGTTTTGTTTTGTTTTGTTCCCCCCCTACATTCTTACCAGCATTTGTTCCTTTTTGTCTTTTTGATAAATGTCTGTCTTAACAGGTATGAAGTGATAACATATTGTGGTTGATTTGCATTTCTCTGGTTAGTGGTTTTGAGTACTTTTCATGTACCTGTTGACCATTGGTATGTCTTCTGTGGGAAAATGTCTATTCAGATCCCTTGTCATTTGTAATTTTTTTATGGTTGAGTTGTGTTAGTTTCTTATATTTTTTGAATCCCTTATCAGATATTTCTTTTGCAAATATTTTATTTCATTCCGTAGCTAGCCTTCTTATTTTATAGATGGTTTCCTTTGCTGTTCAGAGGCTTTTTATTTTGATGTAGCCCCACTTCTTTATTTTTGCTTTTGTTGCTTTTGTTTTTAGAGTCAAAAAATAATTGCCACGGCTAATGCCAAGGGGCTGCCTCCTATGTTTTATTCTAGAGGTTTTATATTCAGATTCTATGTTCAACTCCTTCATCCATTTTGAGTTGATATTTGTTTGTGGTGTAGGAAGAGGTTCAGTTTCATTCTTTGCATGTGGCTATCCAGTTTTCTCAACACTATTTATCGAAGAGCCTGTGCTTTCCCCATTATGTGTACTGGCCTCCTTCATCCTAAATTAATTGACCGTGTGTACATAACTATATTTCTGTGCCCTATATTCTGTTCCTTTTATCTATGCTCCTGTTTTTCTGCTTATACCATACTGTTTTGATGGTTTTGTTATATAGTTTGATATAAGGAAGTTTGATGTCTTTAGCTTTGTTATTTTTAAGATTTCTTTGGTTACTCCACATTTTTTTGTGATTTCATAAAATACTAGGGTGTGTTTTCTTTCTCTTTGAGGAATTTTATTGAAAGTTTTAAGGAGATTGCATTGACTCTATAGATTACTTTGGGTGGTAGTATGAACATTTTAGCAATATTAATTCTTCCACATGCATCATTTATTTGTGTCATCAGTTTTTTTTTGTTTTGTTTTGCTTTCCATCAATGCTTTAGTGTTTTCATTTTTTTTATTTTTATTTTTTTTCTTTTTTTTCTTTAATTAATTTTTATTTTTTAGTTTGTTTTGCTTTACAATACTGTATTCGTTTACTTCCTGGTTAAATTTATTCCTAAGTATTTTATTACTTTTGACATTACTGTAAATGGGATTAACTTAATTTCTCTTTCTGACAGTTTGGTGTATAGAAAACCAACTGATTTTTATATATTTATCTTCTATCCTGAAAATTTATTGAAAGTATTTATTTTAAAAATTTTATTATTGTCTTTGGGGTTTTCTATATACAGTATCACTTCATAAGCTGAGAGATATAGTTTTACTTCTTCCTTTCTGATTTGGATGCCATTTATTTCAAATGCTTGCCTAATCTTTTTGTCCTTAAATTTCAGCATTGTATTGAATCGAAGTTTTAAGATTGGCATCCTCGTCTTGTTCCTTGTCTTTGAGGGGAAACTTTTAGCTTTTCACTGTTGAGTATGGTGTTAACATTCTCTGTGGGCTTGTCATATATTGTCTTCCTATGTTAACATATTTTTCACTCCACACCCAGTTTATTGAGAGCTTGTTTCATGAAAGGATGTTAAATTTTGTCATATGTTTTTTCTGTATTCATTAAGATGTTTATGATTTTTATTCTTCACTTTGTTCATTTCATTTTTAATGTATTGTTTTATAAAAGTTGAGCCATCATTTCTTCACTGGAGTAAATTCCACTTGATTATGGTACATAATATTTCCAATATATTATTGAATTTAGTGTGCTGATATACATTGCTAATGATTTTTTTTCACTCACAGAAATATTGGTCTGTTTTTAAATATAATTTTGTTTTTATGTAGCATCCCTGCCTGGCTTTGTTATTATGGTAATGCTTGCCTCATAAAATGAATTTAGAAGTTTTCTCTCCTATTTTTTAGAAGTTTGGGAAGAATTAATATGTATTCTTCTTTATTTATTTTTTATTTTTTTAGGGTTTTTATTTTTTATTTCTTAAATTTTATTTATTTTTTAATTTTTTTTTTACTTTATTTTACTTTATAATACTGTATTGGTTTTGCCGTACATTGACATGAATCCGTCTCGGGTATACATGAGTTCTCAATCCTGAACCTCCC
>SJXQ01003065.1:60910-127526 GCA_006408695.1 Aepyceros melampus | reverse complement strand
GTGCTGCGATTCATGGGGTCGCAAAGAGTCGGACATGACTGAGCGACTGAACTGAACTGAACGGATCCTTTGGGGAGGCTTCATGACTTCATCTGTGACATGAATGTATTGATTAAACTTTTTAGCTTTAAAGGATGGAGACCTACTCAGACCATCTCTGTAACGAAGTTTTACTGTAGAAATTCATAGGGAGGTAAGGGAGACAGGAATCTTCTGATATTAAAAAAAAATCTGAAAAGCAAAATTTCATGAAACCTAGGACTGGTGGGTTGGGCAGGATCCAAGTCATCTTGTGAGCCCTTAGCCTCAGCACTTTGTGGTTTGGCTCTTTGGACCTGTTTCTGTTGCTTCTGTGGCCATGAATGGGGAACTTGTCCAATCTACACTGTAAATGTCCCCGTTTTCATACCATTATTAGCTGTTCATACTGTCCATTCAACTCATTAGGTCACCTCACTTCAGACCTCGCCTGTCTCCTCTCAACTGTATTCCTGGGCTGCCAGCTTCCCCACTTTCCGCCACTCTTATTGTAACTCAGGGAAACAAGTGGATGGACCTCGCTTGTTACTGTAGTTCCTGTATCTTCAGAGACTTCCCTGTCAAATAGCCCATAGGTGGATGCAACCTCAACAAACCTCCTTCTGTTGCCTGTTATTACAAAGAGGTGGGCTTAGGTGACACAGAAAATGGTGGACTTCTACTCCAGATACAGCTTGGAACCGTTCCCTTTGTCGGAGGCTGAGAAGCCATGAGTCCCTGATTCACTCATTCAATATCGTAGGCATACAGTCTAAGTTGTAGAGGCGTTAGAAGGATTGGAAGATCTCACCACCGCCACCATCATCACGATCTTATTTTGCACTTGCTATGTGTTTACTACTAAGCACTTTCAAAATGCAATCATTCGTTTGTCATTCATGTCACAACATCCTTAGGTAGAGTTTATTATCTCATTTTACAGATGCAGGGATGGAGGAACAGACAAGCTAAGTAACCTGCCTAAAGTGAAACAATTCTAAGGTGCAGAGCTAAGATTTGACCTGAGGCAGTTGTCAGAATCTATATACTCTAAGAGGGAGCTCAAGTGGTAAAGAATCTGCCTGCCAATGCAGAAGTTGTGGGTTTGATCCCCGAGTCGAGAAGATCTCCTGGAGGAGGAAATGACAACCCACTCCAGTATTCTTCCCTGGGAAATCCCATAGACAGAGGAACTTGGCAGGCTGTAGTCCCTTGGGTTGCGAAGAGTCAGACACAACTGAGGGACTAAGCACAATCATGATATACTCTAAGAAGTACCCAGTTCATATCCTGGTACATGGTGAGTGCCTGAGATATGTTTATTACATGCCCTTTACTGGGTTTTGTTGTTTTGTTGTTCTGTCTGCTGAAACTCATTTGACACGTGTCCCCATTTTTATTCTAAAGCCAATAACTCTATGAGCACTAGAACCCACAACTGAGGTGGGCTACAGGTCTGTCTTTCTGTGGCTCTACCAGGCAGCTAAGCCTGAAAGCTAGAGTCTGTTCAGCTCTGCTGACCCCACCTGCTAACCTTGGCTTCAGCCACTCTCTCTCACAGCTGGCAGCAGGTTTATTGGCAGAGAAGGAACGAGGGAAGTTGAGGACTTCCAACTCTAGAATTGTGAAAGTCAAGAAACAGTAAACTTAGGCTTCTTCATATGTATGTTATCATACTTTTGCAGTTCATTTCTAAAAACTTAAAAAAAAAAACAACACACACACCAAAAAACACTTTGAAAGCATTACTAACCTGTCATTGATTAAAAAAAAAAATCATCAACTCATTCATTCATTTAGTTATTGATCCTTTCATAGCAGGCTTCAGGTACTTTTTTTTAATTATTAAGAAGAGAGAAAATTCATAAGACAAGATGCTACTTTCAAGGAACATTCAATCATATCATTAACACTTAACATTTGACAATGATCTTCGGCAGAACTGTGTGCCAAGTGGTTTCCCATTCCATCCCATTCTTTATCCCCTCTTTATAATTCTGTTCTTCTCTTTCCTGAAGCTCACAGAGCCTTCAGTTACCCTCATTTCGCTAGACAGCAAGAAAAATAGCTAAGAGCCCAATTTTTCACTAGGATACTAGTATCTTTTAAGGATACTAATATCTGTTAACAACTTGATGTAATAGTCTCTTCAGCAATTTAGCTTAGTTTTGATATAGATGCCAACAATTTACTTTTAAATACTTAGTTTCAAAAATCCCTGAAGATCTTTTTGAAAGCAAGTGTCATGATCTCTGTAGGGTTTAACTCAATATTAAGAGTTGGTAATATTCATAGTAATGAAGCTGTCCCTTCACTCATTCTGTTCCAGACAATGTATGGGATTATCTTCAGGAACAATAGCAATTTCTGTAGCAGCTTTGTGAAACAGATATTAATTCTCCCATTTTTTGGATATGAACACTGAGACAGAAAGTAAATTAGAGACTCAAGGTCATGCAGGTGGAACCAAGTTTCAAGACAAGTACATCTGACTTCAGACTTGACTCTGCCATGAAGACTGCAGCTTGGTGGCCTGAGGGTTGGCTGGCTTCTCCAGTTTTGCAAGTTGTGGAATGAATGTGCTTCTTTTGGGTAGCACAGCAAGAAACCTTTACTTAATGGAGGTTAGGAAGACACATAGAGAATTGGGCAAGGTATTGTTATGCTGGAGTCTCTAAGCCACTTCAAAGAGTGAAGAACTAGATTGGGCCACAAGACCAAGCATCATAGAAGCCTGAGGTTGGATCTGAGCAAAAGTCATTGAGAAGACAAGAAGCCAGGGAAGACTGTAAGTCCTATGGTGTAGTACTGTGTAGGTCTATAGTCTAGCTCTGGTAGTTTATAACAATGGTTTTGCTATCAGAAAGACCAAAAAATTAAATTCTCATTCCTCCACTGACTAGATTTTCCAGTGACCTTGGCAAAAATTGCTCAATCTCTCTATTATCATTTTCTTATCTATAGAATGGGAATAATAATAGATTCTACCTCTTCGGCTGGTATGATGATTAAATGAGATTATTATTAAGCACTTCCTATATGCCTGGCCCTGGGAGATGCCTAGTAAATATCACCTAGATAAACTCTTGTGATGCCATGCAAGCTGGCTGTAACAATTTCTGTGTGCAGTGTGTTACCCAGGGGCCCTCTGCTTTGGGGAGCCAGGAAAGCAGGTGGGATCATAGCAACATCTTAGAGGAGTCCTCGAGGAGTTTGGCTCAGGGGGAAGACTGAGGCAATTAGGGCCATCAGGGCCACAGGAGGTGCCCGTGACAAAGCTGGGACGTGGTCATGTACATCCAGGGCATTGTTAAGTCAGCTTCAGTTTTGTTGTTTACAGGGTTTCCTAGCAGCTATCCTGTAGTTTACCATGATAATCTCAGCTCCAAACTTCCCTGGAAGAACTTCACTCTATTTTTTTCATCAAACCAAATGACATCATTATGGGAATTCCTTTTCTGCCCAGGTATCCACGGATACAAAGATTGTTATTACATTCTCAACAGCAAAAAGAAGGCATATACGTAATGGTGGGGGATATTCAGGTCAGCACTGGTGGAAAAACTCAGATTCTTATTCCTAATGATGTTATCTTTCCTCCAGATCTTGCTGTCTTCCCTCATCTTCTGCCCCTCCCTAAAGCTTTGGGATTCTCTCACAGACCTGAAGTTTGCCCCTCTTTATGACCACCAACTCACACCCATGGGCCTTGGTTGAAGACTAGACTTATGTGTAGTAGATAGAGCCAGCTATGCCCACAGAGAGACCCCTAGCATGGCTAAAGGCAGGAAATTAGGCCAAAGATCTGTAAAGGGCCAAATGGTAAACACGTTCAGCTTTGAAGGCCATTTAAGCTTTGTTGCAACTATCCAACTCTTGCCATCATAGTGCCAAAGCAGCCATACACTCTGTATGAGTAGTGTATGTGGCTGTGTTCCAATAAAGCTTTATTTATAAAAACAGGCAGTGGGCCACATTTGGCCTAGAGGCCACAGTCTAGTGACCCTGATCTAGTACATTCGCTTCATTTTGTCTGCAGATCCCAAACAGACTAGACTCTTAACAACTTGTAGAAGTGATAGGGTCCTATTCGCAGAGTGAAAGATAATGGTTTGCTAGTTTTTGTTAGACTCCCATGGATTGATTTTAATTGTCACTTAAGGAAGGCATTGATAAAGATTGCTCTTGCTATAATACAGGCATGTGGTGAAATAAACTCACATTAGCCTTTCCTGAGTGGTATTGCTGGGTTTCGTGAAGACAAACATTGATGAAAAGAAAAATGTGCTTAAAACTTGACAAAAGAAATATAAACAGGACACTGAGTAGCAAACATGCTATCTTCTTCTCTTCCCTGTGTCTCCTGCTTGGCTTCAACTTTGCCATGTGTAGTAGAGTTGTATGAGAGCCCTAGACATGTTAGAGTATACCTTAAAGCAAAATACCTCATATAAATGTACATTCAGACATAGAAGTAGGATTGTACTCTCAGACATGTCACAATCAAGTTGGCGATATGGAAGGATATAAGTTGGTGGGGGCTCTCTGCCTTGCTGAGGAGTCTGAGGATGGACAAAGCAGGAGTTTCCCTGGTGGCTCAGACGGTAAAACGTCTGTCTACAATGCAGAAGACCTGGGTTCAATCCCTGGGTCGGGAAGAGCCCCTGGAGAAGGAAATGGCAACCCACTCCAGTACTCTTGCCTGGAAAATTCCATGGACGGAGGAGCGTGGTAGACTACAGTCCATGGGGTTGCAAAGAGTCGGACATGACTGAGCAACTTCATGATATGGAAGGATATAAGTTGGTGGGGGCTCTCTGCCTTGCTGAGGAGTCTGAGGATGGACAAAGCAGGAGTTTCCCTGGTGGCTCAGACGGTAAAACGTCTGTCTACAATGCAGAAGACCTGGGTTCAATCCCTGGGTCGGGAAGAGCCCCTGGAGAAGGAAATGGCAACCCACTCCAGTACTCTTGCCTGGAAAATTCCATGGACGGAGGAGCGTGGTAGACTACAGTCCATGGGGTTGCAAAGAGTCGGACATGACTGAGCAACTTCACTTTCTTTCTTTCGTAAAATCAGCTGTGAGTCTTTCAAGTATCTGCTGAAGTTTATTAAAAGTCTTGACTACATGAGAGGCTGATGTCCGTAGCCCTCCCCAATGTTGCTTTGGGGTCCCCATGGTACATCCAGGGAGGTCAGGAGCCTCTTAATGCTGCCCTGCTATTTATGATTCTCCTGACATCTCTTGCTGCTGCTGACGTCCACAGATAGCGACAAAGATGAGTCAAGGAGCCTTCTAACTTGGGATGAATCAGCTGTTCTGTTTACTGATACACTGGGCTGTGGCTGGCAGCAGCTTAATGGAACAGTGTCTGGGACCTTCTGGGCTCTTGCTTCCAATCCCAGAGTTGGCTTAGGGTGAACTTAAGGTAACTTCTGCTGCTCCAACACCATGAGGGAGACAGGGGTGTGTGGGATCCCGACGGGCGCTCTGGCACCAAATGTTTGTTGAAGGATTCAGCCTTTTGTTTCCTCCCTCCTTTTTGTCTGAGGAAGAGGGAAGAAGGCTTTGGGATTAAGATGCATAAGTGTTATGGATTTATGAGTGAGCATGTCATATTTTGACCTTTATGGGCTTTAAACATAGTATTACGTACAGAGTGAGGTCAGTTGCTACGCAAAACAAACTCAGAAGCATTATGCATCCCAGCAGTGATGTTAAAGCATCTCTCTTTGATTCTCTCTCTTTTTGTACATTTGTTAGTTTATTTTGTTATCAAATTACATATAAGAATAAAAAAAATATATTGTTGTAGTTGTTTAGTCTCTAAGTTATTTCCAACTCTTTGCAACACTATGGGCTGTAGCCTGCCAGGCTCCTCTGTCTATGGGATTTCTCAGGCAAGGATACTGGAGTGGATTTCCATTTTCTTCTCCATGATTCTCTCTTTATTCCCCAAATTTCATGGAGTGTATGCATCCAGGCCACCATCCTTAGGCCTTACACTGGCTGTGTCAGTCTCTAGCCCCACTCACCTCGGTGTTTTGCTGATCAGAGTAAGCAGCCCCAACATCTAAAGCCTCCAGCCTCTCCAGGGCATGGTCACCTTCCTTGGACTCCACCTGGAGTTCAGATGGGGGTGTGCCCACATTTCCCAGCTGGGGCTCTGTTCAGAGCTCCCATGGCAGAGTGGTACAGGCTGCGAGCCCATCTGCACTCTATAAGAATGGACTGGGGACTTGGTCAAGGGACTTCCCTGGTGGTCCAGTGGTTGAGACTTTGCCTTCTAATGCAGAGAGTGTGGGTTCCATCCCTGTTCAGGGAGCTAGGATCCCACATGCCTCCTGGCCAAAGAGGCAAGACACAAAGCAAAAGTAATATATCATAACAAATTCAATAGAGACTTTAAAAATCAGTTCAATTCAGTCACTCAGTTGTGTGCAACTTTTTGCGACCCTGTGGACTGCAGGACTTCAGGCCTCCCTGTCCATCACCAACTCCTGGAGCTTGCTCAAGCTCATGTCCATCGAGTCGGTTATGCCATCCAACCATCTCATCCTCTGTCATCCCCTTCTCCTCCTGCCTTCAATCTTTCCCAGTGTCAGGGTCTTTTGCACTGGGTCAGTTCTTTGCATCAGGTGGCCAAAGTATTGGAGCTTCAGTTTCAGCATCAGTCCTTCCAATCAATATTCAGGACTGATTTCCTTTAGGATGGACTGATTGGAGCTCCTTGCTATTCAAGGGACTCTCAAGAGTCTTCTCCAACACCACAATTCAAAAGCATCAACTCGTTGGTGCTCAGCTTTCTTTATAGTCCAGTTGTTCAGAGGTTAAAGCGTCTGCCTGCAATGCGGGAAACCTGGGTTCAGTCCCTGGGTTGGGAAGATCCCCTGGAGAAGGAAATGGCAACCCACTCCAGTATTCTTTCCTGGAGAGTCCCATGGATGGAGGAGCCTGGTGGGCTACAGTCCACAGGGTTGCAGAGTCAGACACGACTGAGCGACTTCACTTCACTCACTTCTCACATCCATACATGACAACTGGAAAAACCATAGCTTTGACTAGATGGACCTTTGTTGGCAAAGTAATGTCTCTGCTTTTTAATATGCTGTCTAGGTTGGTCTTAGCTTATCTTCAAAGGAGCAAGAGTCTTTTAATTTAATGGCTGCAGTCACCATCTGAAGTGATTTTGGAGCCCAAGAAAATAAAGTCTGTCATTGTTTGCATTGTTTCCCCATCTATTTGCCATGGAGTGATGTGACCAGATGCCATGATCTTCATTTGTTGAATGTTGAGTTTTAAAACAGTTTTTTCGTTCTCCTCTTTCACTTTCATCAAGAGGCTCTTTAGTTCTTCTTTTCTTTCTGCCATAAGGGTGGTGTCATCTGTAATAACCTCTGAGGTTATTGATGTTTCTCCTGGCAGTCTTGATTCCATAAGCCCTCTTGGAGAGGTCGCCATTAACCCCACCATAAGGCCGCCAAGCAGACAACCCACAAACTGCAGAACAATTATACCAAATAAACTCTTGCACTGTTAAGAAAGTTCTAGGACCCACAACAGACTTCCCAACCTGGGGATCTGACAAAGGGACTGAGAACCCCCGGGGAATTTGACTTTGGAGGCCAGTGGGATTTGATTACAGAACTTTCACAGGACTGGGGAGACAGACTCTTGGAGGGCACAAACAAAACCTTGTGCATACCAGGACCCAAGAGAAAGGAGCAGTGACCCCACAAGAGACTGGACCACCATAAGGCCGCCAAGCAGACAACCCACAAACTGCAGAACAATTATACCAAATAAACTCTTGCACTGTTAAGAAAGTTCTAGGACCCACAACAGACTTCCCAACCTGGGGATCTGACAAAGGGACTGAGAACCCCCAGGGAATTTGACTTTGGAGGCCAGTGGGATTTGATTACAGAACTTTCACAGGACTGGGGAGACAGACTCTTGGAGGGCACAAACAAAACCTTGTGCATACCAGGACCCAAGAGAAAGGAGCAGTGACCCCACAAGAGACTGGCCCAGTCTTGCCTGTGAATGTTCAGGAGTCTCTGGCCAGAGGCGTGGGTCAACAGTGGCCTACTCCAGGGTCAGGGTACTGAATATAATTGTGTGTGCACAAGACCTTTTGAAGGAGTTCACCATTATCTTCATTATCCCTACCATAGCTTGGCCTCAGGTCAAACAACAGAGAGGGAACACAGCCCTGCCCATCAACAGAATATTGGATTAAAGATAATACTTTGGCCCCTGGATGGGAAGAACTGACTCCTTGGAAAAGACCCTTTAGACCTATACTATACTATACTAATAATTTTCTAACTTTTCAAAAGAGTCTGTATATAGAAAGTTTAAAGCATCTCGTGCCTCTCACAGCTGGGAGGCTGTAAACAATCACATGTGGCAGAACAAACCTGCTCAGGCAAGCTAGAGAAACTTCAGAGGAATTTGTAAGTTGAAACACTCTTGTCATGCCCAGGAATTTTTATTGACTGGAGCTGCACCTTCTCCGAGAGAGGTGGTGGGGGACAGCCCCCTGTAAAGTCAGAGGTATAGGTGAGAGTATAAAACAGTAAAGTAGGCAGACTCTGGTTTTAGGGGTAGATGCTCGGGAACAGGGGACTTCCTGAGGCTTGATCCCTTCTTTGTGTATGCCGAAGCCTCCTTCCTCATGACCTTTACCATGGGCAGAGTCTCACGCTGGCTCCCGGCATCTTCACATAAACATAAAATATTTTTAAAGAAATAACTGTATTTTCCAAACAACAACAAAAATAACTTGTAAGAAGAGTGGCATTGTTTGACATTTCTGCAAAGTTCTTTCCTGTCTAGCTTAACAGAAGATAGTTAGATTCTCATATTTCCTTCTGCATTCTTTTTGTTGAGTGTCACATGTCATGTGGCCTCTGGAAAACTCTACTGTGTACTTATGAGAGAATAAGAATAGAAGAGGAGCAAATATCATTTTAACATTATTATGAAAATAGTTTTGACATAAACCTCTTGCAAACATCTGAGGAACTCCCCAGGGTCCCCAGGCCACTTTGAGAACCATTACTCTAATCTCCGAATCTTTTCATGCCTCACATCCTAGGTTTCAAGTTCAAAGTGCAGCTGATTGATATAACTGATCACTTTTACATCCTACCTGTCAGCCTAATAATGTGGCCCCATCCTTCAGAATTATTCTATTCACTGGTCCATAATCCCTCTGCCTTGAGATGTTATTGTATTAAAAGCTCTGTTCAGGAAGTCAGAAGCCCTAACTAGCTGTGTCATCTTGGATAGCTCCATTGTTCACTCTAGGCTTTAGTTATCCACTTGACAAATAGACACTTGTTTACTTCATAAGATGGCTTAAAGATTAAATGGAATAGTAGGCATAACAATGCTTTTAACACATGTATGTAATGGGATATTATACCATTATGTAAAATGCTTGTATTATTTAGGATGCTCTGGATTGCCAGTAATAGATAGTATGACTCAAACAAGCTTAAATTTATTGACTCAATTTACTGAAAAGTATGGAGGTGGCATGAGCCTTAGCATGGTTTGGCATGAGCCTTAGGCATGGTGTGATCCAGAGGACACCATGGTCATCCAGGCTCTGGTTCATGTTTTCTGCTCTTCTCTCCATCCCGCTCTCTAGATTCAGTCTCAGCTAGTTCACCCTCCTGTTAGTAACAACAACCGCTGGACTTCTAATCCTACCTTCTTATGCCACACTACCCGAGGTAGACTTCCCTGGTGGCTCAGACGGTAAAGCGTCTGTCTACAATGCAGGAGACCCGGGTTCAAGCCCTGGGTTGGGAAGATCCCCTGGATGAAGGAAATGGCAATCCACTCCAGTGCTATTGCCTGGAAAATCCCATGGACAGACTTGTACCTTGGTAGGCTACAGTCTATGGGGTCACAAAGAGTCGGACACAACTGAGTGAGTGACTTCACTTTCATTTTCACCCGAAGTAAGAGATAGAATCAATTCCAGAAGTTTCTGTGAAAGAGAGAGACACTTTCTAACCTAGAAATCCTTAGCAGATGTCCCTTTTTAGACCTAAACGGGGTCAGTTGCCCACCCTTGAACCAGTCACGAAGGTCTGGTTGATAATAAGATAAGCTGACTGGCTTGATCTGATCAAAGTTTACCCTGGAACTGGGAGTAGAATGACTTATCCAAACCATGTAGCTTAGAAACTCTTCATTCTGTTAAGAAATGAGAAGATAGCAGTAGTTGTTTGGAAGGTGATTGGTGAATGTCCAATAAACATCACAGATCTGATTTACTGACCAAGGAAAATGATCATAGCATTAAAAATTAGATATCTTACAAAATATTTTTGTGTGTGTGTGTATAAAATTCACTCAGTCGAAATAACTGAGGGATAGCATTACAGGTAACTATGCACTCTTATTTGTTTAGTAGTTTGTTTTGGCTCATCTAGCTTTTATAGAATAGAAAGTATTGTACTGTATGTTAATTTCATTATAGGAACAAGTCTGTTATAAAGATATGAAGCAGGTCACTGAATATCCCATTTACTAGTCCTATCTTAGTCTTAGGTTCTAGACCCAGTAGCTTTCCATCCTAGAACCTAAGGCTGACTTCGACTGCCATCTCTCACGTCACCTGATGGAACCCTAGGCAAAGGGCTGAGCTAGCCTCAATAAACGTCTCCCATCTGTGTGCATTTTTCTTCAACACCCCTAAGGAATCACTAAGTCAGTGTTTCTTGCTCAGAATAGAAAGTAGTCTATTTTCATTCATATGCAATTCTAATTTTCACTGGTTCTCTTCCCCTTTCCTCCCCCTCTCCCTAAGCCCTCTATCAGCTCCCATGACCTCATCATGATATTTAGAATAATAGTCTTTTCCCACAGGTCATCAGCTTCTAAAATAAATATATTTCCATCAACGGAAGCTGCAGAGTCACCAAAATTATTATACTTTGGTTCAGAGTCACAAGCTCATTAAAGACTGATTATTGTGCTTTTCCAAAAAGAATGGCAGCGGAAGAAACAGGATGATTCTTGATTATTTAACTAGGGAAAGAGATGCATAGGCAGATTAAAAAGCAGCCTTTGGAGGTGGTAGCTGAGATAGCTAACAGGTGAGAAAATGAGGGAACAACAATCAAAAAAACCACTAAGTTCCTAATAAGTATTTCATTAGACTCTGAATTTTTCTGATAGACACCAACAACATTGAGGCAGCTTGGGCAGACGGAAGACTCCAGAAGCCAGGAATTCTAGGTTCCATACTGTACCTTGCTCCACACTCAAACCTTGTCCACATTTCTGAACCCTTGAAGTTGGGTAAAATTCCCAGATGGCAAATGACTGACATCCTTCCACCAACCCCTCTTTCCTCTTCCTGGCAGCCATCACTAATCCATTCCAGAATCCTTTCCCAGTGAGGCTCAGATGTGGCCTGAAAATCAGCATCGTGTTCCGAGCAACCACTCTCTACCTCCACTTATCAGTGAACACGTGAGGCTGTCTATTATCCCTGGGCTAACAATTTCTAAAAGGCCCATAAACTGTGACACTTTCATTTCCTTTTGCTGACCCAGCCTTATTCATTTGTTAAATCTCATATCTGACATTTAACAATCAGTCATAACATTATTAGCATCATTCATAAAGACAGCTGATAGTTATTGAATGCTTACTTTTGAGAGGAGGTTGAAACAATGGCGACACGTCTGACTTTGAATGTCAGAGGAACTTTCATGTGCAAGAGACAATAAAATCTATGCAGCCCCAAGAGATAAAACTGGGGCCACTGAGTGCAAATTACAGGAAGACAAATGGTGGTGTCTGTGAGGCAATGGGCTGACACACATGAGAGCATTTCTCTGTTTCTGAAGCTATTTCAGACAAAGTGGGCTCAACCACTTCCCGGGGAGGCTGTAGAACATGACTCACCATGTTAAACGCGTACAGGGGCCAGGCAGATAATGTAATTGTGTGAGGCAGACCCAGTGAGGCAATGCTGGGCATGGTAAGGCCAATGATGGCCAGCGAGCACATGTCTGGTCTGGAGGGGACAGTCACCAAGGTGCTCCAAACAAAGAGAGCCCTCCTTTTATCTTCTCCATGCCTCCCAGCCCTCTGACTTACTCTGTGTCCTTCCAAACAAGCCTCCCTCTTGTGTATCCACTAGGCAGCTAACAGCATCTGCCACAGGTGCATGTGTAAAGAATGAGACTGTGGTACCAGTGGCATAAGCAAGGTGTCATGGGAACACAGAGTGCAGGGAGACAGATATTGTATGATGGAGTTGATAGAGACCTCCTGGCAATCAATGGCTCCAGACTCTGAAGCGGAATGGAGTCCAAAATACAAGGTGAAAAGGAAAGGCCTTCCAGACAGAAAAGTAGCAGAAATAAAGCCACTGGAGGGACTAAAATGTTGGAGCAGAGGGAATATAAAGAATGAAGAGGTAAACCTGGAAATGTAGGTCCCATAAAGGTCACAAAGCTGCTCAGATGCTTTATCAAGGAACTTGGGCCTTATAATGTTGCTTTGTTATTGTTATTTAGTTGCTTCATCGTGTCCGACTCTTTGCAACCCCGTGGACTGTACCCCTCCAGACTCCTTTGTCCATGCAATTCCCAGGCAAGAATACTGGAGTGGATTGCCGTTTCCTACTTCAGGGCATCTTCCCAACCCAGGGATCAAACCCTGTGTCTTCTGCATTGGTAGGCGAATTCTTTACTGCTGAGCCCCCAGGGCAGCCCATAATATACTTTAGAGTTTTATATTGTTCCTTACTCCTCAGCTTTCCCTGAGAAACCTTCCTGGCCTCTTGACTCCACTCCTTATTGATGTCTCCCCTGCAGGAGGATGGGAAATAGGCACAAATCATCTGATTCGTGAGTTGGGTTTGTGAGAAAGAAATGAGTGTGGGTGGCTTAGACCCCACGGACCTGTCAGCCCACAGACCACCTGTGTTCTGGCGTGTTCTCTTCCATGGCATCAGAGGCCAAGATCTCTGCCCAGGAGGCACATGGCAGTCCTTCTCTGCCTACAGGCAGAGATAAGTCTGTCTTACCCAGGAATGGAAGTGCTAGAAAGCCTATTGGTCAGTACAACTAAAAGCAGCATTCTCCATCAGCCTCTTAAAGAGGAAAGGCGAATTTCTGTTCCTGGCTTGCCTGATTCTTGTGTTTCCTCATATGGTTCAGAACTCAGGCTTACAATGGGGTTGTGAAAAGTTATGATTGATCCCCTGAAGCCCAAACAACAAACAGCTCCCCAGACCTGCTAAATCTCAGAGGTTGAAGCCCAAGCAGACATCCTTTGGAAAAGTTTCCAAAATGTTTCTGATGCACAACCCTAGTTAAGAACTCTTAACTTCAGTTTTAGGGAGGCATAGAAGGTTTTTGGGCAAGATACTATGGTAAAGACCAAGATTTGCCTACCCAAATATCTATATTCGTCATTATTCTTATTAAGAAAACCTCCAAATTCTTATAGAGCAAAATTATGTCCTTAAAACATACTACATTTTCCAGGCTCCTTTGCAGATAGATATAGCCATGTGAGTAAGTGCTGATCAGTGAAATGGAAGCAGAAATGTGTGGTGGCAGCTTCTGAGGAACTTTCTTAAAAGACAAATGGTATGGGCTCTTGTTTCTATCATATGTTTCACCTCTTCCTGTAAACTTCTCCCTGGAATATGGATGTGATGACTGGAGCTCTAGCTGTCATCTTGACCTTGAGTACAATGGCCATACTCATAGCCTAACAGCTGAAAACGGAAAAGAATCTGAGCTCCTGATTGCCTAGGAGCCACCATACAAGAGAAGGAATAGAAACCAAAATGTATTTTAATCACACCACTCTCTGTGTTGAGGTTACTCAAATTAGTCGGTCAACAAGTTGAGGACCCATAATGCGCCAGTCACTGGGGAAAAAATGAGGGAAAAAGCAGACTAAGCCCTGCCCTCTTATTGCTTACAGTCTATTAGAGGATATGACTAATGCTCAAGTAAATAAATAGTAACTACAGAAGGTAACAAGAACAATAAATGAAACAAATATGGTGCCAAGAAAAGGAATGAGGGAGGTAGCAGTGGTCAGAAGCCCTGCAGTAGACATGATAAGCAGGTAATCAGGGAAGCTTCTTGGGGAGATGAGTTTAAACAGAGGGCGGAAGAATGACAAAGAACCAGCCCTGAGAAATGGGAGTGGAAGGAGGAGATTTGCAATATTGGTGGTGACATATGCAAAGTCCCTAGGACAGGAAAGAGCCTTGTCTGAAAAAGAAACTTGAAACTTAAAGCATATCAGGGGAGCTGGGCCATTAGTAGAACAACGATGATGATTCTCATAGCAACTGGCATTGACCCACTGACAAGAGGAACAAATCTATTTGAGCATGTATCCTGCTACTTTCTGAGTATAATGGATATCTCTGTGAAGCCAAATGCCTTGTATTCATGGCCAAAAGGAAGGGGTAAACATTCTTTCATATATTGCGGAGCTGAGGGTGATGATAGAAAAACAGATTATTTTCCTGTTGGGAAATAAACTTTCAAGGAGAGTAGAATATGTCCTTTGAGTTTATTCATGAGTCCACAAAGCTTGGCTTTCTTAGCCAAACACAGCACACCCTAGGAACCTCCAGATACCAAATATTAGCATCTTTCAGGAATTTCCACTGGCAGGGCAGTGGTCAGTGATAGCTTTTCAGGAGGGAAGAAAAATCAAAATTAAAAAAAAAAAAAAATTTCATGGCCAAAAGGAAGGGGTAAACATTCTTTCATATATTGCGGAGCTGAGGGTGGTGATAGAAAAACAGATTATTTTCCTGTTGGGAAATAAACTTTCAAGGAGAGTAGAATATGTCCTTTGAGTTTATTCATGAGTCCACAAAGCTTGGCTTTCTTAGCCAAACACAGCACACCCTAGGAACCTCCAGATACCAAATATTAGCATCTTTCAGGAATTTCCACTGGCAGGGCAGTGGTCAGTGATAGCTTTTCAGGAGGGAAGAAAAATCAAAATTAAAAAAAAAAAAAAAAGTGGACGAGGTGGGAGGGTTGATTTTCAGTGCTGATAAGAAGGAAGAATCAAAATTTCCTGGCAGTTTCTCCAAACCAAGCAGCTGCTTTGACCTAGAGCACAAAATTAAGTGGAGGTTCCTTTTAGAAGCAAGTTGCTACTCTAGAGGCATCCATTTTCAACCCCAGTGAGACTGGGAGCACTGGGGCCCTTGCTTCATGACAGATACTAGGCCCATCTCCAAAGATTTATTCAGTAAGTTGGCAACACATGGTCCACAGATCCCAAAAGAAAGTCAGAGGTACGGAGACTCCTCAGGAAATTCACACAACTGTGTTCATATTGGGCTGGGATAACGCTTGGCTCAACACCTGCAGCTCCTTACCTCCCTCCTTCCCCTCCCTGTGATCTGTGTTGTCATCCCCCGCACACACCCTCAGCTCCTCATCACACACCCACTCTGTCCTAACCCCCTGGCAGAACCCCAGCCCTGAATAAATCCAATTTCCTTCCACTCTAAGCAGCACACTGTAGCCAGAAAAGAAGGCTTAACAGGGCTGTCAGTTCTCTCTTTAACTTCTGGGCTGCAGATCTTAGATCCCACTGATCATCCTACTAAGGCCAACACCTCATCTGTGCATTTCTTCTCCTCTCCTCAGGGGCTTTGCTGACATCTTTCTCCCCATGTGCTCCTTTGTGAACAAGCTTTCCTTCTTCACTGGCTGATTCCCTAAGCCTATCTCCCCATCGCCTTGGCATCCACATCTGCCTCCAGTGGCCACCCCCTTTCCTCTGACTTCCCAGAGCAAAACTCCTTTGAAAATTGTCTCTACCTACCACCTTCAATCCCTACCCATGCACTGTCTTTGTCATCCTCTACAGCCAGGCTTCCAAACCTCTGCTGTGCAGAAACGTTCCCCAACAAGGTCACTAGCCACCTCCATAATGCCAACCCAGTGGGTTGCTGACCCTTAGCCCCTGCTAGCAATTCTTATTTAAACGCCAGGGGCATTTGACATAGTCGATCACCCCTCCTTTTTCTCCACAGGTATCTGGGACCCCATCCTCTCCCAGCTTTTCTACCAACTCTCTGGACCTCCTTCTCTATTTCTTTTACTGCCACATACTCTGGACCTCTCAATGTTGGAGGGGTCCTGAGTCTCTGCCCTGGGTCCTCTTATCTCCAGCTTTTATCTTTACTCTCATGATGATCTCATCCAGTCCTGCCTGTGACTTTGAATACTACCCATATGTGCTCAGTGGCTCAGTCGTGTCCAGCTCTTTGTGACCCCAAGGACCGGACCCCACCAGGCTTCTCTGTCCATGGGGATTCTCCAGGCAAGAATACTGGAGTGAGTGGCCACGCCCTCCTCCAGGGGATCTTCCCAACTCAGGGACTGAACCCAGGTCTCCCACATTGCAGGTGGATTCTTTACTGTCTGAGCCACCAGGAAGCCCAAGAATACTGGAGTGGGTAGCCTATTGCCTCTCCAGGGAAATGTCCTGACCCAGGAATCAGGAAGATCCTCTGGGAAAGGAAATGGCAACCCACTCCAGCACTCTTGCCTGGAAAATCCCTAGTAGGCTACAGTACATGGGGTTACAAAGAGTTGGACACGACTGAGCGACTTCACTTCACTTCAGGAATTGAATGGGGGTCTCCTGCCTTGCAGGAGGTTTCTTTACCAGCTGAGCTAACTATCCATATGCTAACTCCAAACATGCATCTTCTGCTCAGCATTTCCTCTGAACTCTACACTCAGATTATCTAACTTCTCACTCTTAATGTCTTTTAGGCATTTCAAACTTAATATGTCCAAAGCAGAATTCTTGACTTCCCTCCCTGAATTCCACTTTAAAAAATTCTTCTCTTCCTCCAGTGCTTTATAGCTTAAATGGCACCCCAGTCACTTGGGTTCTCAGGCTAAAAATGTGTCATCCTTGGCACATCTTTTCCCCTCACACTTTACATTCAATCTATTAATATTAGCAAGTCCTGTCAGTTCTCACATTAAAAAAGAAAAGAAGAAAGGTAGCACTAAGTTGTGTCTGACTCTTGGGATCCCATGAACTGTAGCCCGCCAGGCTCCTCTGTCGATGGGATTCTCCAGGCAAGGATATTGGAGTGGGTTGCCGTTTCCTTCTCCAAGGGATCTTCCAAACCCAGGAACTGAACCCAGTTCTCCCGCATTGCAGGCAGATGCTTTACTGACTGAACTACACAGGAAGCCCTCTCACATTAAAGCATATCCCTAATCTGACCACTTTTCACCATCTCTACCTAACACCAGAGCCCACACCCTAATTCCTCTCCAGGACAACTATAGAAGCCTCTCTGCTCAGCTCTCTGCTTTCATCCCTCCCCTGGCCCCCATGATCCATTCATACAACAGCCAGAGGGGTCTTAGCCATCATTAAATCAGACCTCATCATTTTCTTTGCCAAAACTTTTCAACTCTTTCTTTATCACATTTGGAATAAAATCTAAACTCTTAGCAGGAACAATGAAGTTCCACACAAGACCCAGCCTGTCTTGTCAACCTCAACTGGAAAAGATGTATCCAGAAATATTTGAGGAATTGGCTCTAGCTCTGTGCCCAGGAGTGCTCTGCTGCTTGTATTGTTTATTTCTTGCTTATGAGTCTTATGATGGCATTTATCTCCTGCACTGATACTCTGAGAGACAGATGGGTGAATAACATTGCAATTTACCTCGTGAAGAATCTTAGGCAATAACCTCATGGGATATACTATAACTATCAAGGACTCTTGTTTGTGAGTTATAGAAAACCCTACTCAGACTGTCTTCCTACAAAATGGGATGTGTTGGCTCATGTAACTGATAGATCCTGAAGGACTGCTACTAGATTCATGGTCTGACGGACATCAGGACCTGGTCTTTCTCCATCTCTTGGTGGCTCTGCTCCCATTCATGATTTTTCCATTCTCAAGCTTCCTATGGTGTCAAGTGGGCTATCTTCTCCTGACTTTATCCTTTCTGCCTCAAACCCAGTTAAAAGATGGATATGCTTCATGCTCACCAATTCTCTTTGGCCAAAGGTAGGTCACATGCCCATCGCTAACCATTCAGTACGGCCAGAGGATGAGTTGCCAGACCTGAATCCACAGGCCCATGCCTGATGCCAAGTGAAATTCTTCACTCAAAACATGTTAGGAGTTTCTAGAGGAAAATCAGCTATGATAACCAAAAGAAGGGGAGATGGATGCTTGCTGGCTAACGAAAGCCTCCTGTGAATGAACATCTCAGAAACATGGTCCTTCAGCTCCTTCTAGGTTCCCTTAAGGGACAGGAAGCATACTACCTTGTGAAAGTTATCTACTCCTCTTTTTATGCTAAATTGTTATCAGAATTGTCAGGTGCTAAATTGATAGCAGAATACACTGGGTCATTTATGACTCCCATAAACTGTCACTGATTTTGGTTCCACAGCAATACAGAAAGAGCAAATTCAGGCACATTCCAGTCCTTCAGATCATCAAAGATAGTTTTCATAATCCTCTGCAGCTTCCATTCTACAGGCAAAGCATCCCAGTTCCCTCAACAGTTCTTTGAATGCGATTTCACTTTCCCCCTTGGGAACCCTGACCTGTCAGTGTTCCTCTCAAACTAGAGCAGAGCCATCACACCCGTCCATCCTGCCCCACATGAGCCATAGCTTACACGCACAGTGGGCTGGCTTTCTAAATTACCCTGGAACACAGAGGCCATATTGGACACATTGTCACCACTCAAGAAATCTAACACCTTTAGTTTTCCACCAATGTTAGAATGAATCATTGCTCTTTGTTTGATCACATGATCATTTGTTCCATTCAGGGACCACTTGCATTTTAACACATGGTATTGTAATATGTACCTATAGGGCGTACAATCAGACTCAACACAAGGAAGTATTCATGCTTAGAGATGCACAAAGGAAATGAAACTAGCGCATCTCAGCTCTTATTCTGAAGCATACACACTCACTGCAGGGCAAGGTAAGCAAAGCCCCTGCACTATTTTAGTCTCTCTGTCTCTGTCTCTGTCTGTCTCTCTCTCTCGTTCTATAATCCTGCTGCCCCCTGCAAACCATACTTAACTATACTTCTATTAATGAAATCTATAATTAGCCTCATCATATTTTTAGCAGTCATTTTATATTAGCTCATGTTAAACTCATTCTCAACCAAACTTCCAGGGTTTATAATCTTTCCTCAGAAGAACAATTATCGAGTTGCATCTCCCTGATATTCTTTCTATATATTTGATTATTGGAATCTAAATACCTTCATATTTACTTCTGCTCAACTTAATTCTGCTAATTTTACCCATGATTCTTACTTATGATGATTTGCTTAGAGTTCCCAATTCCATCATAGTGTGCATTCATTACCCTTCCCAAGCTGGTATCAGGGATAGATGTGATGAACCATGGTTCAAACCAAATGCTGCTATAAGTATGGATCCAGTGAGGGGAGCCTGAGTGTAGAGCCCTGAGGCAAACCTCAACCTTCTCATTCTTACTTGCCAGATACAGTTGCTCCCTCAGCAATAAATAAATAAATAAACCATTCTAGTCACATTCCTCATCTCATCCAAAAGAGATGCTACCAAAATTCTGCTGAAACCCAGCCTCACCATGTCTACATTCCCCAGAGCCACCAGTCTCACAATTCTCTAAACCCAGATAAGATATATGTGGTATGAGTTTTAGAGGATAGGCTGAAGGACAGCAACCACTCCTTAATCCAATTGCTCATCACTGTCTGTGGGAAAAACATTTTGCTGCCAACTGCCAACAAGTGGAGACTTATTATCTCTTTTTCATTAAGTTCCCTTAGAAACCAGTTTTTCAGAGTTTTCTGTTCTAGGGAAAAAAATAGCGATACTAAAGCTCAGATTTATTCTAGGAGGCTCAGAATACTAAAGCTAGAACTGAAGAACCTTGAATATCATCTTGTCTGTGGCAGGTTCTATAAAGGTTTCCAATGATCCCCAGTAAAAGGATTAGGCAGTTTCACTATTGTTCTATAACTTTTTAAAACTGAAGTATAGTTGTTGACAATTTTGTGTTAGTTTTAGGTATGCAGCATAGTGATCCAGTATTTTCTGAGGATTATATTCCATTATAGGCTATTATAAGATAATGGGTTTAATTCCTTGTTTATATTTGCAAAGTGCTTTTTTAAAAGGTAGACTGTTGTTTAGTTGCTTGGTCATATCTAACTCTTTGTGACTCCATAGACTGTAGCCCATCAGGGTCCTCTGTACATGGGATTTCCCAGGCAAAAATATTAAAATGGGTTGCCGTTTCCTTCTCTGGGAGATCTTCCTGACCCAGGGATCGAACCCTCATTCCCTACCTTGGCAGGCAGATTCTTTACCAAAGGTTGATACATGATGTATTATTTTGCTTCTCCTCAAGCATGCATGATGAAGTCATCTTGACAAGCTCTATCTAAGTCCTATGGTAGAAAAACTTGCCCTACCTTATTTAAGCCAGTGAGTCCCCAACTCATTTGGCCACGGCATCCCCATTTTGAATAACACTTATTTGCATCCTGCAAACTTGTGTTCCAAGGTATAGCCTTATGAAAACAATGCTCCCACCCTGCTTCTATGCTGCTCACACCCTCACCCCAGTCTTGGGGGACGGGGGGTTTCTCCCAAGATTCCGCTTTTCACGGCTGGCTAGGCCTTCAGTCCTCCTTCCCCTTATCATCCCCTTCTTCCATTTCTGCAGTATAACTACTTCATCTGGGCTCATGGGATCCTGGGGGGGAATAACTCAACGCAGATCTAGAGCAGTCCTTGGGTACTGAGTTTCATGCTCGCCAGGAATGAGCTTCCTGGAGCGGGCCAGGAGGTGGTCCTAGCAGGCGTAAATCTCAGCGCTGAGGCAGCTGCCCACTCCTCACGCTGTCAGGCTGCCCTGTGAGATGCTCTCGCTCTCCGCAGTCCTGCTGTTGCTCTTCTAGAATGTCATTCTGGCTCTGCGCTGCTGAAACAGAGCTGGGGTGAGCAAGCTGCCTCCATAATGTGACCTGCTTCCCCTGGTTCTTTCCACCTGAAGTTACAAGAATCCAGTAGCAGAAGGAATTCATGCCTAGAGCTTATCTGGACTAACAGCCTCATTTTACAGATGAGAACACTGAGGTACAGAGAAGCTAAATGACATGACTAAAGCTAGGAATAGGAGGAGGAGTTGAAGCTGGTGGATCCCAAGTCCAGAGTGTTTTCCAGTCAACAATGAAGTGTTAGTAATAGAGAAGGCCTTAAAACAAGTTGCTGCTGCTGCTGCTAAGTCACTTCAATCGTGTCCGACTCTGTGCAACCCCGTAGACGGCAGGCAGCCCACCAGGCTCTGCCGTCCCTGGGATTCTTCAGGCAAGAACACTGGAATTTGTTGCCATTTCCTTCTTCAATGCATGAAAGTGAAAAGTGAAAGCGAATTCGCTCAGTCATGTCCAACTCTTAGCGACTCCATGGACTGCAGCCTTCCAGGCTCCTCCATCCATGGGATTTTTCAGGCAAGAGTACTGGAGTGGGGTGCCATAGGCTAGCACAAACATCTATGCTGTGCTGTGAATATATGTACATATATGAGGAACATATATGTACAAAGATACGTGTATTTTTTAAAAAGACAGATAGAGTCATATGCATGTTTCTGCAGCTTGCTTTCATTTTATTTTTCATTTACTAATGTTTTGACCATCTTCCCCATGATTACAGCTAAATCTACCTCCTTATAAAATCCTGTGTCTCTGCTTTGGCTCTTACTTTCTCATCATCCTTGCTGAATACAGCAGTCAGAATAATCTTTTTAAAATGTAAATCAGGTCTCATTACCTCCAAGCTTAAAAACCTTCGGTGGCCTCCCATTACTCTTAAGACAAAGGCCAAACTACCCAATCTGATCTCTTAAGGCCTTAGGTAACCTTGCTCCTCACTCCCTCCCTGGACTCACCTCTGGCAGCCACATCGGCTGCTCTCATTCCTTAAAGGCACCGGGCTCCTTCCTGTACCTTAGAGCTTTCCAAAGTGCTCTGCCCTCTCATTGAGATGCCTCCCACGCACGCGCACACATCTACATACATAGAGCACACATATGCACTCATTCTTAGTTACACATGCATTCATACACATACACCACACAAGTCTTAAAAGTTCAGCTCAAACATCACAACATGTTTCTCCTACCCCGCCCCCCACCACAACTTCCAGCACCGCTCCAGACTATAACAAATCTATCGCTTGCTAGATTGTTAGTCACTCAGTCGTGTTCAACTCTTTGCAACACCATGGACTCTAGCCTGCCAGGCTCCTCTGTCCATGGGAAATTCTTCAGGCAAGAATGCTGGAATGGGTTACCATGCCCTCCTCCAGGGGATCTTACCAACCCAGGGACCAAACCCAGGTCTCCTTCATTGTAGGTGAATTCTCTACTGTCTGAGCCACCAGGGAAGCTCAAATCTATTGCTACTCACCCTTACAGCAGCATCTATTTATCTTTATGTCTTTATCCAGGTGAATATATATATGTACATATGTACATACATTATATATATATATATTTGTAGAAGTGTTTGATGAATAAATGTCTCTCCCATAAGACTTGTAAGACCCAGGGCGACAGAGGGGTAGCGGGGCAGGAGCCAGTTTTGTGTGTCATTATAACTCTCTGCATTTAACCCAGTACTTAACAAATAGTAGACTCTCAATTAAATTTATGGAATGAATGAATAAATGGAAATGCCAAAAGAACAGACGGTATGTGCAAGTGTGATAGAAATCATGTCAGAGGAAAAGATCCTCTTTCACTGGATGAGTCTATACCATCAAATCCAAGTTTAAAAGGAATATTGCTGTCTGTAATGCTTATTTCCTATTCTGAACTGACAATCTGCCATACTGGAGATTAAGGGGTAGTCTTTTTTTTTTTTTTATTAAAGTATAGTTGATTTACAATATTGTGTAAATTTCTGACGTATAGCAAAGTGATTCAGTTATATATACACATATATATATATTCTTTTTCATATTCTTTTCCATTGTGGTTTACCTCAGGATATTGAATATGGTTCCCTGTGCTATAAATATGATCTTATTGTTTATCCATCCTATATATAATAGTCTGTATCTGCTAGTCCCAAACCCCCAGTCCTTCCCTCCTCCACCCGCCTCCTTGGCAGCTACAAGTTTATTCTTGATATCTGTGAATCTGTTTCTATTTTATACATATGTTCACTTATGTCATATTCCACACATGAGTGATAGCATATGGTATTTGTCTTTGTTTTTGTGACTTACTTTGCTTAGTTAGATAATCTCTAGGTCTATCCATGTTGCTGCAAACGGCATTATTTCATTCTTTTTATGACTGAGTAATATTCCATTGTATATGTATATGCATATATATATATATACACACACACCCCACACCTCCTTTATTAGTTCATCTATTGTTGCACATTTGGGTTGTTTCCATGTCTCGGCTATTGTAAATAGTGCTGCCATGAACATAGGAATACCTGTATCTTTCTGAATCATAGTTTTGTCTGGATATATGCCCAGAAGTGGGATTGCTGGATCACATGGCAACTCTGAGGAGCCTCCGTACTGTTTTCCATCGTGACTGCACCAATTTATATTCCTACCAACAGTGTGCAAGCGTTCTCTTCTCTCCACAACTTGCAGAAGTAAAGTCTTTTTTGGAGCACCCTATCCCCTCCCAGCATAAGAACACAGCATAGTCAGTATAATCATGTGACACTATGGAAACAGAAATATGGTCTGCATTCTCAGCCTATCATGGAAATCACAGGAAGTGTCAAGGTCCACCTCCTACAGTGATCTTAAAAGCCTCCCCTGTGCTCTGCTGTGACCCAACTCTCATGTTCCAGGGTCCTATCTTCCTAGGGCTCCAAGCTGCCATCCCCACAAAGTCTCCTTATGCCCTTAGGGAGTTGCCACCGTAAGTGCCCCAGTCCACATGGCCTGAAGGACCTCCACCTACAGCAGAAAGAACCACTCTTCTGGTGTGTGTATTTTAGTAAATTTTTTTTTATTTTATTTTACTTTTTCTGAGTAGCATGTCCTTAAGCTTAATCCATGCAGTAATTAGTTTTCACTGTGTAGACTACATGACAATTTATTTATTCATGTGAATGTGTGGCCGTTTGGGTTATGTTCAGTGTTTTACTACTTCAGACAGTGTCACAGTGGATTCTTGCTCATAGCCCTAGAGTTCACGTGTAAAAGTTTCTCTAGGGTATGAACCCAGAAGCAGAATTGCTGCAGGACGTGTTCTTGTATCCTTCTTGGTTCATCGTGTAGGTAGTACCTAATTAGTAGCTAAGGTGTTACTTCAGTTCAGTTCAGTTCAGTTCAGTCGCTCAGTCGTGTCCAACTCTTTGCGACCCCATGAATTGCAGCACGCCAGGCCTCCCTGTCCATCACCAACTCCCGGAGTTCACTCAGATTCGCACCCATCAAGTCAGTGATACCATCCAGCCATCTCATCCTCTGCAGTCCCCTTCTGCTCCTGCCCCCAATCCCTCCCAGCATCAGGGTCTTTTCCAATGAGTCAACTCTTCTCATAAGGTGGCCAAAGTACTGGAGTTTCAGCTTTAGCATCATTCCTTCCAAAGAAATCCCAGGGCTGATCTCCTTCAGAATGGACTGGTTGGATCTCCTTGCAGTCCAAGGGAGGAACACTAATCTTTTGTTGTGTGTTAGTCACTCACTTGTGTCTGACTCTTTGTGACTCTAGGGACTGCAGCCTACCAGGCTCCTCTGTCCATGGAATTCTCTAGGCAAGAATACAGAGTGGGTTGCCATTCCCTTCTCCAGAGGATCTTCCTGACCCAGGGATCGAACCCAGGTCTTCTACAGTGCAGGCAGATTCTTTACTGCCTGAGCTACCAGGGAAGCCCTGATCTTTTATTAGTTGTATATGTTGGAAATGTCTTCTTCCATTTACAGTTTGTTGGCTTTTTTTCCTTTTAACTTTTAAAATGATATCTTTTGGAAAACAGATTTTTTTATTTAAAATATTCAAGCCTATCAATTTTTTCTTTATACTTTACCTTGTAATCTTTGTTTGTAACCCTCTTTTAATACTAGTCTAAAAAATATTCTCTGTATTTTGTTCTAAAAGTGTAGCCATCTTGCCTTTTGTATTTAAGTCTGTTTGGTGTTGATTTTTGAATACAGGCTGAGATACAATTTTTTTTTTTTCATATCGGTGTCTAATTGTCTTCATGACTCTGAAAAGGCCATTTACCTCCCTGCTAATCTATACTTCTCTCTGCCAAAAATCAAGCAAGCCAATATGTGTGGGTCTGTCGGAAAGCTGGGTGCCTCACTCACTTCCCACCCCAGGCTGCCCCTGCCCCAGACCTCTCTCCCCTTTCCATACCAGGACCGACTTGCTCACTGCCTCCTCTCTCTGCACCAGCCCCCCAAGGACACCCAGGAATATTTCTTCACAAGTTGCAGATGGGCTGTAGGCTGCTTCTGCTCACAGGAATCCCTGAGCAAGAAGCCCTGAAGGGCCAAGCTACCTGCTTAACATGGGAAGGAAGAAGAGAATTGAGGAAGTTCAGAAACAAATTACTATTCCAATAAATCATCTTGCCTTACAAGTCACTCTGATCCCTCACATGCCCCTGCTTCCTGCCTGCACCTGAGCCTGAGCCAACTGTCATTTGCAAGAAGGTTCTTTTTAACTTTTGCTCAGCCCCATGGGAGAGGTTGAGGCTCAGAGAAAAGAGAGGGACTTGAAGAGGGACTGCTGCTACTGCTAAGTTGCTTCAGTCGTGTCCAACTCTGTGTGACCCCATAGAGGCAGTCCACCAGCTCCCTCATCCCTGGGATCCTCCAGGCAAGAACACTGGAGTGGGTTGCCATTTCCTTCTCCAATGCATGAAAGTGAGAAGTGGAAGTGAAGTTGCTCAGTCGTGTCTGACCATCCCCATGGACTGCAGCCTACCAGGCTCCTCCGTTCACGGGATTTTCCAGGCAAGAGTACTGGAGTGGGGTGCTATCGCCTTCTCTGGAAGAGGGAGTGGGGGCTACTAAAAAGACTGAGAGTCAGGAGGTGGGGCATCCATAGCACGTTGCCCAAAGGCCTACCTAGAAGACTCTACACTCACCCCTCACCCCTGCCCCAGTTATGACCCCTTCCTCCTTGTACTGCAATAAGGCACACTTCTAAGACCTGAAGAGGGATTCAGCTGCATTTAGTCTATGAAGACAAGAATGGCAGGACTCAAGAACAGGACTCTTCCAGAGTGATGGGTAGTGGGTGGTGGGTAGAACAAGCCCACCCAATATTGACTGCTGGACAGAATGGATCACAGGCCAGCTCCTTCACAATGAATCAACCAGAAGGGTCTTCTCACCCCATGGCCCCTACCCCTCCAAATTACCTACATGCACCCTTTGAGAGCTTTCTTTTGAGGAAGTTGTGGCTTCTCAGCAGTTAGAGGACAACCAAGAGATGGACTGTGAGACTGTGCTCTCAAGATGGAAGAGTTAGTCACATACCCTTGAGTCTGGAAGCCCCCACCAAGAAATCTTTCATCTGAGCTCTCTCTAGCAGCCCTCAGCCCTCCAAGGAAGATGTGCTCATCTTCCACTCTGGCGCCAACTCTCGGGTGAACCACAAGTGGCTGAAATAATTTATTCTGTTAGCTAATCTGTAGCAGCCGGTCAGTTGGCTTATGACTCAAAGGCATCAATTCCTCCTGTAGTTCATCAACACTGGTTTCTGCCAAGAAGCTGGCTAGGGCACAGGCTATGACCCACCGTGGGCCCCTGCTGGTACACAGGCCCAGATTCAGGCTGTGGCCAGTGGAGCCACTGGCCTCGGGACCTCAGGCTGTGTCCAAGATGTCATCTGAGGTAGAGTATCTTCTTACCTTGGCTGGAAATCTCCAACAGGATCCTGGTGGTGATAAACACAGTGATTACAAAGGCCTCACCATGCCTTCTGCTAGCCAGCGATAAGAACCCCAAAGAACTAAATACCAGTGCCTGTCAGTGAATGCTTGTTGAGTTAAGGAAAAACTGAGAGGAACATATGACTCCATGTCAATAAATATTAATGATCCACATGGTTCTAGAGCTATTTTACATACTGCTGGGGATACAGATATCATTTCGGATTCTCTCCATATATGATTCTTCTAGGTGAAGAAACCAAACTCATGCAGTGAGCTGTGTTCACTTATTAAACAGGTTCAGTTCAGTTCAGTCGCTCAGTCGTGTCCAACTCTTTGCGACCCCATGAATCGCAGCACGCCAGGCCTCCCTGTCCATCACCAACTCCCGGAGTTCACTCAGACTCATGCCTATGGAGTCCGTGATGCCATCCAGCCATCTCATCCTCGGTCATCCCCTTCTCCTCCTGCCCACAATCCCTCCCAGCATCAGGGTCTTTTCCAATGAGTCAACTCTTCGCATAAGGTGGCCAAAGTACTGGAGTTTCAGCTTTAGCATCATTCCTTCCAAAGAAATCCCAGGGTTGATCTCTTTCAGAATGGACTGGTTGGATCTCCTTGCAGTCCAAGGGACTCTCAAGGATCTTCTCCACCACTACAGTTCAAAAGCATCAATTCTTCTGCGCTTAGCCTTCTTCACAGTCCAACTCTCACATCCATACATGACCACAGGGAAAACCATAGCCTTAACTAGACGGACCTTAGTTGGCAAAGTAATGTCTCTGCTTTTGAATATACTGTCTAGGTTGGTCATAACTTTTCTTCCAAGGAGTAAGCGTCTTTTAATTTCATGGCTGCAGTCACCATCTGCAGTGATTTTGGAGCCCAAAAAAACAAAGTCTGACACTGTTTCTACTGTTTCCCCATCTATTTCCCATGAAGTGATGGGGCCAGATGCCATGATCTTCGTTTTCTGAATGTTGAGCTTTAAGCCAACTTTTTCACTCTCCTCTTTCACTTTCAACAATGGAGTAAGCGTCTTTTAATTTCATGGCTGCAGTCACCATCTGCAGGATTTTGGAGCCCAAAAAAACAAAGTCTGACACTGTTTCTACTGTTTCCCCATCTATTTCCCATGAAGTGATGGGGCCAGATGCCATGATCTTTGTTTTCTGAATGTTGAGCTTTAAGCCAACTTTTTCATGCTCCTCTTTCACTTTCAACAAGAGGCTTTTTAGCTCCTCTTCACTTTCTGCCATAAGGGTGGTATCATCTGCATATCTGAGGTTATTGATATTTCTCCCAGCAATCTTGATTCCAGCTTGTGTTTCTTCCAGTCCAGCATTTCTCATGATGTACTCTGCATAGAAGTTAAATAAGCAGGGTGACAATATACAGCCTTGACGTACTCCTTTTCCTATTTGGAACCAGTCTGTTGTTCCATGTCCAATTCTAACTGTTGCTTCCTGATCTGCATACAGATTTCTCAAGAGGCAGGTCAGGTAGTCTGGTATTCCCATCTCTTTCAGAATTTTCCACAGTTTATTGTGATCCACACAGTCAAAGGCTTTGGCATAGTCAATAAAGCAAAAATAGAAGGTACTGAGCACCTACTCTGTGCTGATCACTGTGTTGTAACAAAAGCTATGACCAGCCCCTGCCTGCACAGAGCTCACAATCTCATGAGAATGACAAGAAATTAAATGAATAATTTATAATAAAGTGTGACGGAAATTTCTGAGTGTTGTGAAATGAAAAAAGAAGGAAGCTTCACTGGAATAGGCTATTCAAGAGAAGTCTTGCTAGAAGGGCAAAAGGAAGAGGAGGGAAGACAGGAACCTGTGCTACTAAGACTTGAAGAGCAGACCATGGAGGGACATACCAGCTCAAAAGCTAGTGCAGAAACTGAGACCTGAACAGCTTTGCACATTCAAATCCCACCTATCAAACAAGCAGTTGTTTGATCATGGACAACTTCCTCACTTGGAGCCTGAGTTTCATCATCTGTGATTCAGCTCAGTTCAGTTCAGTCGCTCAGTCGTGTCCAACTCTTTGCGACCCCATAAATCGCAGCACGCCAGGCCTCCCTGTCCATCACCAACACCCAGGGTTCACTCAGACTCACGCCCATCGAGCCAGTGATGCCATCCAGCCATCTTATCCTCTGTCATCCCCTTCTCCTCCTGCCCCCAATCCCTCCCAGCATCAGGGTCTTTTCCAGTGAGTCAACTCTTCTCATAAGGTGGCCAAAGTACTGGAGTTTCAGCTNCGGAGTTCACTCAGACTCACGTCCATTGAGTCTGTGATGCCATCCAGCCATCTCATCCTCGGTCGTCCCCTTCTCCTCCTGCCCCCAATCCCTCCCAGCATCAGGGTCTTTTCCAATGAGTCAACTCTTCGCATAAGGTGCCCAAAGTACTGGAGCTTCAGTTTTAGCATCATTCCTTCCAAAGAAATCCCAGGGTTGATCTCCTTCAGAATGGACTGGTTGGATCTCCTTGCAGTCCAAGGGACTCTCAAGAGTCTTCTCCAACACCACAGTTCAAAAGCATCAATTCTTCAGTGCTCAGCTTTCTTCACAGTTCAACTCTCACATCCATACATGACTACTGGAAAAACCATAGCCTGGACTAGTCGGACCTTAGTTGGCAAAGTAATGTCTCTGCTTTTCCATATGCTATCTAGGTTGGTCATAACTCTTCTTCACAGGAGTAAGCGTCTTTTAATTTCATGGCTGCAGTCACCATCTGCAGTGATTTTGGAGCCCAAAAAAATAAAGTCTGACACTGTTTCCCCATCTATTTCCCATGAAGTGATGGGACCGGATGCCATGATCTTCGTTATCTGAATGTTGAGCTTTAAGCCAACTTTTTCACTCTCCTCTTTCACTTTCATCAAGAGGCTTTTTGGTTCCTTTTCACTTTCTGCCATAATGGTGGTGTCATTTGCATATCTGAGGTTATTGATATTTCTCAGCAATCTTGATTCCAGCTTGTGTTTCTTCCAGTCCAGCGTTTCTCATGATGTACCCTGCATACAAGTTAAATAAGCAGGGTGACAATATACAGCCTTGACGTACTCCTTTTCCTATTTGGAACCAGTCTGTTGTTCCATGTCCAGTTCTAACTGTTGCTTCCTGGCCTGCATACAGATTTCTCAAGAGGCAGGTCAGGTGGTCTGGTATTCCCATCTCTTTCAGAATTTTCCACAGTTTATTGTGATCCACACAGTCAAAGGCTTTGGCATAGTCAATAAAGCATAAATAGATGTTTTTTGGAACTCTCTTGCTTTTTCCATGATCCAGCAGATGTTGGCAATTTGATGTCTGGTTCCTCTGCCTTTTCTAAAACCAGCTTGAATATCAGGAAGTTCACGGTTAGATGGTGATAATATTATCATTTCATAGAGTGGCTGGGAGAGTTAGACAAGTTAATACAAGAAAAGATCTGAGCAGAATGTCTCAATGTGTGATAACTAATATTGCTATCATTACAAGAGTTTAGTTGAGGCTAGAGCCAGGGAAATCACAATGATAGGCTGAATCCAAGTCTTCCTGGTGGAACAAAGTCATAGCACTTGGTGACAGGCTATGTAGGTAACTGAGATGGAGGAAGAATCAGCAATGATTCACTCATTGCTGATGAACAGTGTGAAAACTGCAATGAGCCCTAAATTAGGACATCAGAAGACTTGGGCTTACTCCTGACTCTGACATTTGGTAACAGGGAAATTCTGAAAAATCACATAGGACTCTAAGCCTCAGTTTTCATATCTGTAAAGTGGAAATCGGCTGTTCTGTGTACCTAACCTGGTGGTACTGCAAAGCAAGCAATACTGGGTGGGCTTGTTCCACCCACCACCCACTATCTACCACCCATCCTCTGCAAGATTCCTGTTCTTGAGTCATGACATTCTTTAGTCTAATTGGAAAAGGACTACCAATATGTGAAGTATTACTATCCTAAAGGTTCTAGCTTAGAAAACCAAAAGTACATGCTTTGGACAGAATCTCCAACAAAGAGAAGATTTGAGATTTTTATCTTCTTCTTTTATTTGTTTTTAAAATTTCTAAAGCTTTGCTTCTCATACTTGATTGTGTCTACAAATCATATGGGAGTCTCGCTAATTGCTGAGTATGATTCAGTAGGTCTAGGGTAGGACATGCATTTCAAACAACTCATGGGTGATCCTACAGCTGCTGGTCCATGGAGCACACTTTGAGTAGCGAGATTCTCTAGAGGACCATGTAGGAAAAGTGGTTACGTTCCTTGGGATGAGCTGACAGCAAAGTCTAAGGGAAAATTAGGAAACTCTGAGAGTATTCAAGATCCACAGCTTTTAGGGTCCTACCAGCCACTCTTCCTTTTTTAAAATATATATATATTTATTTATTTGGCTGTGCTAAGTGTTAGTGAAGCAACAGTTAGAACCAGACCTTGAACAATGTACTGGTTCCAAATTGGGAAAAGAGTACATCACGGCTGTATATTGTCACCTTGCTTATTTAACTTATATGCAGAGTACATCATGTGCAATGCCAGGCTGGATGAAGCACAAGCTGGAATCAAGATTGTCAGGAGAAATATCAAAAACCTCAGATATGCAGATGATACCACCCTTATGGCAGAAAGTGAAGAAGAACTAAAGAGCCTCTTGATGAAAGTGAAAGAGGTGAGTGAAAAAATTGGCTTAAAACTCAACATTCAAAAAACTAAGATCATTGCATCTGGTCCCATCACTTCATGGCAAATAGATGGGGAAAAAATGGAAACAGTGATAGATTTTATTTTGGGGGGCTCCAAAATCACTGCATATGTTGACTGCAATCATTAAGTTAAAAGAGATTTACTCCTTGGAAGAAAAGCTATGACCCACTTGGACAGCATTTTAATAAACAGAGAAGTTACTTTGCCAACAAAGGTCCATCTAGTCAAAGCTATGGTTTTTCCAGTAGTTACGTATGGATTTGAGAGTTGGACTATAAAGAAAGCTGAGCACCGAAGAATTGATGCTTTTGAACTGTGGTGTTGGAGAATACTCTTGAGAGTCTCTTAGCCTGCAAGGAGATCCAACCAGTCAATCCTAAAGGAAATCAGTCTTGAATATTCACTGGAAGGACTGATGCTGAAGCTGCAACTTCAATAAAACTTTGGCCACCTGACTCAAAGAACTGACTCACTGGAAAATTCTCTGATGCTGGGAAAGATTGAAGGCAGGAGGAGAAGGAGACAACAGAGGACAAAACAGTTGGATGGACATGAGTTTGAGCAAGCTCCAGGAGTTGGTGATGAACAGGGAAGCCTGGCGTGCTGCAGTCCATGTGGTGCAAAGTCGGACAGGACTGAACTGACTGAAGTGTTAGTTGTGTCACTAGGATATTCAATCTTCATTGCAGCATGCAGGATCCTTATTTGCTGCATGCAGAGTCCTAGTTGCAGCATGTGGGATCCTGTTCCCCAACCAGGGATTGAACCTGGACCCACTGCATTGGGAGCTCAGAATCTTAGCTACTGGACCACCAAGGAAGTCCCCACTCTTCCTTTATTGACAGTTACTCTTGCTAAGTGCCAAGCACTATCTAAGCACCTGGCAAATATTTACTCATTTTATCCCCCAAATATCCCTATGTGATTGGTACTATTTTTGCCCCTGTTTTACAGATACAAAAACTAAGGCCCAGAGAGATTAAATTGTCTGCCTGAGGGCACACAGCAGATAGTCCTTATACCTCCAATTCCAGAGCTTATCCCAGAGCAAAGATTAATAAAAACACAACACATTCTGTGATCAGCTGCCCCTCCAAACTACAGAGCAGAAAAGTAACTGCTGATACATCATCCAATGCTAAAGTCCGGCTAGATCTGAGTCACTCAGTGGCAGTGACCTAAGCAAACATTTTCAGATACATCTGTGAGAACATCTCCTTCCATTCTGTGAGTCCCCTAGGAGCTGCCCAATAATGTATATCATCGCTTAAAAAGGCTTTGGCTCCGGGACTTCCCATGCTTCCCTGGTGGCTCAGAAGGTAAAGAGTCTGCCTGCAATGCAGGAAACCTGAGTTCGATCCCTGGGTTGGGAAGATCCCCTGGAGAAAGGAATGGCTACCCACTCCAATATTCTTGCCTGGAGAATTCCATGGACAGAGGAGTCTGGTGGACTACAGTCCAGGGGTCACAAAGAGTCAGACAGAACTGAATGACTAACACAATGGGACTTCCCTTCCCTGGTGATCCAGTGTTTAAGACTGTGTTTCCAATGCCAGGGTGCATGGGTTTAATTCCTGACTGCAGAACTAAGATCCCACATGCTGAACAGTACAACTGGAAAAAAAAAAAAAAAGCTCTGGCCTGAAGCCAGGCTACCTGGCTTCAAACCTTGGCTTCACCACTTGTTAGTTACTTCACTGACCTCCAGAGCTCAGTTTCCTCGTGGGTAGCATAGGAATAATAATAATACTACCCCCACAGAGTTGTTGTGAAGTCTGAATGTGATAATGCACGCTGATTACTTAGCCCAATATTGATACACAGCATGGGCTCCACAACTGTTTCTGCTATGGTCATTAAGGTACAAGTAAGAACAGAGTTGCAGCCCCTGTGCTGTGAAGTCACTCTGCCACACTCCAGCCACTGGCCCCCCTCCTCAGATGCTGTGAGGAAGACTGGAGCTGGAGCGTGCTGACTTAGACAGTATCAATGACTTGTACTTCTGGCAGAAAGTGCAGGCCACTGCACCTGCCAGCAGTGCCTGCCACTGCTTCTTTCAGAAGATGGGGAATGTGTCACATTTATGGGGGCCCTTCAGCACACATCAGAGAGCACTTTGCACAAATGTTTGGATCAACTTCTCATGACTCTGGCCCCAGGCCTGCTATGAGTCTGTCTTTCAGGCCCGACTCAGCTCCACACTCCTCCAGAGATGGTCCTGCCCCATGGTCCCTCCACCCCTACCTTCTGTTGCCAGCCACCACCCTGAATCCCCCAGGAATCTGGGATAGAATAGAGAGATGTTGAGTGATGTGAATGACAATTGCCAAAGAGCCACACTGGCCCTCCAGGATTTGTTAACTGCTATTAAAAGATATTCCAAGTCATTATTGCAATATTATGGGGACATCATTATTGCAATTATTATGAGGATTAGCTGATTGCAGCTAATCTCAGACTCCCTTTGTGTTCCTAATGGAGGGGAGCGGCCTTGTGTGAAAAATCCCATTTTGTGCCTTTCTTCTAAAATTTCGTTTAAGAAAAACAACTAGGGGCCAAATGTGATATTCAGCCATTGAAAATGAGTAAGATAAGGGTTTAGGTACAGAGCAAGTGAATCACAGAAGAGTTAGGTAGACAGTAGGGATGGCAAACACACAGGAGAGTTAAGGAGTAGAGGATATTGAATCACTTGGCGAGCAAATTGTCCTCCTTCAATTTCTTTAATGCCTTCCAATTTCATCACTGAGAAACTCTCCTTTAAATTTGTCTTTAACATTCTACAACACTAGCTGATGTCCTTTTTTAACAGAAACAGCTGGCCTGCACCGACAGGCAACATGGGACAGCTTGCTTTGATTAAAATCCCAGCTAAGACACATACTGACCTTGAGACTTGGGTGAGGTCATCAACCTCCCTGTGGCTCAATTTATTCATCTGTAAAATGGGTTAATAGTCCCTCTTTCACAGAGTTACTATGAGGATCAAATGAGCAATTTCACGAGAAGCAGACTTGGCTCAGGACACTCAGCCGATGGGAACTACCATTATTTGGCAGCCAACAGTATCTGACTGGAAAATAATAGCTTTGTTCTCACTGTACTTATTTTTAAGGTTCTCTTCTACTTGGGGGACATGATATGGTTTTCCATTTTTAGTAGCAATATGAAATGAGTTATAAAAGAGATGTACTTAAATGTCAGCCAAAAATAGTATACTAACAATAAAATGGGCAATACTGAGCTGTGACAAAAATCACTGAAATTGGGTCTTGAACAACTGAATTTTGGGGAGGCTGATCCAGTCCAGCCCATTCATTCTATAAATGAAGACCTGAAGTCCAGAGAAGGAAAATGACCTTTCTGAGATTACACAGAAAGCTTCAGACAACACGCAGCTAAAATCCAGAACTCTAACTCTCATTTTCGGAGTTTTTAGAGGATTCAAACAGGGCACAAACACAACTCAGAACCTAAGATATTGTTTTCTTTGGAGCATGTGCAAGATATGTCTTTGGGTTCCTTTTTTTTTTTAATATAAAAGCATATTCAGACTAAAGTAGAAAATACTGTAATGATTGTTTTTATAAAAGCAAAAAGAGCAGGCAAGAGGGTGTTTGTCTCATTGGAGAACAAGGATGAACATACATGGTCCAGTGTAACTGCAGCATAACCAGATTACATCCAGGGGGAAAATCAGTCCAGTGGCAATTGGAGAGCAAAAAACAAATTGGTATCTAGCCATGGTCTGAGTGCTTACTGGCTCTGAAACTAAACATTGAACTCCCAACCCTCTTTATCTTTTCTCTTTACTTGGTAGGAACGGGGTGGAGGTGGGAGAGTCTTTTAATTTCCACCATTCTTGGCATTGATTATTGATGAATACTCTGGAGGCTAGGGAACAAGCTTCAATTAGTAGGAAAAACCACCTCCACCCATACCCACTGCAATAAGCAGCATACTGAACTTCACATCTGAAGAGGTCCTTCCTTCCTTCTAGGAAGCTTGAACTCATGTCTTGTGAACAGAACCTAGAGCAACGAGAAAGAGCTTGAGGTGAAAGCAGAAAAAAGATAACAACCTAGGAGTACATTATCCGAGGAGCATGAATATTCCCCAGCTATACGTCCTACCCATTGCTCTATGAGGATCACAAATGCAAAAGTCTTCAGGGTGATGGCAAGTAATGGCAATGAGAAGGCCAGGCCCTCTGGGGACAGTGGGACCTGGAAAACATGGAACCCTCTATAGGAGCCACAGCACCCCAGCTCCACCCATCTGTTGCTTTATGATGTGGACCCAGTATTGCCACATCTTGCCCAGATGGCTCGGCAGTAAAGTATCTACCTGCAATGCAGGAGACACGAGAGATTCGAGTTTGATCCCTGGGTCGCAAGATCCCCTGAAGAAGGGAATGACAACCCACTCCAGCACTCTTGCCTGGAGAATTCCATGGAGAGAGGTGCCTGGTAGGCTACAGCCCATGTGGTCACGAAGAGTTGGATACCCACTGAGCACAGCTAACACACTCCTTCTATCATTAAAGAGAAGCCAGGAACCTAGATTTTTATGTACTTTTTTTCTTTTTTTTTTAATTTCATGCCTTCAAGCATTATATATTAAAATTTTTATTTAGATGATGAGGAAATTTGTTGTTACTGCCACTTCTTTCCCACACTTGACCTTTTTTTTTTAATTGATTTTTATTTTTAGTTTGTTTTGCTTTACAATACTGTATTTGTTTTGCTATACATTGACATGAATCAGCCACGAATGTGTACTTTTTTCTTTTCTTTTCTTTTCTTTTCTTTTCTTTTCTTTTCTTTTCTTTGATAATGGGTTTCCCTGGTGGTTCAGCTGGTAAAGAATCCACCTGCAATACAGGAGACCTATGTTCAGTCCCTGGGGTGGGAAGATCCCTTGTAGAAGGGAATGTCTACCCACTCCAGTATTCCGGCCTGGAGAATTCCATGGACTGTATAGTCTATGGGGTTGCAAAGAGTTGGACACAACTGAGCGATTTTCACAGTCACAGAGCACAGCACACACTCCTTCCATCATTAAAGAGAAGCCAGAAGCCTAGGTTTTTATGTACTTTTTATTTTTAAATGTCAGTGACTAATTTAATTTTTTCTGAAACTCACTGTAGGCTTCACATAAGCATCTGAGCCCCAGATCCAGCCTGCAGGCACCTCTGCTCTGTGGCCTCTCCCTAAGCAGTCTCATTCCTTTCAGAGCTTAGAGCACAAAGTATGAGCAGTGACCTGCCCCCCCACCCCCAGGCTATACTTCAGCTTCACCCTCAGCAGTACTCTAGATATGCATTTCTCAGCTCAGGCTCTCCTCCTGTGCTTGTCTGTTTTTTTGGACCAACATCAAAGGCATGGATGAAGGAGAAAGAGGCAATGAAGGAAAGAGAACCCAAGCAATGGCATCCAACATGCCAGAGCTCAGAATGGCCTCTTGTTCTTCCTGGTAACCCCAACCCTGAACCCAGTACCCAGTGCACAGTAGATATGTAGTCAATGTTTGTGAATGGATGATAAAATAATGACTTCCCTGGTAGCTCAGATGGTAAAGCGTCTGCCTGCAATAGGGGAGACCCAGGTTCGATCCCTGGGTTGGGAAGATCCTCTGGAGAAGGAAATGGCAACCCATTCCAATACTCTTTCCTGGAAAATCCCATGGATGGAGGAGCCTGATAAAATGAAGGAGCAAACTGAAAAACAATGGAGTCACTATGTTGTCCATAAGGAATAATAACCAGGATCCAAAGTTATCAGCCACTGTAATGGGATCATGAATGGAGAGACTGAAGCTTATGAAGTCAGAGGTCAAACTAGGGAAGAAAAAAGAGAGAGACTTTTAAATTCCATAGACTATATCAAAGTTAGGACATATCTTTTGGAGACCAAAAGCCTGGATTTGAGTCATTGTTCTGCAAATTATTAGCCACGGGATTTGGGTTGATTCATGGAACCCCACTGCATCTTGGTTTCTTCATCTAGAAACTGGGGCCAGAATTATCTAGCTCCAAGTGGTGACTTGGGAATCAAATGAGATAATGGAATTTACAATGCTTTGAAAACTGAAAAACACCCCAGAAGTGGGTGAGGGGAACAGGAGAGTCAAGTCATACAGAGGATGATGAGTCAGAAGGACAGTGCAGAGCCAACATGTTTCTTGGGCTGTCTGCATCATTTAACATATAAAGACAGCTGTTGGCTTAGCTCTTGGCTTAAGTCATCCTGATTAACAGGTGCCTGGCCAGCCAGGACTTGGACTCCAAGCTGATTGGATGACTAAATGAGGAGGTGCTCCTGAATTTGGACAGTGACAGGAGACAGCTAAGGCAGTAGCCAAGAGAAAAGGCAGCCTTTCCTGTCCAGTTCAAGGACAACTGGGTTGTCTACGAAACATCCTACAGTCTATCTGCAAGAGTATACGAATCACAGTTCTTCTGGAGGTCTCACTGTTGATGAAGAGGGTACACCAATGAACAAACTCATTCAAGGTGTGAATTATTAATGTTCATAACATGCAAGTTTACACAGATCCATTAACAAAAATTACATCTGGCAACTACTTCTAAGCAATTACAATTACTGGTTTTAAGCAGTGAGCAAGATAATAAAATAGAGCAGCCATCCTCAAGCCTGTAGCATATCCCCTTGACCTCAGCAGCTGGAAGCTGGATAAATGGTTAAGAACATGAGCTCTGGAGACAGACAGACCAGTTCAAATCCTAACTCGTAACCTGAGGCCACTTAGTCAACCTCTCTAAGTCTCAGTTTCCTCAACTGTAAAATGGGAATAATAATAGTAGCTACTTTTGAGTGAGATTGTTAGGATTAAATGAGCTGGCCTTTGCAAGACACTAAGCACAGTGTTTCCTTCAGAGAAAGCAGTCCAAAAATGATAGATAAGATGTTTTCTTCAAGAGCCCCTTTGGAATTCCATCTTAGATCTATTCCCTTTCTCACTGGGATCCAGAAGATTTCTAAACTGTTAAGGGCAGATGTATCATTTAATTAAGACTAGTGAGGGCTTCCCTGGTGGCTCAGATGGTAAAGAATCTGCCTGCAATGCAGAAGACCTGGGTTTGATCCCTGAACCAGGAATATCCCCTGGAGAAGGGCATGGCAGCCCTTCTCCAGTATTCTTGCTTGGAAAATCCCATGGACAGAGGACTCTGGCGGGCTACAGTCTGTGGGTTCACAAAGAGTGGGACACAACTGAAGTGAATAACACTTTCACTCATTGAGGACAGAGGGCTTTTTTTCCTTGGTGCCAGAGAGTATCTTAAAAGTCCATAAGAAGTTTTTTAAGGCGACAAAGAGTATCCCAGGTTAGAAAAATTCTAGACAAGATATGGGCTCTTCACCCAGAAGGGCTCCACTTCAACCTGCTTTGTTTTTTTATTGGAGTTCAGTGTAGGATTTTTGCTTGATGAAAATTGTTCAGTAGGAAAAGATTCAACCTCTTTGTTGTACAAAGAGAACATCTGAGACCCAGGGTGAAGAGACTTGTCCAAGGATACCTTGTGAATATAAAACAGACACAGGACTAACCTTTATGTCTCCAAGCCTCCAAACTTTTGTTAAATATAAATAACAATTAGTCAAAATTATTAGTTATTGGATAATTACTATCCCCAGTGCAACTATTCTGTCTTTAATCAGATCAAAGTTACATCAGTCCAATATGCTGCTTCTACTTTGAGACATGGGCTAAGAAAATACTATCTCACATCCAGGGATATAGGGAATCTCATTAAATATTAATATGCATTATATACCTTGTACCTGGGATCTATGCCTTATATTCCTGTACTTTGGCTTCTATTTTCAAAATAATGGAAGAGAAAACCAAGCCAAATTAAAGGAGATAAGGAGGAAGTGAGGAGGAAAGAAAAAATAGAAGGCATGAAATCCCAAATTAGAAGGATTCTGGGTGTGTACAGTGTCTAACCCCCTGAAGCACCATTAAAGTATCACTAGCTTATCATCATATGCATTCTCAAACTTGCAGTTATTGAGTGTTTCGGGGGGGGGCGCGGTGTTTTGTTTGAGCCAGCCACATTCTAAGCACTCTATACACATTTTCTAATTTGAATCTCTCAAGGACCCTATAAGGTATGTATTTATTATTCCCAATTTACATATAAGGAAAGAAGTAGAAAAAGAATAAAGTACATAGCACAAGATGACAAGACAGAGGTATACAGTGGACTCACTCTGCTCCCACATGAACATTACACAAGTTCAGCTAACGTTCAAACAATCAAAACAAATAGATACTACAATAGGAGAGATGGTCCCACCTGTCCTTCCCACTGACTTTGGACCCCAGGGAGAGCATCAAAGAGACTATGTTGTTGTAGCCACATGCCCCTCGTAACGTCTTTACTATAGCATATAGAGAGTAATTATAGGCATGATTTTTCATTTAACCTGACCATAAGCCAGCTATATCATTTGAGAAGCAGCAGCAGTCAGGTCCAATACTGGGAGAAAAATGACTGTGTTTTGACTTCATCAGTCTCCAACTAAGGCAAGTCCTTCAAAGAGATGGTCAAGAAAAATTTTGACCACACACAATTTTTCTCCTTACTTGCTCACTTTAGACCCTAGTTTCCTTAGACATTATGCCTCCTTCTCTGGACCAGCTGAAAGCTTGATGGGAAGGCAGGAGAGCCAGATTTTGGTCCTGACCAAGCCGCCAAGCTGGAGAGCCAGTGCCTCCTCACTGTCTACCAAATGAGGGACTGAACTAAGCTGGTCACTGAGGAGCCAATGATGAAGAAGCATGGACCTGGTATTTGGACCTAGTCTCTGAAGGCTGAGGGGACTGTTAAGCCAAGCTGAGCTCTACAAGGGGTTTGTCCAGATCCTCAGGAGATTCTGGGCCTCACACAGCACCCCTGCCCCCTTGGCGGGAGCTCTGAGCTATTTAGCAACTGGGCCAGCCTCTTCCTGGATCTGCTGGGAAATAAAGAGAACAGCTTCCTGGCCTGGAGGCACAGCCACAGCTGGGCTGGGACTTGGACTTTGAGCTGAGGAAACAGGCTTCGAAGCCTCTCTCCACCCAAACCAGCCCCCCTTCTTCTGCCCCAGCCACCAGCCACATGATAATTCATAATCTTGATGACAGGAGAGAGGTGGGGGAGCCAAGAAAAGAAAAGAGATCCTTCCCAGCCAACTGGGATCTGAGCTGTTGAATCCAGAAGTTTGTTTTATTCAAAATAAAAAGGAAAAAAACTTGACCAAGTGTAATTATAGAGTGTCTGAGATTGCACGTGGCTGGGCCGCCTGTGAAGGATGAGGACTTCTCCGTCAGCCAGTGGTTTTTTCTACATCATGCCACACAACCTGCCGCATTCTTTGTTTTCTTTAAATGAATTGACCCGTTTTATTTGCACCAACAAACAGACCAATTGTTTCGAGTGCCAGGCAACAAAACCTTCATACTCTCCTGCAGCTTAGCAAAGTTTCTCACAAAACAGCTGCCTGCCTTTCTGAGCTGTTGAAACATACAACTTAATCACCTAAGGCCATGAGCCAAGGTGATTGTGGAGAAGACAGTCAAATACAGCAGCCTGTGTGTACTGAAGGTCCAAGCCTCTTTGGAACTAGGTGGGAAACAATGCTCTTTGGAGCCTCACCCTATTAAGTCAATAGGTCTTCTCCCAGTGGAATTTAACTTGTAAATACTGAAAGAACCAAGAAGCAAAAAGTTCTAGAGTGAACCATTCTGCTGCTGACACTGAACTTTGTAATGTAATACCCCCTGACTTCTCAGTTCAGTTCAGTCGCTCGTTGTGTCCGACTCTTTGCGACCCCATGAATCGCAGCACGCCAGGCCTCCCTGTCCATCACCAACTCCTGAAGTTCACTCAAACTCATTCCATCAAGTTGGTGATGCCATCCACCCATCTCATACTCTGTTGTCCCCTTCTCCTCCTGCCCCCAATCCCTCCCAGCATCAAAGTCTTTTCCAATGAATCAACTCTTCACATAATGTGGCAAAGTATTAGAGTTACAGCTTTAGCATCAATCCTTCCAATGAACACCCAGGGCTGCTCTCCTTTAGGATGGACTGGTTGGATCTCCTTACAGTCCAAGGGACTCTTCTCCAACACCACAGCTCAAAAGCATCAATTCTTCGGTGCTCACCTTTCTTCACAATCCAACTCTCACATCCATACATGACTACTGGAAAAACCATAGCCTTGACTAGACGGAATTTGGTAGCAAAGTAATGTCTCTGCTTTTTAATGTGCTATCTAGGTTGGTCATAGCTTTTCTTCCAAGGAGTAAGCATCTTTTAATTTCATGGCTGCAATCACCATCTGCAGTGATTTCGGAGCCCCCCAAAATAAAGTCTGCCACTGTTTCCACTGTTTCCCCATCTATTTCCCATGAAGTGATGGGACCAAATGCCATGATCTTGGTTTTCTGAATATTGAGCTTTATGCCAACTTTTTCTCTCTCCTCTTTCACTTTCATCAAGAGGCTTTTTAGGTATACTATCATGTAAGAAATGAATCACCAGTCTATGTTTGATACAGGGATACAGGATACAGGATACTTGGGACTGGTGCACAGGGATGATCCAGACAGTTGATATGGGGTGGGAGGTGGGGGAGGGGTTCAGGATTGGGAACTCATATACACCCGAGATGGATTCATGTCAATGTATGGCAAAACCAATTCAGTATTGTAAAGTAAATTCAGTTCAGTTCCATTCATTTCAGTCGCTCAGTCATGTCTGACTCTTTGCAACCCCATGAATCGCAGCACGCCAGGTCTCCCTATCCATCACCAACTCCCGGAGTTCACTCAGACTCACGTCCATCGAGTCAGCGATGCCATCCAGCCATCTCATCCTTGGTCTTCCCCTTCTCCTCCTGCCCCCAATCCCTCCCAGCATCAGGGTCTTTTCCAATGAGTCAACTCTTCGCATGAGGTAGCCAAAGTACTGGAGCTTCAGCTTTAGCATCATTCCTTCCAAAGAAAATAAAGTAAAAATAAAAATTAAAAAAAAGAGGCTTTTTAGTTCCTTTTCACTTTCTGCCATAAGGGTGGTGTCATCTGCATATCTGAGGTTAGTGACATTTCTCCCAGCAATCTTGATTCCAGCTTGTGTTTCTTCCAGTCCAGCATTTCTCATGATGTACTCTGCATAGAAGTTAAGTAAGCAGGGTGACAATATACAGCCTTGACGTACTCCTTTTCCTATTTAGAACCAGTCTGTTCTTCCATGTCCAGTTCTAACTGTTGCTTCCTGACCTGCATACAGGTTTCTCAAGAGGCAGGTCAGGTGGTCTGGTATTCCCATCTCTTTCAGAATTTTCCACAGTTTATTGTGATCCACACAGTCAATGGCTTTGGCATAGTCAATAAAGCAGAAATAGATGTTTTTCTGGAGCTCTCTTCCTTTTCCGATGATCCAGCAGATGTTGGCAATTTGATCTCTGGTTCCTCTGCTTTTTCTAAAATCAGCTTGAACATCAGGGAGTTCACGGTTCACATATTGCTGAAGTCTGGCTTGGAGANCACAGTCAAAGGCTTTGGCATAGTCAATAAAGCAGAAATAGATGTTTTTCTGGAACTCTCTTGCTTTTTCCATGATCCAGCGGATGTTGGCAATTTGATCTCTGGTTCCTCTGCCTTTTCTAAAACCAGCTTGAACATCAGGGAGTTCACGGTTCACATATTGCTGAAGTCTGGCTTGGAGAATTTTGAGCATTACTTTACTAGCGTGTGAGATGAGTGCAATTGTGTGGTAGTTTGAGCATTCTTTGGCATTGCCTTTCTTTGGGATTGGGATGAAAACTGACCTTTTCCAGTCCTGTGGGCACTGCTGAGTTTTCCAAAGTTGCTGGCATATTGAGTGCAGCACTTTCAAAGCATCATCTTTCAGGATTTGAAACAGCTCAACTGGAATTCCATCACCTCCACTAGCTTTGTTCGTAGTGATGCTTTCTAAGGCCCACTTGACTTCACATTCCAAGATGTCTGGCTCTAGATGAGTGATCACATCAACATGATTATCTGGGTCGTGAAGATCTTTTTTGTAAAGTTCTTCCATGTATTCTTGCCACATCTTCTTAATATCTTCTGGTTCTGTTAGGTCCATACCATTTCTGTCCTTTATTGAGCCCATCTTTGTATGAAATGTTCCCTTGGTATCTCTAATTTTCTCGAAGAGATCTCTAGTCTTTCCCATTCTGTTGTTTTCTTCTATTTCTTTGCATTGATCGCTGAAGCACAATAAAAAAATTTTTTTTAAAGCAACAATAAAACCAATTTAAAAATGAGAGGGAAGAAGTGAGAATGTTGATTTCCTTTTCCCCTCTACCCAGTGGAAGTTTATATCGTCTAATATTAAAAAACAGAGTTTAAAATAAACCTAAGGATGCTAACCTCTCTCTTACTGTTTGCCTCACATTACTCTTTAAACTCAGAAGAAATGAACTTAGAAATGACTATATCTAGTGATGTATTTCTTTGCATTGATCGCTGAAGCACAATAAAAAAATTTTTTTTAAAGCAACAATAAAACCAATTTAAAAATGAGAGGGAAGAAGTGAGAATGTTGATTTCCTTTTCCCCTCTACCCAGTGGAAGTTTATATCGTCTAATATTAAAAAACAGAGTTTAAAATAAACCTAAGGATGCTAACCTCTCTCTTACTGTTTGCCTCACATTACTCTTTAAACTCAGAAGAAATGAACTTAGAAATGACTATATCTAGTGATGAAGGAAAAAATTCAGTAAAGTTCAGCAGTTCTTTCAGCGCTGTTCCACCTTTTTTCTTCTGTCCCACAGTTGTCTTAGTTTGGGTTCTTCTGGAAGCAGACTCTAAATTTGAGTATTTCAGTGTGTGTGTGTGTGTGTGTGTGTGTGTGTGTGTGTGTATGTGTCGGGGTGGAGGCGGAGTTACAGGAAGGCCGGGCAGGCTATTGGAAACACAGGATGTAAGGGAGAGGAAGTGGGGCTAGGTATTAAAGAGAGGGGGCCTCTCTTTGTGGGGAACCTGGCTCAGCCCCACTAGGGAACTGGGGGAACCTCCTCAGAAGAGCTGCCACACCCACGGGGAGAGGACCTGGGGCGTTCGGACGGTCAACTTCCGTCAAGTCCGAGAGCTCCCCTGATGTTACCTTCCTGGCATTTCTTCTCTTCCCTGTGGGTGGGCTGACTCACTCCTGCAGCCAGAGACCCCCTCAGGCCGAGGAGATTTCAGTGCTTTTGAGGGAAGCACTATCCCCAAGGACAGTGATTGTCCAAGGGATATAGCTGGACACCAACAGCAGCTGCTAAATTTAAGTTGAAGAAACCTGTATTATGGATCCACCCTTGCTGAATTATGCCAAGTGAAAGACGCCAATCTCAAAAAACTACATATTGTGCAATTACATTTATACGGTTTTCTGGAAAGGTCAAAACTCTGAGGACAGAAAACAGATCCTTGGTTGCCAAGGGCTGGGGAGGGGTGAGGGGTGATTAAAGGGAACTCTCTGGGGGTGGATGAAGATGTGGTGGTCCAGGACAGCACATTTGTCAACGTTCACAGGACTACACACCTGAGAAGGACAAGTTAAACCATATGTAAACTGTATCTCGAAAACCTGTCTGTGATGCTCTTAAAAATTGTGTGTGTGTGTGTATGTGTCGGGGTGGAGGCGGAGTTACAGGAAGGCCGGGCAGGCTATTGGAAACACAGGATGTAAGGGAGAGGAAGTGGGGCTAGGTATTAAAGAGAGGGGGCCTCTCTTTGTGGGGAACCTGGCTCAGCCCCACTAGGGAACTGGGGGAACCTCCTCAGAAGAGCTGCCACACCCACGGGGAGAGGACCTGGGGCGTTCGGACGGTCAACTTCCGTCAAGTCCGAGAGCTCCCCTGATGTTACCTTCCTGGCATTTCTTCTCTTCCCTGTGGGTGGGCTGACTCACTCCTGCAGCCAGAGACCCCCTCAGGCCGAGGAGATTTCAGTGCTTTTGAGGGAAGCACTATCCCCAAGGACAGTGATTGTCCAAGGGATATAGCTGGACACCAACAGCAGCTGCTAAATTTAAGTTGAAGAAACCTGTATTATGGATCCACCCTTGCTGAATTATGCCAAGTGAAAGACGCCAATCTCAAAAAACTACATATTGTGCAATTACATTTATACGGTTTTCTGGAAAGGTCAAAACTCTGAGGACAGAAAACAGATCCTTGGTTGCCAAGGGCTGGGGAGGGGTGAGGGGTGATTAAAGGGAACTCTCTGGGGGTGGATGAAGATGTGGTGGTCCAGGACAGCACATTTGTCAACGTTCACAGGACTACACACCTGAGAAGGACAAGTTAAACCATATGTAAACTGTATCTCGAAAACCTGTCTGTGATGCTCTTAAAAATGTTTGCATACTAGACATCCGGTCCCATCACTTCATGGCAAATAGATGAGGAAATAGTGGAAACAGTGGATGACTTTTTTTTGGGGGGCTCCAAAATCACTGCAGATGGTGACTGCAGCCATGAAATTAAAAGACGCTTATTCCTTGGAAGGAAAGTTATGGCCAACCTAGACAGCATATTAAAAAGCAGAGACATTACTTTGCCAACAAAGGTCCGTCTAGTCAAGGCTATGGTTTTTCCAATGGTCATGTATGGATGTGAGAGTTGGACTGTAAAGAAAGCTGAGTGCCAAAGAATTGATGCTTTTGAACTGTGGTGTTGGAGAAGACTCTTGAGAGTCCCTTGGACTGCAAGGAGATCCAACCATCCTAAAGGAGATCAGTCCTGGGTGTTCATTGGAAGGACTAATGTTGAAGCTGAAACTCCAATATTTTGGCTACCTGATGCGAAAAGTTGACTCATTTGAAAAGACTCTGATGCTGGGAGGGATTGGGGGCAGAAGGAGAAGGGGATGACAGAGGATGAGATGGCTGGATGGCATCACCGACTCGATGGACATGAGTTTGGGTGGACTCTGGGAGTTCCGGGAGGCCTGGCGTGCTGCGGTTCATGGGGTCGCAGAGAGTCAGACACAACTGAGTGACTGAATTGAACTATTTGCTGTTTCAAGAAAAGTTTAATTCTCCTGTGAGGACGTAGGGACTTGGTTCTAAAAACAAATCAAGGCAGAAGTGAGGTTGTGTGAGAGTTGAGGTCATGAAAGACTGTGGCCTCCTGCCCTCTTACTCCTTCCTGGGTCACCTGCTCTGGGAGAGCCTAGAAGCCAGGTCCCAGGTCTTCGAAGTCTGAGAGAGCCCCCCCTCAGAGAGCAGCCGAGGTCTCAGGCCACCAGCTACATAAGAAACCATGTGGGTTCCCCAGCCCAGGCCAACCTGCTCCCTGGCCCACAGTCTATAATCTCACAGGGGGCCCTGAGGTAGACCCACCCAGCCAAGCAACTCAGTTCCTCACCCTCAGAAACTGAGTGAGATAAAATGACTGTTCCTGTTAAGCGGCTGCATTTTGGGTTCCTTTGTTCTGCAGCAGTTGATAACTACTTACTGACTTAAAATTGATTCTCATTTTAAAATAAAATTATCCATTCCTGGAGATAAACGTATGCTAAGAAATGGCAACCCACTCCAGTACTCTTGCCTGGAAAATCCCATGGACAGAGGAGCCTGGTAGTCTGCTGTCCATGTGGTCGCACAGAGTCAGACATGACTGAAGCGATTTAGCACTCATGCATGCATTGGAGAAGGAAATGGCAACCCACTCCAGTATTCTTGCCTGGAGAATCCCAGGGACAGGAGTCTGGTGGGCTGCCGTCTGGGGTCGCACAGAGTCGGACATGACTGAAGCGACTTAGTAGCAGCAGCAGCAGCAAGAGACAGCTGGCATGATATCAGTGTAAGGCAAATGTTTCTGGGTGGAATCTGGAGGTCACCGTGCTTGTATTTGTCCTCTTTTATTTTCTTGAGCTGCTATTTATAACAAACCTGTGTCAATAAAGCAAAAAAAGAAATAACCACTTGGAGCCCGGGTAGATGCAGAGGCATTGTTTTCCGGGAGGCGCCTCAGGGCCAGGCTGGGTCTACAGGAAGCAGGAGCACCATTCCTTCAGGCAGTTGGAACACTCCCGGGCCTCAAACTCGGTGGCTCCGCAGCAACAGATGAGCCACTTCTGAAACTCGGCTTCCCTCTTGTGCATCAGGAGGAACTGTCCTAACAGGACGTAAGCCTGTGGGGAGGACACAGGAAAGTATTCAGCTATGCTCTTCCTCCCCCAGTGCGAGGACACCCGAGAAAACCAAGGAGCGGACACAGGTCAGATCCAAGGGGCAGTGGCCGTCCCTGAAATCCTGACCTAGGCCATGGGGACTCTATCCTGACCAGAGCCTGGCCCTGGCTGAGAGGTGCCTGCATGCGTGCTCAGTCATGTCCGACTCTGTGCAACCCTGTGGACTGTAGCCCGCCAGGCTCCTCTGTCCAAGGGACTCTCCAGGCAAGAATACTGGAGTGGGTTGCATTTCCTCCTCCAGAGGATCTTTCCAACCCACATCTCTTATGTCTCCTGCATTGCAGACGGGTTCTTTACCACTAGAGCCACCTGGGGAGGCCCAGTGAGACCAACAGGGAAATGCAAACTCCTTTTCGTCCATGGGAGGAACATTCATGGTACGGAGCATGCTGAGCCTTGCCCCTCTTCCCCACCTGAAGAGTCTCTGTGGATGGATGAAAAACACACTAGTCAAAGTTCTAGGGTGTTCTCTGTTTTTCTGAGTCCTGGTCCCATAGCTTCTCATTCCTCTCAGGCTGTTTCATCACTGTTACTACTGAGGGGAAGGACCACAAGGAGAAAGAGACATCTGAGATCCACAGACTGGCTGAGCCCCTGAACAGGGAAGGCCGGAGATTTAAGGTCACATCCAGTGCCCAGCTTTCTGGCCTGGAGTAAATAGGAAAGTGTCCAGGCCTTAAGTCCTGGGCCCTCTCCAGGAAAACCCGCTGGTGTCTGGGTTTTTCACTTACATAAAACCAAGTAAACTTCATTTGAACTATTAAAAGGATGAATTTTTTAAAAGACATTAAATAAAAGCTGAATTCCAGTCTTAAAATATACCCACGCATTGGAGTTTGGTTTTTTTTTTAGCCTAGATCCAGTTTCTAAAAAGAAACAAAGACCAGGATTTCATGGTCATTTTATCTGGTATTTAATCATCTTTAATAAAAAGTAGTGTTATTGCTAAGAATCACCTCATTTTACTTTATCAGTATCCTCATCTTTTCAAGGGTGATTTTACTGAGTTTTTTTTTTTTAATTCAACTTTTTAAAAAAATGAACATTTACTGAATATTGATTGAGCCCGTTGCTTCAGTAAATGTGGGCAGTGCAAAGCTCTGAAACACAGAGCTTTGTCCCAGGAAAGAGAACTCGATGATAATAGTAAGAGGCCCTTTTGAACTTCATCAACAGGCTCCAGACCTCTGAGATGGTTTCCTGCATCCTACCCATTCTCTGAATGGACTCACTGAGAACCCAGGAAGTTAGGACTCCTGTCCTCGGCCCCATTCCAACACAACCTGACCGTCTGCTGCCCAGCTGGTGCCTCTGCCATCTGCCGGCATCCATCGCTGCTCTGGTCATCAGAGTCTCCAGGTCCCTCCATGTTCGGCAGCCAGGATGCCAGAGAGTGTGTGGCTCTCAGGACCAGAGGCGAACTTTCCAGAAAGCCTGCAGGCAGGAGGGCCTCTGGAGCTGGGGAAGTCAGCCTGCTTCTCTCTGCTCCCAAGGGAAGCTGGAGTCGTGGGCCCTCATCATGGTCCTAATAGAAACCAAGCCCTCTTGGTTTCTCTCTGGGCTCCAGAAGGTGAATTCCTACCCAGGGAGCCGCCCTCTGCCTCCTTGGGAGCACAGGAACCTGACCACGGGGAAAGGGATGAGGGCACCCTGACGTACTTTCCCACCATCTCTCCCATGCCAGCCTTTGCCCACGTGATGAGATGGTGGCTCCAGGGAAGATGTCCCCTCAATGCCACATCCCAACTGTGAGCAGGTCTGGACCAGGCTCTAGCCTGCATGCCCATTCCTTGCTCAGCAGCAGTGACATTTGAGTCTGGGGTCCCTGTAGGTGACCCACGTTGGCACATAGGCCCTGTACTCCAAGGCCCCACTTGCTTTCCTGTTGTGCTGGAGCCATCTTGAAATTCCTAATGAACTTGCACCAGGGGCCTTCCATCCTCACCCTGCACTGGGCCCGGCAAATTAGCAGCTGGTCCTGGTCAACGTTCATTCAATATTTCAGTCTCTACAAGCACACCCAGACTTCTCAAGTACAGACATGCAGTCTCAGCCCCTCACTGTCTGCCTGACTCCCGTGCCAGCTCCCAGCTCCTCAGTGCCTGTGGTGAACGCATTTCACAGCACCAGGCACTGTGTGTGATCAACAACTTTTTCTCTAACTAAATGCTACATTTATGCTGGTGTTATTCAGTTGCTGTCACGTCCGACTCTTTGTGGCCGCATGGACTGCAGCACACCAGGTTCTCCTGTCCTTCATCATCTCCCAGAGTTAGCACAAATTCATGTCCATTGAGTCAGTGATGTTATCTAACCGTTTCATCTCTGTCTCCCCCTTCTCCTCCTGCCTTCAATCCTACACATCATCAGGGTCTTTCCCAATAATTCAACTCTGCATCAAGTGGCCAAAATATTGGAGCTTCTGTTTCAGCATCAGTCTTTCCAGTGAATATTCAGGGTTGATTTCCTTTAGGATTGACATGTTGGATCTCCTTGCAGTCCAAGGGACTTAAGAGTCTTCTCCAGCACCAGTTTGAAAGCATAAATTTTTTGGTGCTCAGCCTCCCTTATGGCCCAACTGTCACATGGGACGTGGCTGAGGAAGCTGCCACGTGCAGAGGTGGAAATTGAGAGGGTTTCTGTTCACAGCCAAGGAACCCCAGGGATCCCTAGCTTGGGGGAAGGGGCTGCCATGCCCAGGCCTCCTGTGGGCAGGACACAGAAACCCAGGAGCTCAGAGGATTGTGGGGCAGAAGAATGACTCTGTAGGACATCACCATGGTGGATACTGGCCTTCCCCCAATGGCTCAGATTGTAAAGAATCCACTGGCAATGCAGGTGACCTGGGTTCAACTCCTGGGTCCTGAAGATCCCCTGGAGAAGGAACTGGCAACACTCCAGTATTCCTATCTGGAGAATTCCATGGACAGAAGAGCCTGGCAGACTACAGTCCCTAAGCTCACAAAGAGTTGGACGTGACTGAGCAACTCTTTCATTTCATGGTGGATACATGTCATCACACATGTGTCCAAACCCATAGAATGCATGACACAGAGCAAGCCCTGATGTGAACTGTGCACCTGGGAGGATTCATGTCCATGTAGGTTCTCCTGTAACAAAGCTACCACTCTGAAGGGGATGCTGCTGCTGATGGAGGCTGGATGGGCACAGGGGTATTTGGAACCACTTTGAACTTTCTGCTCTGTTTTGCTGTGAACCTAAAGGTGAAGGTGAAGGTGAAGTCGCTCAGTCGTGTCCGACTCTTTGCGACCCCGTGGACTGTAATGTACTAGACTTCTCTGTCCATGGGATTCTCCAGGCAAGAATACTGGAGTGGATTGCCATTCCTTCTCCAGGGGATCTTCCCGACCCAGGGATTGAACCCGGCTCTCCCGCATTGGAGGCAGATGCTTTAACCTCTGAGCCACCAGGGAAGTCGAAACTGCTCTAAAAAGATAAAGCCTGTGGAAAGCACTGCAGGAGTCTGACTTTCTATGCTGCATCTGAGCTGGCTGCTCACAGCCCCCTCCCCTCTACAGACCTGTGGCCCCACCCACAGACCTGGCCTCCCCCCTGAAGCACCTGCTCATCCTGTAAATGCTACATTGGGGTCACCTCCTGGATCCTCTTAGAGGCTCAGCCAGACCCAAGGAGGTGATACAGGGTCTCACCACCAAATCCCAGCATAAGCCCCCTCCCTGTTGGGATGACTTCCTGGCAGCAGTCTTCTTGTGTGATTTTTGATGAAATTACCCATGGCCGTTCTGTCCTCACTCAGGACCTTGATCAAGGCACTCAGTCTCCAGGGCCTCCATCTCCTCCTTTGTAAAGTGAAGATGGCAACCTCTCATCTCATTCATGGCTGGATGAGGGGCTCAAAACTAAGGCAGAAGGTGAAACCCCTGGCGTTAGTGCCTGGAATCAGTGGCCCTTGCAATGAGTAGATGTGGAGGGCCGTGCACAGCAAGCCAGGAGGTGGGGGACACAGAGGAGCAGGTCTCCATAGACCTAACCAGTTCCGTCTTCCCTGTAGCCCTAACTCTGTGTATCAAGCTCTCAGATACCTGGAAATTTCCCATTATTCATTCATTCCTTTGTCTTTAATATGCCTGTCACCCTATCTATCTCAGTTGAAACAAGCTGGAAAAGGCAAAACGATAGGGACAGAAAACAAATCTGTAGTTGCCAGGGGCTGAGGGTGAGAAATGTGAGAGGTAAGGGGAAATATTTTAACGTGATGGGATTGCTCCAGATCTTGATTGTGGTCATGGCTACACAACTGCGAGCATTTGTCAAAAATTGCAGAACTGGGTACTAAAAAGGGTGAAATTTACCACATGTAAATTTAAATATTTTTTGAACTGAGTAGGCTGAACAAGAACAAAACCTCACAGTTATGGAGACATTAAACCAATGGTGGTAGAAGCCAGAATAGCAGTTATCCATGGGAGTGGGGAGGTGGCACTGACCTGGAAGACACACGGGGGAACTGTCTGGAATTGCGGAGGAGCCTGATCCCTGGATGAGGGTGGTGGGGCTGTGCATGTGTGCCATTGTGAAAACTCTCTGAGCTGAACCATCACATCCGTGTGGATGTGATGCACCACAACAGAAAAGCCAAAGGGATAAACATTCCTTCTAAAAAATAACTTATAATTTCAAATGTCTCCCCTAGTCAGACTTGCTTGCTTTTATTCCTGCTCCCAAATGCCCTTCCCACCTTTATCTGGAAGGAAAGAAGCAAATTCACCTCTCTCCACCTTCCTGACAATCCCATCTACCAGACATTAAATTGTGGCAGACTAGGGTGATGTTCCAGAGAAGGCAATGGCACCCCACTCCAGTACTCTCACCTGGAAAATCACATGGATGGAGGAGCCTGGTGGGCTGCAGTCCATGGGGCCTCTAAGAGTCGGACACAACTGAGCGACTTCACTTTCACTTTTCCCTTTCATGCACTGGAGAAGGAAATGGCAACCCACTCCAGTGTTCTTGCCTGGAGAATCCCATGGACGGGGGAGCCTGGTGGGCTGCCATCTATGGGGTCGCACAGAGTCGGACATAACTGAAGCGACTTAGCAGCAGCAGCAACAGCAGCAGGATGATGTTCAGAGTGTTTAACGAATGGCTCAGGGCCGCGTGTCAATCAGAAAACTACAGAACCAGCCGTCCCACTGTCCCTGGACACAGCCATGCACTGGGCTGGTGCAAACCAGACTGTTAGTCACTCACGCAGTGGCGCCGGTGTCCCTGGGTGTCTCTGTAGCCCCCTCCTGCCCGAGCCATGGACTGGCTTTCAGAGCTAAAGGAAATGACCAGCTGCGGCCCTGCTGGTGGGGCCTCTGTCGACCGAGACCCTGTGGATTCCTACCGGCTCACTTTCTCTGGGAGAGCTCTCAGTCCTTCCTAAGGCTCACACAACCTTGTAACAGCATCATAGAAACAATTATTCGTACATAGACCTTTCTGATTCCATCAGCCACCCTCGAGGCCATACCTGGACAGCTAGTGACTTCTTACAACAACTCACTTCTTCTTACTCGGGTGTAGATGCCAGGCTGCTATTACTCTACCTGCCAAGGCCTAATAGGAGGCGAGGGACCCACCTCCCCAATCCGAATTTCTTCAAGGAGGGCGGGAAGATCACCTAGGTCACCCATCCTGACATCTCAGCCCCAGACTTGTGCCGGCTCGCCTCTGTCCACCCCTGGGTGTGTGAACGCCACGTGAACCTTGCACAGCCCAGCTGCTCCGAGTCACAGCAGTTCAGTTTGTGCATCTTCTGCAGACCCTGGTGGCTGCCCAAGCACTCGGGTCAGTGACGCTGAAGCCTGTGGCACCCGGCCAAGGGGCCGCTCTGCTCTCTGATGGCCGCTGGCAGGGACACGTGGCAGCCGCTGCCACCTGGCAGGATTAGGGGAGATGGGTTGGGAGGAGAAGGTGGAGAAACAGGAAAAGAGGGATTACCTTGTTGAAACCTTTGGTGACCAAGTTGATTGCCAGCTCATGGCTGATCCCGTCCACCCAGGCAACATCCTTTTCTCCGATGGGTTCAGAGAGGAAAGCTCTCAGCCTGGGAGACATGTGGTCCATGTCCTGTAACAGCAGTCGGGGCAGGGGCGTTAGGCGGCTGGGGAATACCCTCAGACTTCTGAGGGCGGGGGGCTGGGGCTAGTGATGGTAGGCATCTTCCCACCATCCAGCGTTTACTGGAAATTTTTAGATGCCAGGGGCAATGCCCTGCTCACAAGCCTTTCCATACCCATCCTTACCTGCGTGGACTAAGAGAGGGGTAGCAGTGCCCTCAGATGAGCCCAGTCCCCATGAAAAGGGTGGGCTGGATGCTGAGCAGGAGTCCCCAACCTGTTTGGCACCAGAGACCAGTTTCATGGAAGACAATTTTTTTTCACAGCTGGGGGAGGAAGGGGGATGTTTTGAGGATGATTCAAGGGCATTACATTTATTGTGCCCTTTATTTCTATTATTATTACATCAGCTCCACCTCAGATCATTAGGCATTAGATCCCGGAGGTCGGGGACCCCTGATGCTAAGAACTCTGCTGGGTTCCTTTCCAACCTTCCCACCCTAAATGCTTGAAGAAACAGCTTGCTTCTCTGAGCTACTTAATCTATGTTCTCCAACATTTTTTTCATATTTTTATTTTAGCCTTTACCACACTCTATAATAGCTGGTTGTTTGGTTGCAAGGAACAGAAAACTCTAACTGGCTCAAATATTAAAAGAGACATTATATAAGACAGAAGCCCAAGAGTGAGATTGGGTCTGGTACAATCAGAATTGTGGATCCATTTCTCTGAGTTTTTCAACTTGGTTTCAGTTGGGGTTGGTTCCCCTCATGGTGGTGAAATGGCTGCTCCAGCACTCAGATTTTCACCATCCCCACCAACATCTCTGCTCCAAAAGAAGAAGTTTCAAAAGAGAGGGGATGTGTTTCTTAGGAGTTCTGAGCAAGCTTCATCCAGCTGGACTCCCCGTCCTAGGTCTGGGGATGGAGTCAGCTTCCCCTAAGCTGTATGAGCTGTGAGTTCAACTATAGCTACCTGCACAAAATCAGGATTATTATGGATAGAGGGGCAGGTGGTGTGAAGGCTGTAACTGTAATGTCCCATATGATCCACCCCTTTGACAAACTAATGTCGGTACCCTCCCTTTCCCTTACATAAGCATCAGAAATAGCCATACTTGGGTATTTAAATAGACTTACCCCCCCCCAAAGGGTGAAACCCCCTGATTTACTCAATTACTGCATTCATTACTGATTTGAGTTCATATTTTCTGGGAGATGCATCAGACTCCCCATCATGTCTGGAAGTATATACTCACAGGATCGTAACCTATGAACTAAGTTCTGAAGTTCACAGTCATCAACATAGTCAGCAATGTTGGGGAAAACCAGGCTATCTGCCCCAAAGATTCTAGGGAAGAATTCTCCCTTTGGAGAAGGAGAAGACGGGAAACATACTCCACTGCCTCTGGTCAATAGCACCTATGATACTGGAGGTTGCTTGCCCTGACAGTAAAGGCAGGTCTTCCATCAGACAAGATGGCAGCCCCCGGTTTTGGATGTTGGTGGATCTCCCGTGTCCACTGCCTGCTTAACGTCCTAGTGGGCTTGGGGTCAATGCCGCCGTCAAGAAGAGCCACTGCTGTAGCACTCTGCTTCTGTGGGCATGAGCTCAGAGACTGGCCTGAGGGACAGGCCATCTGAGGTCATGAGTTGGCCACTTCCTTTGGCATCTCAGCTCCCTTCATTAACTGGGTTTCTTCTATGCAAAGCCATGGCTGGTGGTTGAGGTGGAGGTCTTGACAGGTCTGTATCCTCGCTCTGTGCCTTGCCTGCTATCCTGCTCCTCAGACTCGTGGCATCTGACCACATCTCTGAGGTGGGGAGGCACCCCAGATTTCCTCCTCACCCCACTGCATCCCAGGGGGCATCTTCACAGGAAGGCAACTGCCCCATTTATCAAGCATGACCTCCTTCAGACAAGATTGCTCAGGAGAGACTTGGGAACTGGGGGCAAGGTTCTTTTGGGACCCCCCCCAATCCTTTCTCTTGCTGAGTCACCTGACTTGTCCCTCATGTTCTAACTTTAGCCGGTTACATCGCCTTTCCCAACCCAACAGGACGTGCTCAGGTCACAGGTAGAAAAGCCCTCTCCTAACAAAACTGCATTTTCATCTCTCCGCATTTTCCGATGGGCTTCCTTACCCCGAATGTGAGCCTCCTGGGGTCTCAGTGAGGATGCAGAGGTAGCCAGCATCCTGAGTACTCCATCAGATCTCCAGGGGTCAGGTCTCCATACAGGGTGAAGCGGGCCCACCAGAACCTGCTGCTTTGCTCCATGAGGGTCACTGTCCTTCTCATTTGAGGGCAGAGAGACACAGAACTTCTGAGTGGGAGGAGGAGCCCAGGAGTGCAGGCCAGGTCAGCCACTTGCCCAGGGAAAATTCCACTCACTGTCTGCACTGGCCATCTGTTAAGTTAAACATCTCTGCCTATTTAAAGAATACACGGAAAGTACAACATTGTTATCAGAGGCCCAATGGCATGAAAGAGCCAGGGAGGAGCAGCACCTGGGTGTTTGCTTTTCTCGCACACCTGATTCCACTTCGACCCTCAGGACACTGGCGCATAGGTGGTCGTTTTTACCCTCCCCAGGCTCACTGAGAAAACATCCTTGCATTTGTTAGGGAGGCTTTGTCTGTGACAGGGGTTCTCAACTGGGAGTGAATTGTCTCCTCGCCCAACACTCGGCAATGTGTCTGGAGACACTGTCACAGCTGAGCGGGGAAGCGCCACTGGAGTCTCACGGTAAATGTCGGCACCTGACGATAGAGGTCAAGGTTGCTGCCACACACCCTGTAATGCTTGCAGAGCCTGTCCACAACAAAGGACCATCCAGCCCCAAACTTCCACAGCGTCGAGGCTGAGGAACCCTGGGCTACAAGGAGCAGAGAACCCTGACTCGAATGGTCTTAAACAATAAGTACATTTCTAATCTCATAACCAAGAACACTGAGGTGGACCCAGGCTCTGTTTCTCAAGAACAAGCCTAGCTTGCCCCCAAGGTCCCACGATGCCTACAGAACTTGCTTGGGACCCATCCTGACATGAGAGAATCCAAAGGAAGGAGGGGCCATGTCTGCTTGGATGTCCGTAGCACCTCTGCAGCAGAACTTCCCTTCGTGTTGTTGGCCAGAACCAGACCACTTGCCAGCCCTGAACCAGTCCCTGGCCAGGGGAGGGGGATCCCAAGAGGGGGATGAGGTCAGCCTCCCGAGCATGTGGCCCCTTGGAAAACACTGGGTTCTCCAGGAAGTAGAGAGGGAGGGACACAGGTAGACGAATGACCTTGTTGGCTCCATATTTGAAATCCTGGACTAATAGTCACACCAACTAAGGTACACACCAGTTACATGGGGGGTCTTGTTGAGAACTGCAGGTTTGGATGCAGCAGTCTGGGGTGGATATGAGAGGCTGTATCTGTAACTGGTTCCTGGAAGATGTTGATACGGGGCCCACACATCACACTGAGCAGCAAGGCATGGCGTGATGCCACTTATTCTTTTCATGTTATTTGATGTTTAATCATGACAAAATACACAAAGCATAAAATTTACCATCTCAATCATTTTTAAGGGTACAGTTCAGTAGGGTTAAATACATTTATGTTGTTGTGTGGCCAATCTCCAGAAGTCTCTTATCTTGCAAAACTGAAATTCTTTTTTAGGAGGGGAGTCTGTTCAAGTTTTATTTCACGTGCAAGTGTGGTGTGCCCATTTCTACCTTTTGACTGTTGTGAATAACGCTGCTATGAATACAGGTATACAAGCATCTCAAGACCCTGCTTTAGTTCTTTTGAGTATGTCCCCAGAAGTAGGAGTTTTGGATTCCATGGTGATTTTGTAAGACCTAACGGCCTTTTCTCAGGATCTGTCGCTCTAAAGACCACAGTGACTCGGATTTGATGCAACAGGCAAGAGGATTTATTAGGCCGGCGCGCCGGGGTTCAATCTCCACCCGAGGAGATGAACCTCGAACACTAATCGCGAGGAACTTTTATACAGAGAAATCACAGGCAGGTGTGGGTGGGGTCAGGATATTGGGAACAATGTGGTAGGGAGCCATAGGCAGGTGTAGGTGGGGTGAGGACGCTTGATTGGTGGGATAGGTCTGCAGGTAATTGAGTCGAAACAGTTGACTGACCACCCTGCGGCGCTTGGCCAGTTCTTAGAAGAACAATTACCCAGAAAAGTCCGACAGAAAATACATCTTTTTGAGAGGGGGTCTCTTCGCAAGGTCAGGAAACTAGGTTGTAAGTCATCAGTTAAGAATTAATAGAATGGGGCTTTGTTAGGGACCAGGAGACTCCGAGTCACCAGATAAGGGGAAAGTTATCTTCCGTGAGGCATGGCCTGCCTCCAGGGTTTTAACATAAAGGAGACTTAAAATTTTAACCTAGGTTCTTCAATTTTATGCTAATATTTTGAAGAGCCATCATCCTGTCTCCCATATTGGCTATACCAATGGCATTTATTCTTAAACTGGACAGCACGTTAGATCACATTGGGAAATTGACACATTGCTGATGTTTGGGTCCCTCCTTCCGCACTTGAATTAATTAGCATGAAGTGTACCCTGCATATTGGAATTTTTTAAAAAAACTCCATAGGTGATTTCAGTATGCTGCAAAGTTTAAGAACCACTGCTGCCTTGTCATTGGCTTCTTTCTCATAAAATTATAAGCAGGTTTTCTAGGAGGATGGGGTTCCAGCTAAGAGGCTTTGCCCAGGTCTCTGAATCATCTGTGTTGCTAGATGGCCTAAGAGTGATGACACGATGGCAGTGTCTACACCCTGCCCCGATCACCAGACATCATAGCCTCACTAGCCATCAACAGGAAGACTTAACTGCAACCCTGACAGCTGTGAAGGGCTTCCCCAGTGGCTCAGATGGTAAAGAATCACTTGCAATGCAGGAGACCCGGGTTCGATTCCTGGGTCGGGACAGGGGATCCATGGAGACAGAGGATGGCTACCCACTCCAGCATTCTTGCCTGGAGAATTCCATGGACAGAGGAGCCTGACTGGCTACAGTCCATGGGATCACAAAAAGTTGGACATGACTGACTTTCACTGACGACTTTGATGTCAGAGAATTCCAGAGCAAGTAGATCTCAATAATGACCTATCCCCCCCTTTTCAAACATAGAAAAAGGGGAGATCTTTACTTCAAAGGAAATTTTACCTGGAATCTTTTTTATATAAAATAGATCAAGGCAGAATTATTCTGTTGGCTTGGGAACGAGCCGAGAACACCAAGACCTGCCCCAAACATGAATCCGTGGCCTGGTCCCCTTGGTGCTACCCCCCGGTCCCTCTCTTGTCCAGCCTAAACCCCTCATCTCACTCATGAGAACACAGAGGCCCCAAAATGCATGTAGCCAGCTCGAGACCATGCCCCCAGCAGAGCATGGCTGGCTCTGGTCCCCAGAAGAGCACCCCTTCTAGTCAGTGGTATTTCTGGGCAGTGGGGAGGGGTGGAGGGGGAGGTCAGGAGTGGAGGCTCCAGTAGGGTCTGATTAAGAGCTAGATGGTCATGTGAGAAAACCACTGCAAATGCCTTAACAAAACCCCGTCCCATCAAAGACTCCTGTGTTACAGGGTGTTCTTTCCAGTGACTTCATTCTGAATCTCCAAGTGCTTGGGGAGGACACAAGGTGGAACGAGCTTCCCTGGTGGCTCACTGGTAAAGAACCTGCGTGCCAAGAAGGAATCCCATCAACAGAGGAGCCTGGTGGGCTACAGTCCATAGGGTCGCACAAGAGTCAGACATGACTTAGCAACTAAACAAAACATCAACTAGAGAAGCTCGCATGGAATAAAACCTCCCCTCTTCATACATATCTTGTTTGCTTCTTTTACTCAATGCCTCCATTCTCTCTTTCTATGTTTATTTTATTTTTTTGGCCACATGGCTTGCAGGATCTTAGTTCCCTAACCAGAGATTGAACCTGTGCCCCCTGCAGTGGAAACACAGAGTCTTAATCCCTGGACCACCAGGGAATTGCCTCTACCTTCATTTAAAAACTCAAATCCAAAGCTCTTACACTCTGTACCAAAAAGCTGTGCAATGCCTGAAAGTTATGGAGAACATAAATAGTTCCTAAATTAAGCAGATTTATGGATGAATTCAGGACCCATCCCTCTGTCCTCAAAACATAGCAGCCAAAGAAACTAGTGATCACTTTGGCCACAGGGACTCGTTCATAGATGAGTGCATTCCATAGCTGGAGCCAAGTCCAGGACTTCTTTTTGAATTGCTGGTAAAGAGGCTTTCTTTCTCTGCAATGATTACTCAGCTGGTAGAATGTCACACCAGAACTGCTGTAACCATCTCTGCCATCACCTGTTCCCAAGAACCTTCCTTTGACGGAGAATGACATATAGGAAAGTCAGATCTGAGATAAGGAGAGAGATTTCCCAGTAATCATTTGCAGGCCTGCATCTAGCCATGCCTAAAGCAGGAGCCCCTCAACTTTTTAACTATATCAGGCAATATTTTCCACTTTTTAAAATTAGTTTAAGTTGAAATTGTGCTTAGTTAGCAAAGAGTCCTAACTAAATTCACCCTCTGGTGTTCATTTCTTCACTCACTCATTCAACAAGCATTTGTGGTCCACTGGAGCTTCCCTGGTGGTTCAGATCCTGGTGGAATCCACCTGCAATACAGGAGACCTGGTTTCCATCCCTGGGTCAGGAAGATCCCCCCGAGAAAGGAATGGCTACCCACTCCAGTTATTCTTGTCTGAAGAATTCCACAGACAGAGGAGCCTGGTGGGAAATAGTCTATGGGATTGCAAAAGAGTTGGATATGACTGAGCAACTAGCATTTTCATTTTTTCACTTTACTATGTGCTGCTGCTGCTGCTAAGTCGCTTCAGTCATGTCCGACTCTGTGTGACCCCACAAACGCCAGTCCACCAGGCTCCTCTGTCCTTGGGATTCTCCAGGCAAGAATACTGGAGTGGGTTGCCATTTCTTTCTCCAATGCATGAATGTGAAAAGTGAAAGTGAGGTCGCTCAGTCGTGTCCCACTCTTCGAGACCCCATGGACTGCAGCTTACCAGGCTCCTCCATCCATAGGATTTCCCAGGCAAGAGTACTGGAATGGGGTGCCATTGCCTTCTCCTATTATGTGCTATGTACTACTATAGGTATGAAAGCATCTTCATTCTGCCCAGTCTTAAGGAAGAATCAGTCCCATGACTTAGGTATCAGGGATGGAAAGATCATTTTCAATGACCATTAATGTTCATCATTCAAAAATAATTGTGAGGAACTTCCCTGGTGATTCAGTGGTTAAGACTTCACCTTCCAATGCAGGGTGAGGGTTCAATCCCTGGTTGCAGAGCTAAGATCCCACATGCTTTGGGGCCAAAAAAACAAAACAAAACAAAACAAACAGCAGAAGCAATATTGTAACAGATTCAACAAAGACTTTAAAAAGGGTCCAGGTCAAAACCAAATCTTAAAAAAAAAAAAAAAGTAAAAGAAGGTCCTCACCCTTAGCTCCAATTCTACAACAGCAAACATCTTTGGTGGCTGTCTTACATATGACCTTTTAATTACAGCTCTTTCTCTGGATGGGTCTACCCTTGATGCATACCCAAATAACTTCAATGATTTTGAAGGTCTTTACTGAGCATCATCTGTATGCAAGGCTCTGTGAGTTGTCTATGAACCGGTAGGACAAGACCACCTATAGATGCCTTGCCCAGAGGAAACTTGACTGGCCCCTCCAATAAGAGAGGCTGTTCCACGAGGCAAGGGGGCCTCTCTTAAAGGAACTAGAAAGGAGGAGGCGGGTTGACTCCATGGATTGCAGACCCCACTCCAAAGGCAATCTGGGTCTGAAGGCCATGGCTAGCCCCTTGCTGGGCATCTTGGTTGGTTGTCAGAGACTTACTTGAGTCTCAGCCCAGCTCTACCCATGACTAGGAGTGTGAGCCTAGGCAAGAAACTTTCATTTCATATTTATAAAATCAGAATGTTGGGTTTGCTGGAACACACCATTCTGGTCCCTTCCAACATGGTGTGTCTTTGTTAATTTACAGTCTGCGGATGGTACGGAATTCACACAGATTTCCAATCCCTACTCTGCCATTTTCAAATCCCAAATCCAAAAAGCTCTGAAAACCAGATTTTTTTTTTTTTAAACTTCTTGGCAGCAAAACCTAGTCTGAACTGGCATGAGGCTATTTATAGTCTTTATTATGCCACTTAATGTGAATATTTATACATTTTGCCACAGGCATATTAATGGCTTTGTTTACAGGGTACTGAGCCAGACTCCACTGAGAATGGTCTCGGACGCACAGAATAGGCACTGTATTGCTTTTCTAAAATCCAAAAAAATATCTGAATCCCCCAAAAGTTCCACCCTCAGCGGTTCTGAGAAAGGCTTTACAGACCCTGAGCTAAGATCACTGCCTGCAGCCTAGACCACCTGCGATGGTCCCCTGGAGAAGACACCTATCTCCCCGGCTCACCCAGACATCACCTCTTTGTCCATGACTCTCAGCCTCCTAACCCCCTTTCCCTAAAAATACTTGCCCCTTTGTCTGAAATCCTGTCTGCCACACAGCCTTTGTCTGAGGGTGGTTCTAGCTGGGACTGTTCCTGGCTACACTTTTCTTTCATGAAAATATTTCCTCTTCTTTAGGGGCCTGTTCTTTGCAAAAGATCCAGGGATGTTCTAATTTTAAAAAATCACCTAAGGAATAGATGAGTATATTAGCTACCCTCCATAGACAAGACATCTGCTTTGGTTACAGATGCCTTTTTTCCTTCACTTTTAATTTTTAATTATGCTAAAAAAAAGTAAAATTTACCATTCTAGCCAATTTTTCAAGTGTACAATTCTGTGGTATTAAGTCTGTTCACATTGTTCTGTGACCCATTCTCAAATCTTTTTCATATCCATTAAGCAATAGCTTCTGGGCCCTGGCAACCACCATGTTAGTTTCTGTCTCTAAGAATGTGACCACTCTAGGGACCTCACAGAAGTGGAATTGAACAGTATTTGTGGCTGCCTTAATTCACTTAGCATAATGTCCTTACTGCCCACATAGTCAAATCTATGGCTTTTCCAGTAGTCATGTATAGATGTGAGAGCTGGACTATAAAGAAAGCTGAGTGCCGAAGATGCTTTTGAACTCTGGTGTTGGAGAAGACTCTTGATAGTCCCTCAGATAGCAAGGAGATCAAACAAGTTAATCCTAAAGGAAATCAGTCCTGAATATTCATAGGACTGATGCTGAAGCTGAAACTCCAATACTTTGGCCACCTCGTGCGAAGAGCTGACTCATTTGAAAAGACCCTGATGCTGGGAAAGAATGAAGGCAGGAGGAGAAGGGGATGACAGGGGATGAGATGGTTGGATGGCATCACTGACATGATGGACATGAGTTTGAGCAAGTTCTAGCAATTGGTAATAGATAGGGAGGCCTGGCATGCTGCAGTCCCTGGGGTCAAAAAGAGTCAGACATGACTGAGTGACTGAACTCAACTCAACAAATGTCCTTAATTCATCTATTTGGGTTTCCCAGGTGGCTCTGGCGGTAAAGAACTCACCTGCCAATGGAGACATAAGAGACTCGATACCTAGGTCAGAAAGATCCCCTGGAAGACGGCCTGGAAACCCACCCCAGTATTCCTGCCTGGAGAACCATGGACAGAGGAGCCTTGTGGCCTACAGTCCATGGGGTCGCAAAGAGCTGGACACGACTAAAGTGACTTAGCATGCATGCACACATGCTGTATCATGTGTTAGAATTTAACGCTGAATCATAATATTTCATTGTGTGCTCAGACCACGTTTTAGAATCATTCACCCATTGATGGACTTCTGGGTTGATTCCACCTTCAAGCCATTGTGGATAATTCTGCTATGAACATGGGTGTCCTGTGACAGACACATTGTTTTAACTTCTTAATTTATACAAAGCTTTCAGATTCCTCCTCTCACTGCCATTATAACCCCAGAGAGGAGGGGGCAGCAATGCTGTCTTGGGAGGAGCTTCCCCAGATGGAAGAAGATTCTAGAAAGAGGAAAAAGAAAGCTCACCCCATTATTCACCAGAGGAAAACAGGATGTTTGAGAAGCAGGTAATAAGGGACAAAATTCTCAAAGTGAGCAGACACATTGGATTCCAGAGGGAAAGTTCTGGCTCACTGGCCGGACCATGGTGATACTGCATGAGACCTAGTGGCCTGCTTCCCTAGGCTTCCCAGGAGATGACGAGAAAAGGCCGCTCCCAGGAGTCAGGGCAGGGGTGCAGCTGCCAAGAGCAAGGGCTGGGTAGGTAAGCCTGAGCACCAAGCAGAAGATCCCATAAGGGCTGATGGGTGAGCCAAAGCCTGGCGTCAGGATGAAGCAGTCCCAAGATCAGGGACCTAACAACTAGGGCAAATGGCGGAGCCATAGACTACAGTACTGGGTGCCAAAATATCCCTAGAAGACCAGAAGGGGCTGGTCACCCCTGCAGACCTCAGGGGTCAGGCCATCATCCTGCAGATACCACGAGGACTCAGAGCTCCCCGCACCCCAACCACTGCCATCAAGACCCGTAAGTCTTGTCCCAGCCCCACAGCCTGGAACTCCTTAGGGAGGCTGGAGACGTGGAGAGCAATCGTAAGAAGACTGTCTCTGAAAAGAGACCTTTTAAATTGCCTTGGACAGTGGACCGCTCACACTGAAGGGACACAGCCTGAATTTGAACAGAGAATGTGCCTTAGGTGAAGTTGGCGTCGGCTCAGCGCTAAAAGTGCTGCTTCCAACAATCAGCGGAGGCTCTCCCGGGGTTATCTGCCTGCAGAGGATGTACCACACCCAGAGACGCCTGGGAGGCTGAGGGCAGCAGTGACCCTGACACTGAGTGCAAAGCCCGGTGCCCTCGTCCTGGGGCGGGACCAGCTCGTTGGCGTGGCTCCCACTCCCGGGCTCTTGCGAGGTCAGCCTCCCAGCCCTGCTCACTCCTCCCCCTCCTGCTTCTCTCCTCCCCTGGGCCAGGTGCACCTGCATCCTGGTCTCAGGTCGGCTTCCAGGAACTGACCTCTAGCCTGTGTTTGTCCGGATTCCAGTGCAGAACAAAGTGCATTTTCTTTGAACATCTAGGTGCCATGGAGTGCATTTGTGACCAACAGTTCAGTTCAGTCCTTCAGTCGTGTCCAACTCTTTGTGACCCCATGGACTGCAGCACACCAGACACACGACAATATGGTCACGGTAACCCGGTTGAGGGGTCATAGGCCCTGGGGTGAAGTCCCTGGAGACAGAGACGTTGTCAGGCGGCTGATGACCCTTCTCACCCGCCTCGGACTACAGGGCTAACTGGATGGTTGCTGGGCTGATCTCAAACTCAACCCATTGGTGAGGGTTTGTGTCCCCCTGACAAGCGTGGCCAGGTTTAGGAAACAAAGATACAAGGTGCCCAGTTTAATTTAAATTTCAAATAAACAAATAACTTGTTAGTATAAGCCTGATCCAAGAATTTCACAAGGTATACTCTAAAGAACTTATTTGTAGTTTATCTGAAAGTCAGATTCTACCAGTGCCTCCCACATGTCTCGAGCCGCCCTCTCCCCACCTCTGACTCCACAGAAACCCCTCCACGCGCCCACACTCTGGCCCCTGAGCTGCCCAGTGAGCTGCAGAGTCAGGAATTCTTCTGGTTGGGATTTCGCTCCTGGCTTGGCCTCCCTCGGGCCAGCATTCTGCCTCCCTCTCTGCATCTGAAAGCCACAGACCACGGAGCTGGAGGGGAAAGCAGCTGATAATACATGGCTGGGGAGATAATTGCGGTTGAGCACACAGATGACCCATCACTTATAAGTCGCCTTGGAGGCAAACACGAGTCTGGATTTAGCATGTCCTGCTCATCTGGAGAGACGGTCAGTGCCAGCCCAGCTCCCCCTGGGGAGGGAACAGAGTGTCCGCGGTGGGCAAGTGAGGGACACAGAACCCAGGGACTCACGTGTACTGGGCACTTGCTGCCTCTTCACGGTCGTGGTCACACTTAATCCTCAGAATTAATCTGGCAGCACTAGAGAACTGTTCCCCTTCTGAGCGATGGGGAAACTGTGGCCCAGAGAGGCAGAGAGGGTCATGAAGCCAGTGAAGGGTCAGGAGGGGGTGTGAGCTGAGGTCTGCTGCTCTAGGATCGGAATTCGAGGAATCAGAACCATGAAGGCAATTTTCTCAGAGGCAGTCTCTGCTCCACCCACATCCCCTGGGGCTCGAAGCTTCCAGGGACCTGCAGGTAGATAAACACCCAATTCCTCCCCCACTCTGACCACCCCAATCCCAGCAGGTGGACAGCCCCAGGCAGCCACCTGCTCTGAACACAGCTCCACCTTCCATGGGCTTCCAGTTGGCACTAGCAGTAAAGAATCCATCTGCCAATGCAGGAGATGCGTGTTCAATCCCTAGGTCGAGAAGATCCCCTATAGTAGGAAATGGCCACTCACTCCAGTATTTTTGCCTGAAAAATTCCATGGACAGAGGAGCCTGGCGGGCTACAGTCCATGGGGCCGCAGAGTCACACATGACAGAGCAAGCATATAAGCCCCCCACCCTCGCTTCCTGGGCGCC